>JAMWET010007287.1:0-442500 GCA_024036415.1 Prochilodus magdalenae
AAAGTAAATAGAAAAATTAAGAGTATAAGTATTGGAAAGTAAAAATTTTAAAAAGGGAAGGAATAGTATGTTTATTTGAATGCAGGGTATTATCAAGTTTGTATTAAGTTAGTAAGAAAAATTTTTAAGATGAAATAGAGAAGTGATTTAATATAAAAACAAGAAAAACTGATACAGAATGAAAGTATTATACAAGAGTATAACGTTGCTATTAAGTATAATAAGATGAAAAATGAAACTTCTCTTCCATTTGTTTTGAGTGTCCTGGCATCTTACTGCTGAGTACTGTACTTATACAAGACATCTGAATAAAGTTAACATGAAATGCAATTATGCTCAGCATATTTTCTACTTCAAGTCAGCTCATATACAACGCACAGGCATTACGCAGCAAGAGTGGGTAGCACAGTCGGAGGGTCTGGTTTGTTACTACTGGTCGTCCAGGTTTTCTGTGTGGAGGTTGTTGCCTCTGTCGCATGTGGTTTCCTCCAGTGAAGTGCGTGACTGTTAGAGCTAGGCCTTCATTTCAGAACCACAAGTGTCAAACCTGGGCTAAAGTGAGTCAGAACGCCTCTGTTGTAAGGCCTTGTTTTTGCTGGTGTCATATGACTCGTAGTGGTCTTTAGCGCATTATCACTGCGATAATGCTTTGTTCACCCAATGGTTTTGCCATCTTTTGATAGAGCCCTGGGATGATATGTTCGCTAGCGCACACCACATCGCAGTTAACCTACGTCGTTAAAAATCTATTTCATCATAAGTTGGTTGTTATGAATCCGTTTGGGTTGCCTTAACGTAGCATTAATCTCCTGACATCCTATCAACTGAAAGCTGATAGAATGAATAAAATGTCTTACTCCTGTGGAGTGCGTGCAGTTTAAACACAACAAGCATGATATTCTATTTAATAATTATAATCTCAGGACACATTAGCCTTCCCGATGCCTTACGCGCCCTTCTGTACTTCTCCGCATGTAAATCTTATCTCAGAACTTGAAAACAAGACTATACACTGTAACAATGTCTCGGAATCTGTTTAATGTATAGCATACTGTGATGGAGCTTTAAGAGGTTCATCACTACCACTGACTACAACTGATTCTGACTCTGTGTTTCTCTAGCATGACATAATTACATAGCTTGGTTTTTGTGTAAAAAGTCAATGGAATTAAACTGTAAACAAAATATCATAATTTGGTATATTGCAGTGTTGAACGGCTGATATAAACCGAAAATGATCCATAATTAATGAATGTATCTTGTCTATGAAACAAACAGCTTGATAGCAGCGAGCATTACATACGACAGCCCAACACCTCCCTTGTCCTCTCTGATGAGGATCAGGCTCTCTAAAGTTAGCCTGGATTCAGATTTACTATGAGAAGGAATTCTTCCTGTTAGGCAGCCAGTCCTAATCCCGCCCACTCCCCTGCAGACTTAGAGACCCTCCTGTTCCTGAGGCAGGTGAACACGACCTGTCTGGAGAGAGTTACAATGTGCAGCTAGAGTAGCACTCTGCTGTTAGAGATTGAATGCACGAGCAAAAAAAACTGCTTCTTTTAAATCCTGTTATCGGTCAGAGTGTGCTAACACATTGACACACACATCCCACACACACACCAACACGGACTCCCCCTCCCACGGCTTGCACAAAACATTCCTTCAAAGTAGTCCAACCATGATGGCATATAGATGTAGTCGTCATTGCCAACTAGTAATGCAGAGCAGCAACACTTGCAATTTTAGTACAGTGATAAAGAACTGGTTCTGATTTCAGATTTGCAGTTCATGAACTTGCACCATGCACTAATTTTAGCCAACCATTTTTAAACAAGATCAGAGTGACTAGGGACTTTCTTGGCTAGCCCCAGAGAACGTGCATGAGGCAGGCCTCGGATTTCAGCCTCTGCATCTGCTGAATATATGCTTTTTAGGTTGATCTTAGGAGCTTAGAAAATGAAGCATAAATTAAGTCTGTTGGCATCTGTTTTTTGTGCTTCAGCATGTAAGACTGGAGGACTTCCTGACTTTACTATTTCATCTCCACTGCTGTGGCAGAGTAAGTAAGTTTCATTCTTCAGCTATTTTACATGTCCCTTAAAGTCACCCAAGTTTCTCAGGCAATAAAACAGGGGTATTGTTCGACACCCTCCCCATTTGACTGCTTTACCACGAACCATGCAATCCCAACACAGTCAATGATGATTGAAGAGTTTGTTGAGTTTGATAACATTAGCAATACTGCTTTGTATTCCCAAATTTTGTCCTGAGCTGTCCTCCCACACTGACAGATGGATGGAAACCTCTGTGGATTTACAGTGCTTTAAAGGGTAATACAATCCGTTTGATTTTTAAATAATTCAGTTTCCTGTATGTCTAAACAGCATTTATTTAGAGTGATCCAGTAAGCGAAAATGGTTATAGTTTAAAAAATAAACGACTCTGTGACTTCCTCTTTTACCAGTGGTGCATCATGGGGAGTGACATCTCTAATAACAAAAATTATCAGCTATGTTATTAACAATCCCAAACCACCAGTGAACCTACACTGTGCCTTTCATTATCATGTTTTCAATGAATGGTAAAATAGTTATCTATCTGGCAGGGTTCTCGGTGACCTACTGTATTTTGATTCACAATCCCCTGCATGCCCCCTTCTCTGTGACTGGATGGAAATAAAAAGATTTTAATATATTTTAAAACCACATAACTATTCATTGGACATATGATTTCCTATCACTGCCACATCAAAGGGCTTTGTGTTTTGCATTTTTAAAACCCTTTAAATTTATGTTTAACCTTTGAAACACTGGTTGGGTTGAGTTTGAGTTCCTGTTTAATTATTGGTTATCTGATGATGAATTTTGGTGGTCCACCAGGGTCTTGTGCAATCGTTATTAAAAACACTGTTTGAGCTAGTTGGTTATGTTCTATCTAATCTCAACAGAAATATCTAACCGAATAATAAAGCACTGGTGCTTAGTTATTTTTTGACTGTAGAGGGTGGACTATGTTACTATGGACTATGTCTATGCCTATCTTTGCCTCAGGGCTGCACTTCCCAATGAAGTTTAGGACTGGTGCGCGTTCTCTTACCTTCATGTGGTTTTTGGGGCATAATGGTGCTGTCTATCAGTGCATAGCTTGTTAGACATTTGTTGCAGCTCATCTAGGTTTAGCATTAAATGTGCAAGTGCCAAGCAAAAGCGAGTCACTTTAAAATGGACTATTTATTTGCTTTTCCTGCAGATGTTCCTTGAAGGAGTCCACTCACTCCACACAAATAGAGCTCTCTTTGCTCTCGCAGTAATCTGCTCGAGTTCACTTTCTCAGAAATTCTTTCCACCACTGTTGCCAGGCCCAGACATATGTTAGTGCATTACTCATAATGACTTGTTATGTTCTGAAATAGCCTACACCTGGCACACTGACAGAATAGTAAAGAGAAGCGTGCTTTCTTTCTTAAAGCTAGGTGCTTTCTAAAAGGGATAGGCCGGCAACTCGGCATTGAGGAAGTGACAGGCTGCCCCATTGTTTACACTGTTAGTTGTTTCTGGATTATTTCCTAGGTTACTTGGCATGGCTTTGCCTTGTGTACACCCTAAATCAACAGAAGAAAGTCCTTGCACACAGCGTGCTGCTCCATGTTAGAGCATTAGTCTTAGATAGTGTTTTTTTTTTTTTCATCTAAAATAAAAAAAGAAAAAAAAAAAGAATTTGTGAAATTTGATCTGTTTCTTTTTTATCTGCCCATCCCTGCTCCACCCTTGTAACAAACATGACAATGACCTCAGAAACCTAAGTGCATCACCTTAACAATATGAACAATATGTCACACCAAATAACAGTACATTATTATACTCTTACCCACATTCCTGAGACACCTTTTTCTTAATTTATGCTTCCACCACATTTAACGTAACAATCAACCAACTAAAAAACTGGAATCAGAATACGGCAAAATGACCTGAGAAGAACACGCAGGGGGTCCACATGAAGTTAGCAGGTCTTGCTTTATGAGTAGCGTTTAACATAATGTGTACAAAAGAATTAGGCAGGTCTGTGCAGACAAGACCAGTGGTGTCGTGTCTGTTTAGTGTAGTCTCAGCTAGAACTCAAATAACGTCTGCTCATTTACGAGACAAGCGACAGTAAAAAAAGGATGATTCCACAATTGTGGGCCTGTGATTTGTATATATAAATTATAGTATAAAGTACATTATAAGAACAAAAACAATAAATACTTGTCATCGAGCTTGATTTTAACCATCAACCTCACAAACAACGAATATAGTACTTATGTATGTCCTGGCTCAATAACACTTTTACCCTACAAAACAATATCCCCCATCACAGGTTGTAAAAAAAAACATGCATTTTATTTGTGTGCGCAACTTTCACTCATACCCTTTTACCTAAACACTTTCACCCCTATGAAATACTCACATGCTCAACAGGGAGTTTCATTCACCTAAACATCCTGAAAATCTTGGGAAAGTCCTTTCAGTTTCAAAGTCAATATGATGTTTACTAATGCAGCACTTTAAAAGTACCACCCTGTTAATGTATTATATGTTTAAAGTAAGTGCTTCATTTAAACAGGTAGAATTTTTAGGCAGCATTATGTACAGTTTTTGTTGAAACTGAGAGAGCTAACATTTGTGAGTGGAAAAACCTCACTTAAATATTGGTGACTATTTACCCTGTCCCCAAGAGGTTACGGGAACATATTTCAAAAGTGTTCTTTATGTATTTAATGCCACACACGCAGGCTCTGTGTTTCAGTCTTAAATACAAAATCAGGCATCATACTAATAAAGACATTTGGTGTGGGGAAAATCCTAAACAGCATACATTACCTATATTTTAAGTGACAATACTGAATCTATACATGGACACCAAGTATTAACATTTTATTATAGACATTTCAAATTATATTTAATGTATAATGTTAGCAGGTCTGTCCCTGCCTTTACCGTTGTTTTTTGCACTAAGAGGACTGCAATGAGATGAAACAGACTGAAAACATTCCCATTAGATAAAAAAATGTGTTTTCCTCTGGGAAGAAAATTGCAGGGGAATAAATTATGTTATATCACAAAATTATTGTTTTATATAATATCGTTATTGTCCAAAGAAAGACATGTATATCCATTTTTACTTTTATGCTTCATTAATCACATGGGCTACTGTTTTACACTGTGTGTGAATTTGGACCCAACAGGAATGGGCCACAAACACTTGGAAAATAAAACATCTGGTTCCATTGACTTCCATTTAAATTAAATGAGGTTTTTGGCCTCTCTTGTAAAGTTTCTCATTTTAGAGATACCTGTTTGGACAGCGACAATGACAGTGTTATCATAGTATCATGATAATATCGTATTGTGGGGGTCTTTCCGTAATATTCCATGCCTAAGAACAATAGTAGACAGTTTAATAGATATTTTTCTATTAATGCACTTAAAACACACTCGTAGTTTATTTACATCCCGCTCCTGAAGCGCAGTAGAGTTACATAGAGTGCACACAATTGCACATTTTTCACCAGTGAGGTCCCAAATGATCAAATCTGATATAGTGTTGCTCAAAAAAGTGTAGCTTAGATAGTATAGCTTCCTAATCGTTACAATGAGTCCTTCTTTACATTTAGCATAGATGCTACTTCATCACATTTGCTAATTTAATACTAAAAAAAGTTTCAGCCTGTAAGATGTAGAATCAGACAAACTGACAATATGAACACCTTCATACTGTATTGTAATGAAATGAACAACATTATTTTTAATGGGACTAACAAAGAAATGATACAACTCTAACTGAAACCTTGGCAGCCGACAAACACACAGAGCTTTGGGCTCATTTGAATTGTGAGCCAATTTCTAGATCTAATCGTAGTATGACAGATGTAACCCACCCAGACAATTCCAGTGAGTCCATAGACCAACACGAGCACACAGTGCTAAATGTGAGAGGATGGCTCTGAGCAACAGTACAGCGAGCAGTGTTGTTTTTCAAGAAGGATAGTACTGAGAAACAGAACCCCCCACGGGCACGCTGATGACTAAGACACAGAGCAACGGCACACCAGCAGTTGCTTGATGGCTCCTTGCTACACTGCACTTAATGTCTGAGCCTGCACTCTTTGCAGCTTCTCGCTGTGGGTTATGTGCAATTACCTACACTTTTTTTCCCTGTTGTAAACAAAGGAATCAATTGATCCATTATTTCTTTTAGCGCTACATTTCCTCATGTATCCCTAGTTGCAGAGCTGTAGAAACAGGGAATATCTAGAATATCTGCAACATTACATAAGTTACATTATTGGTGACTAATTGTCTCTGTAAACGGCCAGTAGGCTTCATTTCCTCTTCCATCCTCTCTTTTACACCTAATGATGGTGCATGTACTCCTTTACTTAGACTAATGCTAGCTATTGCTAACTCTAAGTTATTAAACTCAGGAAAAATGATACTTGAGCAATCAATGTCCACAAACTGTCAACACATCTGCAGTGTAATTAGAAATGTACCATAGTAGTCTTTTGATTGACTACACTGCTTTTCTTTAATAGTAGTTTCACATGATCATTTGAAATGAGGATGGGAACACTTAAACATTTAACATGGGTAATGATAGAAAAAAATGAATTAAGTGGCTTTAAATAACTATCTAAGTCTTGTATTCCAATGAACCATCTTCAGAATAATCCACTACCACTTTGTCAGAGGAAATGGAGTAAAATAGAAAGGCAAGCTCTGATAGGTAGTTGTCTGGGTTCCGATAAGGCCTCTGAGAACCAAGTCTTTTTCTTCTAAACCGGAAAGGGGAAGTGGTAAAAGTGGTAGCAGGGGTAGCTGAAACTGCACTAAATGGTTTATGAAGCTTTAAGAAGCCCAAAAACATGCTTCAGCGTAAGTGTCAATATAACTTGAACCTGTTTTAAATGAGTTCCAGTGTAATTGGAAGTTAAGAATAATCTAAATATTTGTAGCTCAGAGAAAACATTAAGGGTCTTTGAACCAGACTCATCTCTCGAAATATGTCATGGTCAGTGGTGTAAGGTACTGGGGGGAAACTTGAGGTTGGAGAGTGGAGGAGATGCAAGGCCACATGCCTCTTAAAATCTGCCCAACTGTACTCACAGAAAGATCCAACAGACCTCCATCAACGCTACACATACAACACTGCCTCGTGTTTATAATGCATCCATGGTAATTTTCCAACAGATTCTTAACAACTTACAGAGTGATTTATCCATTCTCTATTTTAAATCTTAAATAGACAGTCTGATGTAAACATTTAGGTTGATGTTAGGTGCTAGCGTGTGGAGTAGGAAGCTTACACAACTGCAGAGCTATAACATTTAGATTGGGGAAGGCAGAGGAGGCCCCAGAGTTTTTACACTGTTGGGACACTGAAAAGAGTATGAAATGTATAAAACAGTGTTACTATATTAAAATGACATAAATAAAGAGAATAATTTCCTTTCACTGTACATACCTTGATCTACCCACCATTTCCACACAAACAAAACACTGCATCAATATCCAAAGTTGACCGAAAGACAAAGCGGTGGTGAAATACTGTCACTGTCCAAAGACAAACAATGCACCAACAAACAAGGTCCAAAATCGCTTTAAATAAAATATCTTTACTTTAACTAACTAACTTACATTAAAAAGTAAATCAAGATTTTGTGACAACATTGTAGAGATTCAAAAGGACATTATGCATTTAAATAAATTACAATAAACTAATCAAATTTTGCATATGGACAAGCCATGGAAGTTACTCATTTAGGCTACCCTCTCTGCTTGAGTCTAATTACCAGAAACCTAGCCAGGCAGCACTGTATAAGGAGATCTAAAACACATGCATGCATTCAGCTGTGAGTTTTGATAGTTAACTCATCTTAGCATTGCATAGCCTACTATAAGCATAGATGATAGAGCAGCACGGATCCATTGCTGATTCACTCTCACTCTTTGCTGAGTAAACAGACAATCACAGTGAGTTGTTGACAAATTATTAAATGCAGCACGGTCACATACTCATTGCTGATTAGCAACTACCCTGTTGGCAGTTTCACCAAGAAGTATAATTCATGCTTTGTTGATGTTGCATGAGTGTCTCACTTTCTTTAACTGGGTTAGCTAGAAGGGGGACTATGATTTTTCCAGGGTGGTACTGCCCACCCCACGACTATGCCTCTGTGCTGGAAACATAACAATAGTGTGTAAACTAACACATGGCATTGTACTGAGCATTAATTCAAAGTAGCCCTGTTATTTATTTAGTTGCTTTTTGATTTATCTTTGCACTGGTGTCTACGAGATCCTGGCGGTGCCACTGCATCTGCTTGCAGAATATGTAACGGACGAAATAAAATCATAATGACTTCTTGCTTGCATAACAGTTTAGTGTGAACTCGTGTGATGCGAAATTAAGCATACAGTATATAAACCACTGGATCCCTAAGCATAATTTTTTCAAACGATTTTGAACCAGCATGGCGGAATGCTATACCCTTAACCCTTTATATAGTCTGTAGTGTTCGTATAGCCTGCAGTTGTTCTTATGTAATGCTGTTTGATTTGAAGACGTGAGGTCTATCATGGAGGTACACTGGGGAGTTCTTAAATATTAAAAACAGACGCAAAAGTACTGAAAAGCACCGTATGCCATGTTTAACACCTAAACATCCATAAAGTAAAAAAGTTGTGCGTCGTATTTATGTTAAGTACCGCCCGTGTTAGTTGTGTGGTTTAGAAAGTGTGACGCACGCCCCCATCTCCCGGTCAGATGGTACATTCCGCCTGCTGCGTCACCCATTGTTTACAAACCAACGACTGGAGCAGCTCTCTCTGTCGGGCAGCGTGGTGAACGTGGACGCCGGCAAAGCGTTGTCATTCATTTGGTTCGAAAAAACAGCGTCCAGCCGTGAGATAAACACGCCAAAATGCCTTGCCGAAAGGAGAACTACATCTTTTTAGAGCAGTCCGTCACTGTGGATTCCAAAGAAGTGGACGCGCTGGTGACAAAAATCGGAGAGGCTTTGCAGCTTCACAACAATAGCGCCAGCCAGACGATGTCGTGTCTGCACGGTCTCGCCAGCAGCGGCAGCAGTAACAGCAGCGGCCACAGCTCCAAGCAGAGCAGCAGCACCGCGACCAACACGAGGCGCAACGGCTGCTGCATCCGTCTGCGGAGCAGAAATGTACGGAGCCGAGCGAGCCCGTACAACATACCGGGATCCAGCGATCAGGAATGGGACCATTTTAAAACGTGGAACCGAAAAGGAATCGATGTTACGAGTACCGAGGACGACCCCCATCAGCTGCTCCAGGAACTGATATTGTCTGGAAATCTGAATTTAAAGAAGCAGTCAGACGAACTTCAGTTTTCATCGGAGTCAGAACACGACATCGCCAAGCAAATCGACTGAAAGAATGAAGCAGAAATAAACCGCTAGCCGTTGAGCTAGCAGAGGCTTTTCACTGGCGGATTGGATTAAGCTGATTGTACATGTGGGGGTGTAACGTTCAACGTCGTTAGCTGGCTAGCTAGTTAGCTAATTAACCAGCTAACACGATTATAGTCATACGTTGATGTGTTCAGGAGGTTTGTAAAAACGAACTTTACTAAAACCTAATGTTCTGTATGGTGTCGGGTAGAAAAGTGAAACTGTATTTCGACCGCTGGTTTTGCCGGCGTGGTGTTTTTGTTTGAAAATTGACTGCAAATTCTGGGTCACCACAGTCAGTCACACTAACGTTAGCTGTGACCACCACCGTCTCCTCTGAATGAATGTGAAAGGCAGGCGGTTTGTCCTGAACTCCTTGTGTTTCTGTAACCGTGTTACAGCCTAACAGGCTCCTAAAACCAAACTTATGGGGCACTTCGTTCGGCCGAGTAGCAGATCAGAGGTTACGGGTTGTGTCCTCGTTAGCGGACGAGTTTTGCGTGTGAACAACATGAAAGCTCGCTGGCTCATTATGGCGATGGTGCCGTCAACAGGGACATGCCAACATTTTGTTTATGCTCAGTCTGAACAGTAAGATGTCCCCTTTCGCTCTGTGTTGTCTTTTTTTTGGACCCCCGAGTGTCTGTTTTTTTACACATCTCGTGGACTTTTTTCCCCCCAGAGAGTTTCGTTGTGGGAATATATGGACTATTCGGGCATTTTGAGCATTGGCCCAGTGTTTGCTATCTGAATGGGAGATACGTGGAGACGATCAGTCAGTCACAACAACAGAGACACTGGTGCTTTTAGGACTCCTGCCGGGAGTTCGCTTGTTTCTCTGCTTTCACTCTGTACACTGTTTGTATGCTTCGTAACGAAGTATTTTTTTAAACCGTCCTGATTTTTTTCAGGCAGTTTGGTGTCTACAATAAACACGGTGTTTTTTCATGTGGCTGTTTCAGTCTGTACTACACGGTTTACTCACCCATTGTGCACGAACGTTTAACCCACTTACGTTTCCACATTAAAGGGGAATTTCACCAGTTTGTTTAAAGAAAAAAAAAAGTACAGTTAAATCTTAAAGATGTAAACACGAGTGTTTTGAAGTGACATGTGCAGTTACAGAGAAAATAACCAAATCAGAAATCTTCAGTGGTGGAGAAGGGCACCAAACAGCCAGAGTATTTAAGGCCTATGAAAACTAAGAGAAAGTTGACATAGTAAATGGTTTAAGTATTGGATTTAAGAAAGTTTTGTCTGAAAAATCCAAATTTTTATTTTTTAGTATTATTAAAACCTGTCTAGTTTGTGTCACAGATCAGTTTTGTGTGTATATACACGTATGTGTGTGTGTGTATGTGTGTGTATGTGTGTGTATATATATATATATATATATATATATATATATATATATATATATATATATATATATATATATATATATATATATCCAAGTGTAAGTTTGTTCACTGGTTATGAATTTGGCTGTTGTATTGTAGATGTTGGGTCTTCATCAATTCACCAATCGTTTCACCAAATTTCTAAAAACCCTCATATGCAGTTACACACAGATTCTGACACTCGCCAATGTTTTACTGGGCGTTTGTTCTCGGGTAAGAAAAGAATCCATACACTCAAGGACAATGTATAAACACTTCTGTGATTTGAAAACGCATCATGAATCTGATGTTGGCTCTTTCTTAGAAACTTTCATTGAGTCTTGGTTCCTATCACCACCACTGTAAAGATGTTTCTGTGCAATCGACCATTTCACATTAAACCACTCTATATGTCTTTGTTTACATCTGAGCAATTTACTTATGTAGACAGTTTATGCACAGATTATGGAATTGGGTTTTTTTTAAAAACAATTTTTAAGTAATAGTCTGCTTGATGTTTTCACCAGTGTGAGTGAGTTTTAATATTTCAGATCAGCATGTATTCACTTATCTTTGTCCTATCTCTGTGTGTAGGCCTAAAAGATATGAATTTATATACAAGTATATGCATTTGTTGAAGTTCTGCTGGGCAGATTCTGTGATCTGTTAAAAAAAAAAAGTAATAAGCCAGTCATATCCGTAAAACAACGCATCTGAAGATAAGAGATCTTTGAAGAGATATTGTTGGAGTGGGTTTCTTCTAAAAGAAGCCACTACCACGTAATCGACATATCTGCATAAACCGCTTGCACCTTGCTTATGTTAAGAATGTGCAAACTCATGTTTAGTAACGAGAAAAAAACAAAGAAAAACAACAGTATTTGTTGTGGTAACTTAACAGTTTTTTTTTTTTTTTTTTTTTTGATTTGAAACGTTATATGTTATTAAGAGTGTAAACTTGTGTTAAAAGTTTTACTCCAGGCAAGTTGGGAGCATGTCAATTGCTTCGTTCCTCATAAAATGTGCAAATATTGTAAAGGACAGCTGCTGTGTTCAAATGGCGAAAAGTAATAACAGGTAAAAATGGAGATGAGTAAAGTATATATCTTACAGAATAGTTCTAAAATATTTCTGCCCCAGCATATAAACTACCTGCAAATGGACCATACAACAAAAAGCATAAAAGTGTAGAGAGTATGAAAACTATTAATGATACTGACCTCAGTTACTTCTGAGGCTCTGTCGTCTTTTGTGGAAACCATAGAACATGAAAAAAAATTGGAATAGTGTCTGATTGAGCCGATGTTTTGTGTCTGGTGTCATGGAAATCCACATATTTTAATTCCATTTGGGGGAGTTAAAAAAGGAGACATGCTATACACTGATCGGTTGCTTTATTAAGTACACCTCCTCGTATCTACACTGATTGTCCATGTTATTATAGTGCATCTGGTTCTCTGCGTACTTTGATATCCCCCTTTCACCCTGTTCCAGAGACCAGGACCCCCACAGAGTATCATTCTCAACACTGCAGTGACACTGATGTGGTGGTGGCATGTTAGTGAATGTTCTGTTGGTGTGAGTGGATCAGACACAGCAGTGCTGCTGCAGTGTGTAAACACTGTGTCCACTCTATTAGACACTCGGACCTTGCTGGTTCACCTTGTAGATGTACAGTCAGAGACGATAGCTCATCTGTCCTTCGTCAGTGATCACAGGATGCTGTTGACTGAATAATTTTGGTCCCACTATTCTTAGTCCAGCAGTGACACTGAGGTGTTGCGCTGTTGGGTCTGATCAACTAACACCAGCACATCATTGTTAGTCACTGTAGTGCTGAGAATGATCCACCACCCACATAATACCTACTCTCTGATGGTCCTGTGAGGGGTCTGACTATTGAAAAATTGGGTAAAAGGGGATTAACAAAGCATGCAGAATAACAGATTAACTACAAACTCTTAATTGTAGAACCCCAAAGTGCACCTATGTGGTAAGAGCTAATAAAATGGGCCATTCGTACTGAAACATGCAGGGATTCTTAATAAGGACCAGGGACTGGTCAGTGTACAGCATGTGTCTTTTTTCAACTCCCAATAATGGAATTAAACGTGGAAAAGCCATGATGAAAGGTGACAGAGCCTTAGAAGAAACCGAGGTTAGTATCAGCAGTTGTCGGCTGGAGGTTAGGGAACCAGCCTTGTGACCAGAGGATGGTGGGTTTGATTCCCAGAGCTGACAGTAATGATTGCAGTGCCCCTGAGCAAGGCACCTAGCCCTCTACTGCACCCCAAGCGCCGTGGCTAGGACTGGCCTCCACTCTAGGCAAGTGTGCTCACTGCCCCCTAGTGTATGTGGGTGTTTCACGTCACGGATGGGTTAAATGCGGAAGACAAATTTCTCTGTGTGTAAAATTACAAATGTCTCGAAAACTCTCTATTCAGAGAAAGATTGGCCTTACAGAAATGTTTTTAAAAATTTCTACATTTTCAAGTGTAGTTTGTTGTTTAATATTTTGACATATAAAACCTTTGCGTTCTATGTAAATTGTTAACATAGCCACATAATTGAAAGTTGCATAGTATCTTATCCTTGTGGAGCAAAGCATTTGGAGCCACTACGTATCTTGGTTGCTGTAAAGAAGTAATAAATCAGTCTATGAGGTTCAGCTGCAAATGTTAATTTCATAAACATTATTTGTCAAAGTCTGAATGTTAAATGGGTACAGTCAATACAGTTAATAATCCTGTGCCTGGATAGGGTCAGTTATAGCTCTTCAAAGCTTAACTGTAAGAAAAGGCCAGAGAAACTTTTTAGTGAAACTGGCTTATCAGACAGACAGTAATTTGTAGCCATGTTATTTTATGAATGTTTACCTATTGCAAATAAAAGGAGTGCTGAATATCACCACCACCGTACCAAGTCCTCATATCATGTTAAGGCATGCCGTGGTTGTTAAACTTAAATGGAAGTATGTTTACACATGGTTTGAGCCTGTATTGACAAAGCTATTATTTAAATTAGGAGTGCTGATCTAGGATCATATTCCTCTTTATTGTAACTATACACACAGGAACAGATCCTTGATCAGCACACAAGAACATAATATCTTTCCTTATGATTCAGCACTGATATAGTCATATCCAACAACTACATTTAATATGGTAAGGATATAATGTCCTAGGATTGGTCTGAAGCAGGGGTACCCAAGTCAAAATCTGAGCCCATATTCATTAAGCTTCTTAGTGGTATACTGATCTAGGATCTGTTCCTGGGAGTAGAGTTACAGTAAATAGAAGAGGAATCTGATCCCAGATCCGCACTCCTACTGGTGTCACACTGCACAATAATAGATCATAGAGTTTGCCCTGTGTTGTGGCACATTTTATATTTTGAATTGAATTGAATTGAATTGAATTGAATTGAATTGAATTGAATTGAATTGAATTGAATTGAATTGGAGGGGACTACACATTGTACCAGAATGACTACTTTGAGCAGCAGATAACTAGGGCCCTGATGTCAAGACTGTCCAAAAGGACAGGTTAGGGGTGTTCTTATTAGGTAGTCCTCAAGTTGGGTTTTAGTAATGCAGTTTGTGAAATTACACTCAGGCTTAGTGGTAATGGTAGGATCCAGTGTCATAATGTCTACTGTGCAAAGACACCCAAGGCTGGTAAACGTACTTCTGTATTGTGGGTTTTTATACAGTATGTAAATCTGCTGTTACAGGAAAAGAGTTTTCTTTGAGTGCTAGTTTACCTTACATAGCCCTGCATACACCTTGCTGCCTGAGTTTTTAAAAAAATATGTGTAAGCCAGAAGCGTCTCTTAGAGCTATTGTGAAATGCATCTTAGGCATTAGGCAATGTGTTTTTGACCATGTACATGCAGTGAGGTATCTCTGTTATGCATGTAAAGGCAATGAACACCTCAGATGTCTGGTTCCTATCAGTTCTCAGCAAACAGTTTGTGGTGCGTTTTACTTCAAACCACTAAGCATGAGTGACTATGTTTACGTCTCAACATTTGAGAAAATGCAGAAATGCTGAGTAACCAGTGGAATTCCTCTTTAACAGACCACAGTCATTTTGTCCTTTCTTCTGCAGCCATTCATTTTATCAGCCCAGCAGAGGGCAGTGTAGCATAGCGGTCCACCACCATGTTCTTATGGGAAATGATCTGTGGGCGCGAGCACGAACAGTACCAACTCAGCTTTAACTCCACTGGAACTCTGAACATTTTACTGGGTGAGATATTCAGTGCTGTGGAAAAATAACACCTTACCTAAATTAGCACTGACTGTAGGTACTGCTAGAATGTCTTCCAGCTCACACACCCCCATGGTTTGTGCCACACACAGGCAGTATGAAAATTTTCTTCATTTTGATTCCTTATATCCTATTTCTAATGTTATGTTCCTCAGTGTATTCTAATTTTGAGTTTGTTAGGATGCAACCGAAAGGCATCATTAAAAGTGAGTAGATACTTCTGAACACTTGTTTAACCGCAGCAGCCATTAAGACTATGTCCACCTGTTGTTTTTTTTGCTTCAACAACAGTGACGGAATGTATTGCAATAAAAATAAAAAAAATCACTCCTCATTGCTCACTAGCAGCTCAACAAAGTCACAACATTTCACATATAGAAAAGCCTACACTGTCACAGTTAATCTGATAACTTCTTATGGATTAACATTATGGGTAAGAATCTTTTATTCATTGTGTTCATATCTCCAGGTGTTCAGTAAGGTCACATATGCTTCAGTGTGGATTAAGAACCCAGACAGCTTATTGTAAACTATAAATAATAACGTATTATGTAGGTGAACACTGGGCGCAGTCACAAGGTTTTAGCACTGTTAGCCCATATAATTCCATTTTCAGAAGACGACTATTGTCTATATACGTCAAAATATATGAAATACACAACTTATATAAAACACAAAAGAGGGAAAGAGAGGAATAGCTTGCGAGTCACTGATTTCAGTTTTTGAAATTCAGTTGGCCTATTCTTATTCTTTATGCCCTCATTTATATTGAGTTTTGTCCTTTTCTTTCTTTCATTGTGGTCGTTGGCATTATGCATCGCGATAATTATAATAACGATGATGAGTAACAATACGTACTGTGCAGTCATTCAACGATCTGCTCCTCGCTCTCAGTTTATCATTACACCTATCACCACATCCATGTGTGATTAATATCTAATCTACTGGGTGTATTTTAATAGGTGGCTGATGGGGGTCGTTAAAAAAAACACCCCCCTCCACACACAAAAAAGAAAGACATAAACGACTAAAGCCGCCAAAAAAGAAAATAAATCATTATACATTGTGACAAAGGAAGAGAAATGCTGTCTTTTGTGGCCATCCGAGTAGTGTAGTGGGTCCGTATAATTACTACAACTTCTTTGAGCTCTTTCACTCTATTTTATAAGAACCACTAATACACCCCCTCTTTATACTTCTTCCTCCCTATTTGCCCCGACGAAATAAGTCGGTGGTGTTGTGATAAGTTCCTGCTTAGATATATGCTAGGTGTGTGTAGCCAGATGTAGGTATGCCAAGCAGTAGAATCGAGCTTACGTGCTATTGATACGTTCATGTGGGTTGCGGTTCTTTTAAGTAGGACCCGATTTAGCAACTGTGGTGTGCGCACTATTGTTTGCTTCTTCTCTTTCAGTTTTACGTTTCGTTTTGCTTTATAATCACTTCATTTCTTTCAGTTGTGATTTCACACACATGGTTGTCTCGACTAACCAAAGCTCTCACAAAAGAACTATAAGAAGTGTATAGAATACACAATATTTCTTACTAATAATTAGCATTATGATTCACATCAACATAGTACTATACATACAGAGAATATAGCAAATTGCCCTGTAAAGACATTACGTTATGCTGTAAGAACAATGAGGCGACTATGTATGTTTAATGAGGGCCCACCATAGCCCCTTGAATGTATGTGTATACATTATTTTATTTGTAAAGGGCAGTGTGTCTCATGTAACATAAACACACTCATAAGTATGTGAGCATTAGGACGAGCAAAATGCGACCATCAGCTTTGCCTGTGCATCTCACACTTTGGGCCTGTCATTTGTATTATTTTAAGGGCGGCCCAAGAGCTATACAGCACAACATTATTAAACACTCTGTCAAGACCCTGTTCGCATCGTGCAAAGAATAATATTTATCACAATCATATTTTTTATAATAGACGAGACCTCTACATAAACGGACATAATAACAGCGGACTGATATGATCCACAGATGGATTAGGAGGTTTAATTAGGATGCTTTTGCTAACAATATTACCAAGGCCGCACCTCACAAAAGCGCCTCTGCTAATTTTGAAATAGCCCTACATTACGTTTCTCATAAAGATTATTTTCTTGCAGACCTTTAATATATATGGCATAGGACACCTGGAACCCAGGTATTAATTATTTGATCTAACACATCTTTTACACTAGCTCCACGGTCTTATGCTGATACAAATGAGCTAAGATGAGTTGAAAACGCGAAGACATAACCTGCTCGGATTCACCCTGTATTCAACGTATACGCCTACTCTGAGTAGTTAAAAAAACCCTCGATATTGATGAATTTAATTTCATAGCTGCTATCGTTCACACACCTTCATTTAACAGCTGTCGTCAGGCGTTAGCCTCATTGACAGTTCAGTTACTCGCTCCCAGGCCAGCAACGGTCGCAATTAGTTGACCGCATCACGAGCACACCAGATGCTGCCAGACGCTAGCATAAACAACCTCAACTTGATCTTTGAACTATTTGATACTCATGAGCGCTGGAGAAACGACTAGAATGCGCATGCAGAGGGGATTCAGGGTGGTTTTTCTCATCTTAAATTTGGAGAGGCGAAACAAAACTCCTCAGATCACATTCAAGTACAAAGCAAATAGAAACGTACTAGCGAACCACTTGAACAAAGAGAGCCCTTTTGTACATGGGGCATCTGATTGCATTAAAAAGTAATAAAAAAATAAAATAAAAAAGCAAAAAGGAATAAAGCAGAAAGTGATTAACAAATAAGCAAAAACAAACAAAGCAAATGGTGAGGCTGGCATAGCCCACTAGGGCGACTGCGTCCCGAGTAGCGAGCCTAATCCGAGTTGTGCTTTTCACGTGTACGACACCATGCCCCAAGACACGGTAGTTCAGCAGAACCTTCGTGATTTATTTCTATTTCCGCTAAGCACAAAAAGTAAACAAAAACTCAGGGCCTTCAATTTTTATTTAAAGCCATGGCCATCAAACATAAGAAACCTCAACCACGAAATATCTTCCCATGGTCCACTTTCAGTGATGTTTACTAGTAACATCATGCCGAGTGCGGCATTTGTCTCTATACCGACACACTCCGAAGCTAGCCGGCCTTTTTAGAGAAACATCGCAGTAAGCACTACTGACGTTATTTATCCTATTCATTCTATCCTCTCTTTTGTGATAACCATTACACTCCTTATCAAGACCCTTAAGCATGCGTATACATTTTAGGTTCGCTTTTCTATACTCACAGACGAAGTGGAGAGCACAATGGAACAGGAACACATACCTGCATATGGATGCCACTTAGAGAGCTCTCAGATCTGCGAGGCCAGAGTGGAGCTCGACGTTCTACCTCTCTCTCCCTTATGATGAGGATGAAAGCATCCATAACTGCTGGAATTTCACCTGCATGGGGGACACGAAGTTTGTAGTCTAGGTCGGGGGGAATCGCACCACGGTTTCCTTCTCTCGCGGCCGTGGTTGTGAGGCTGCGAGCTTATTTAATAGAGGAGTAGGGAGTAGTAAAACTCTTTTCACCACATCTCCATGTTCCCGGTAATAACCGCCTTGCCACTATAATGACTGCTTTGCTGGAATTGAAACTATATAATGCGTCGATCACCACTAGTATAAATAGCGGTCACTGTCCAGCTGCGAAAACAATGGCTCATATCCAAAATGGCAACTTTACAGGATCCTGTTAAAGGATAGTGCAGCCCAAAAACACACTCCATGAGAGAGTTTAGAATGCTAAGTCAATAGGGAACAGACGTGCACTTCCAAGAATCAATCTTTGTGTCCGGTCGAGTGTTTCCGACCATGTTTTTTACATCCTATAAGATTTCTCCCACAGTGGCTAAAAGCAGCTGCTCAAGTGTTCAAAATGCCTCATGCGATAAAAGATCAAAATCCCCAACAAACAAGTAATGGTAGAATCACCTTCGTTTTATACTTTGCACGTGCCGAAATGATGATCGCTTAGGGATACACGATCTGTTGACTGTCACTGATCTACTAGGATTGCCTACCAAGCTTAGAAGCTTTACATGCAAATAACAAACATAATCAATTAATGAAGCCGACAGTCTGTTCAAAGCATGTCTCCACTCGACATTACACCATATATGATAAGAGTACTTGTACTCCATCAGTCTCCTGTGAATGATCAAAATGAAAGATGGTGCTACCGGAACCATTTCATCCTGATTTTATTTGCGGAGTTTGATGCAATCTTCTTAAGGAATGGTAGCCTCGTTACAAGGGATTGATGCTCCATTGTTGCTCTTGTTGTAAAGCTCTTGGGGGGTCCATTAATTCATAGTTTTTAGCCGATTTCATTTCTTTCGTATATTTTATTGTAGAGATAACCACCGAAGCAGGGAATACATGATGGATAGAAGAAATGGAGGGAAGGTTATTTGTTGTGTTGGTTTCTGTTGTTAGAGTATGACAGCTAGTTTACAGCTGGCCACTGGAATGTTACACATTCTTACTAAGTCTAGGTCAATCCATTGATTTCATGCCAAAATTGAAATATAGAATGGACAGAAACAAAAAGATGAAAGAGCGTAAGAGCCTAGGCTTAGGTTTGGCTTGCCTGCTCAGGATGCATAATAAAGTACCGTATCCATGGAAAACTTTGAATCCTGAGGCAGAGTGCATAGGCAATGCCGCACTACAGCTCAGATGTCTCAACACCCAAACACGCGATCAAGCTTACACGCATGTACTGAGTGGTATGCCTGTTAAGGGCCTAATGGATTGTCTAACTCAACACTTATGGGCTTGTATATGTGTTGAATTCACAACCTCGTACAAGCATATCTCCGTCATCTGTAACTTCTGTCTACCCTTCTTATATCGCTTATCTCTCCTCTATATCTCCACTCTACGGACCTCCTTACTCGTTCGTACCCTCTCTCTGCCTATATAACTTCTCGCTCGCTATTCATTTCAACCAAGCCCTGGTTTGCTTGCCCTATCCATAGCGAATCGTTCAACGTGCTAACACCTGCCTAAGCATTTCTCATCCATCACCCTTATGGAAGGGGAGTCTCATGTGTCCACTTCACTATGGCATGAGTAACACTGCCTTCACAACCCTACACGAACTTGTGTATACCCGAACGGAGTGAGTTGGCCGCCCGTTAGAACAATGCGGGATCAGCCTCAACTCAACCATCTAGTTGCTATTCTGTATCCTCGCAGCCGCACGATCCAGGATGGCACATGTAAACACAGGTATCGCCCGTCAGACCTTGCGTCGCCCATATCACTTATTCCAGATAGCTTGTCTGCGTGGCTGCTGGCAGCGAAAAGTTCTCAAGGCTAGCAAGCAATGGCTAGCCTTCCGCTCTTTTCACTCACCCATTCCTGACCACTTGCCCCCTTGTTGTATGTAGTTGTTGTGTTGTTTTTTTTTTGTTTGCGTATCTCTTATTTTCCATCACACCGGTTACACAGACTTCTGGATAAAGAGACCGAGACAGAAGAAACTGAGTCGAAAATGACTAGGTGACTGGTCTGAGAAGACGCATCTTTCAGGGTCCTAGCTTTCGAGCTATGGCCTTTGCCAAGCCGTGTTTAGTAAAAAAATAAATACGAAGAACTAAAAAGAATGAAAAGGAAATAAATAATGAGCAGAAGTTGAATGATGATGATATATAATAACACTAGGCAGCGCAGTGCAACTTGTGGCCGCTTGGTAGAATGGAGTGTGCATGGTGGAGTGATGCCTGTCGTCTCACGCCTCAAGATGATGGCAAAGTAGGCAATTTTCAGTATTTTTGTATCAGTTATTTTCAAAATGTGAGGTAACTAGCTAGAGAATGAAAGTAAAAATCTAATATTAGCAGTGGGTTTCATGAAAGCGTTATACCGTATGTCCTCTACTGGTAGACTACCGTCCCTAGATAGAACAAGAGAAATCACGTAGTGCTAGACGTAGATATGAGTCCTCTGGAAAAAAAGAACACAACTAATTAAAAAAAATACGAGAACTCATGTTGAGTATTCTTTGCATACTTTATTCTTTAAAGGGACATAAACGAATCATGCATGCCCACGATCACCGTTTGAAGGAGTTCCACAACGAAAGAAGATAATCGGACACTAGCATATACCCACAGAACGTAGTGTTTTTCTGGGAGTGACCATATTGTAGTCTTACATTCTTTGGTCCGATTGAGATTTGTTTACGCATTAGGAATAGTAGGAGATCGCCCTTTTCCCTATTAATGATAGCATGTATAGAGATGCAGCCCACAAATAAAAATCCACGCCCGGTAATGAATTGCTGCCTGTTCGAAGTAAATGTTGTGAAGCTTACCGCGGATGAACATGTCTGGTTATGTGTGCGCCTGGCTAAGTCGGAGAATGAACACTGGACTCCTGCGGGAAACACTAGATTATTACAATCCAACTTAACCTCTTAATAACGATTGAAGAAAGTATGAACAACTGACTGACTTATGAAGGCTCTGCTTACCTCTATTACGCCCTGCCCCCACTGGGTAGTGCACGTCCGTTAGTTTGCCTAAAGTAGAGCGAATGGTCGACTATGTAATTCCGCAGAAGCAAAAATACTTTTATACTGTGGGGCTAGATGTGAAGATAAGATACTCGAGAATTACACACATCGACTTTCCGTTAGGAGGCGATACATGCTATTACCGAGTAAGCTCTGCCCTAATGACAACTGCAGGATGCGAGTAAATAAATTGCAGCCCATACAGCAATGCAGTAAGAATGGATTTAAGCTTATATACAGATGGAGTAGATAGCCCTTCAACGGAACGGACTGAAGAGCCTATTAGGGCCATGGAAGCCTACTGCGCTAGTGGAGCACTGCTAGCAAGCCAGATAAAGCGTCTTAGAGGATAGTGTGCTACCCGCGCTGTTTGGAACTGTATGGCTATGGGGTCACGGGAGCTAGCCCGAAGGCTCTGGAACAATGCTGTTGGAAGAAAATCAGCTGGATGGTGATTTAGCAGTAGCTAGTGTTTCAGACATTATCTATACAGGCGATAGATCAATAGTAACTATGGTTAATAAGGGCAACAGTATTTCCTTTTGCTCTAGTAACCAAAAAAGCCTGATGTTGTGTTTTTTTTATACAAAGCTATGTGGCAGACAGAGGCCCGTACATACCATCATCTGCAAAAATGGGATGGGGCCACAGGGGCCAGAACTTGTCACACACCGCGCCGGGCTAACTGCCAGGGAGGGTGATATTGGCAAGTTTCCCACCCACTCCTCGAGACCGGAGTACAAGAAGAAATTTTCTGGCTCGACCTATCAAGCATCCTACATACCATATTAATGGACAAGTCTGTCTAGACAGTAGATAATAATCAAACATGCAATCGCACCAATGTTTGATTATGTAGAAATGACTCGAAATGTGGCATCTATTTATAGATGGCATTTGAGACACTCACGCACGTCAAAGGTGATGACGGTATGTGCTCTGTACATAAACTGAGTCCAGACTGTTACATAGTGTCTAGCTACTCATGTATATCACCCTTATCATGGTACTCTGGTGTGCAGGTCCACTACGCCACCCACATAAAGTCTTGTGACATGGTCTGACACTTGCACGCTTGCCTATCCTATGCAACTCTAAAACCAAACGTTGTGGTGATCTTGTGGAGAATGCTCACTGTGAATCACTTGGCTAGTCGTTTGTCTGCACTGGTAGGAAATATTACAACTACCACTCCTATTGCGGTTATTTAAAATCTTGGAACACAAATCTCAAGTTGTATCAAGGTGTTAAGATACACTACTATATGAGCTAGATTCTCAAGCACTCCTATCTATTTTTGGCCAAGCCGAAGGAAAAAATATCCAGACATAGAAATTGGGACGGCGAGTCTCTGAGTCTCGGGCAGTTTGTTGCCAGGTCCTTCCATTAGGGCAGCATTCTCTTTAATATGTTGTGTGTAGTGTGTGTGTTGTTTTTTTGTCTCACACAACAGGGGCATTATCCCAAAAAGAGTATCACAGTGTAGAGGAAAACGACATATCCAAAGCTATAGGTATGCACGATGCCCATAATTTACTTTATGCGATCATTTTTCTCTATGCGAAAGAAACATTATCAAGGAGAATCCTTATGTTGATTTGTAATGGGTATTTTGGGGTTCCCCCAAACGACATACATCCTTTTTTCTTAGAGTCAAAATATGAATATTGCTACAGTTGCTAAAGCAACTGCATTCTGAATTGATGGCCCATATGAGCGACCTTGACGAAGCCTTCACGTAGCAGAGAGCAACCAGCCCGGACTGTACCAGTGTTTAGAGGCTCACTTGATTGAAAAAGAGAAGCTGGCCTGCACCAGGAACTGTATACCACTCCACATGAATTATTGACTGGAAGATGGTAGTCGTTTAATCTAGTTGCTTGGAATACTCCTACGGTTGCATGGTCGCCAATTCTTTGAAGAACCGAGACTAGGTCTCAATAAATACCAACATGATGTGTCCGTATACAAACTGCCATCCTTGTCTGCAGTTGGGCATCTAATGTATATAGCAGGACAGCTTAACCATGCCAAACGGTGTATTTTTAAAGAATGTAGCTACTGTGTTTTTAATATCAGCTTAGTAAAGGAATTACTATACTCAGCTTAGTTTCGTGATATACCCCCCTGGTCTAATCACTGGAGATATACCTCGATTAACTCATCTCGTTTGTCTGATCCCCCTCGGCCAAGCACGTCTAAGGCATTGTCTGATAAGGATAAGTTACTACTTATGGATTCTTGATTTTGCACATATTTGTTTTCTGTGTATTCACCCTTGTAGACCACAAACAATGTGGTACTCCTTGCCTCAAGACCAACGTATCACAATTATGGCGACGAAGATCAGTAGCCAGGTAGCCTATATAAATAAATTAGCCCCGTCCTATTTTAAAAGGTGATTCAGGCTGCACAAGAAGCGACACTGACTTTAGTGAAACAGTTAACGGGAACGCTGATGCTTTTTTGTTCTAATTTCGCTTACCAGTAAGGTCTTTTTAGCTTCGCAAAGATAAGGGTAGGTGATTCAGAGAGCCTTGGGTTCATCAGATAAGCACTGCGTGACCTCAGCATGTTTTCAGATGGTGCATAGATCACTAGAAATATGCACTTGCTGAGGTCGCAGAACCTTTGACCAAAGCTCAGCTGGCAGTTTCATGGATCCTAGTCGAGTGGCAGACTTGCTCAAGCAAACAAACTAGGCAAACATTGTATACTTTGCATATGGCAAACATTTAGTCAGTATATATGCCTTTGTGACAACCTTGTAATTCAAAATTGTGCTATGGTAACAACCTAGGGTCTATTTAGCTAAAGAGCCGCTGTGGAACGATAATGGTGCTTTGTGTTTATGACCCGCGCAGAGTTCCAAATATAGGGAGGCAGAAAACATAAATTACAGAATGAGGCGTTTGCCAATGGTGTATTTGCACATGGCATTCTGGGTATTGTAGAGACGAACTAATATAAAACAAGAGTGAAGCGTTTATATTACAAAAAACGTTGTCGGAGGTCTTCTATAGTGATACACTGGCGTTAAGGAGGGTTGGGGTTTGTGCTTTCCCGGAAGTGCTATACCATTCCTTAGGTCCCCACAGGACGGTCCTCATGTTGCTCCATTTTTGTTGTGACTTGGTTTAAGAACCTCTACGCTACAGAATACTACAAAAGTCATATTATGCTCCTTTAAAATCACGCTGTTTTTACCTCAGCCTTTAAAGAAGCTTGTTGCTGCTTTTGCCTTAAAGCTGGTGCCTGCTATGAACAATTCATCCGCCCTTTCTGCCTTTACAGTTCACAGCTTCACATTTGTATTAAAAAGGTCAGAGATGAGATCATGCTAGGTGTTTTTTTTTTTTTTTTTGGGGGGGGGGGGGGGGGGGGCCTTTTCTACCGAGATCTATTTATGTTCATTCTGGCTAACAAACCTCGGCGACCAATCATACTGATCTGAGATATTTTTCACTGAACTGAGAGATGCGGTTTATAAGTGGAATATAGTTGCATAAGCACCGGCCACACTCAGACCACACGCACGGTAAACGGCATCTAATTAGTGCCCATTGTGTGTTGTCTTTCGTTTTGATCAGATAGCCAATCTTCAGAGCCACTCAAAGGCGCACCTGTGAGCCACAGGGACCCACAAGGGCAATCCAGTGTGTTAATGTGGTGCTAAAGGACGAGCATATTAGACTCATCACCAGATTTAGCTATGAGGGTAGCGACCAGAGTGCACTGGGGATCATCAGGAAGGAGGGGCTCCTTAGGGGCACTGGAACAGGTAAGTAAGCCCAGAAGCTCGTTAAGAATGGGTTGCACAACATAGCCCAACACAGAAGCCAGCACTCTTATTGGTAAGAATAGACGTTACCCCCAAGTCTAAGAGTTAATAATTCATGTAGAATGTTGGCCTCCAGGCTGTGCAGCGAATATCATGCCGAAACAAACACGAGATGAGTGAAACTATGGGTTAATTATCTACAATGCTTGATCACACTGGTGTCTGGTCCGGCTTTTCTGGCAGACGAATGAGGGAAGAGGAATAGAATAAGGTTGTGGTTCCCGCCTGCAAAGTTTTGGCGAAGCGCTGGTGTTCAAAGACACCATCCTGACAGGTGGTGATAATCAATTGAGGAACATCAGGCGTTCACAAAGTTATGCATAACTTCAGGTTCCCAAAGGTCGCGATGTGGAAGCAAGGCAGCTCTAAGGTGTTCGGGTAACCCAGCACACTCCCGAGGCTTGTCCGGCGAAAAAAAAGCAACACAAGCAAATACACTGTGTGGAAAAGATGCTGTTGATTTCCGCACCTCTCTCCTGTGAGTAGACGGTTCCTCTCTCTTGTTCCGCTTTAGTCACGCAGCCTAAAATGGTTTGTATGCCCAGCGCAAGATCTTTTGCTGGCAAGCAGATCCATTTCCATTCGGTTTGGCAAATCCGCAGAACATGAGAGGCCCTATGACTTATTCAAGCATTTCTGCCAGATGTTTTAAAGTCAGCTGCATGACCTCATATCAGGCATTACACAGGATTAGCAATTGCCATAATTTGTGTTTGGAGATGTGTACATATTTAAACATGTTTGTAGGCACTAAAACATTTATTAGGGGGGGTTGTGTGTGTTCATTGAAGCTTGTGATGAATGAAAGCCTTATGCTTTCCTGGGCTAGAGTCTTTAATGGGTTGTAATGTTTTATGTTTATAAATCGGTCATAACGTGCGATTGATCCACAACTTCTCAGTATTGCATTTGCTGATGCTTTTATGATATCAAGGAATTAAAAACAAAAACTTGTGTTAGAGATAGAAATGGAGAGTACAGTGGAAAGTCTAAGACTTTATTCACTACATTCAGTCAAAATAGCTATTAAGTATGATTTAATAGTTTTCCATGAAATATCTCTTTGCAGATTACATTGGCTATACACAATTCACATGTACTTAATACAAGAAGAATTCTGAGTTAGAAAATTACGATGCGGTTTCGGCACTAAAAGAAGCCAGTAAGGTTCTCAATGGAGGATATAACTTCACAAAACACTTATTAAAGAAATTGCCAGGAAAACCTCAACCAATCATACTTAAGAACAACTAGCAGGTACTGTAGCACTCAAGTCTGTATCTTTAAACTAATACAGCACGAATGGGTAAACCAGCCCACTTTCATCAGATTGGAACAATCTGTCCTTTAATTGTGAAAAGACAGAGACACAAGAATAGACCATTAAGCTTACTGAGTATGGTATTTCTGGGCTTATAGGATGTGTCAGCTGTCTGTATTGATGGGACACGTAGGTTTACAGACTGAGAAAGGAAAATCTGAAAATAACAAATATATAGTTTTATTTTAATTTTTTTCATAAAGTTGACTATATGCATTTATTGGGCTTTGCCGTGCTGGACTCCCCCAGCAATATAGTGAGACTGTGTGTTTTCACATACAAGACGTATGCAGAATGTGAAATAACCTCTTGAACCCTCTCAATGTTAAATTCGGGAGGGATCCTGAAAATTAACCCATTACAACTTTGTGCTTTGATTGGTTAACTGCTTCAGTGGACTTATGCCTTTGGGAACCAGTTTGTCCCGACGCCACTATATGATCTAATTGCGTGGAATACTTGCACTTGGACTTTTGTATCAACCTAGTCTTAGATAAAATAATTTTTTGTCCTGTGTGATGTCCAGGTAGAGCAGATTTAGTCTTTTCAGCTGCTTCTGTGAGATCACCTGGAATCAGCCATAAAGCTACAATCTAAGCTTCATTTGTGTCTAAGGTAATCCTTTCCCTCCATTACGTTTGATGGCCCTGCGTACAGCCTGGTGGATTAGAGGTAACAAAGCACAGAAGGAGTTTTACTATATCTTCACTCGAATGCTAGTCCTGTCGATGGGTGCAAATATAGAAGCAATGTGGTAAAAGGAGGCATATAAACCCGTTTTCAGCAGTGAAGGTTTCCTAAAATGTTACTGTTTAGGTGGGGGGAGGGGGGTTGGCTCATTATAGTTTTCTCTGTGGGTGTAATTGAACCCAATTCTGATTTAAAAGGTACTTAAATAAGCACTTCTAAGGTCACTACAGTGTACGGGTGGGTAAACACACCAAGAAGATCCAATAACTGCATATTATGAGACATAGGCTGAAGGCAGTGGGGAGCGGTGGGGTGGTGCTACCAGTTTAGTCATTTGTAAATTGGCTGTGCTTGTTTCCACTCCTTCAGGTCCAAAGGCCAGACACTGTTGCCTGTCTTCCTCTGTGAATTGGGAAAGCTCCAGCTCACACTATGTAAAAAAGTGTGAAATGTAGAAAATTTGATCCAGACCACGCTTTTAAAACTGTCTCTGAACGTGCACGCCACTGAATCCCAAACAGGGGCTTAACCTGACACTATTCAAAAGATGAAATTTCCTTCAGGACAGTTGCATAGATACCTGATGTTTGAAGTTGGAGATGAAAGCCTTTTCCATGGCATATGGGAAGATGAGTAATAATTTAAATGTGCCTGAGTTTTAGTCCAACAGGGGGGACTGAGCACTGCAAAGAAAAAAGCTCCCTGGGAGTGAATGAAGAGTAAATCTTTAAACTGCGAGACTCGACATGTTAACCCAGTGGAAATATCTTAAAATCCAAGCAATATATTTCCCAGACCTTCCCATTGCTTTATTTAAATCCGCATGGATTTATGATATTTCATCTCAGACCGAAAGTGTTTTGTTTTATAAGTGTCACGCTTTAGTTTCAGAAGCACTTTAGCAATGATTTGTGACTCATCTGTTAAAGAAGTGACGATATACAGTTCTGTTTCAGAGACCACCCTTCATTTATATATTTCCCAACACTGTGAGTCTGAAAGGATGTGGGATTGTGTTCTTAGAATAATGGACTGATAACCCCAGAGTCCATCATTGAATGTGTTGGGTATTATCTGGATTGTTAGAAGCAGAAAATACAACCAACTTCTGAGAGTGAACTTTGGAAAAAACATCCCTGCAAATTTCTTTGAAAAGCAAGGCTCCTGAAATGAATAGAAGTGGTAATGAAGGTAAAAGAGAGGACACACTAAACACTACAACTAGAAATGAATGTGTTTGGACACTACAGGCTCATGGTGGCCGAGAAGTACAAAACATTTCAGAAAACAGAATTACAAAAATAAAAACAAATTTATAAGATGTGGAACACTATTACAAACTGTGAATACAGAAGGTAGGTCTAGCACACAGGAAGGGCTTGTTGTGGACCCTTGTCAATCAAACTGTTTTGTGCTGATAGAGTGAGTGGAAGAAACATATGAACATTCAGAGTCTAAACCACATAGAGCTGGAACTGTAAAGAAAAGTAAATGGGCTGCAACGGTAGCTAGTGGCTATCAAGCTAGCTAGTGGCTATCAAGCTAGCTAGCTTAAAATGGCTAAGAGCTTTTGCAAAACAGTGCACTTTTTACAGGTTTAGACATCGCCTGTTCCCCTTTATCTTCTATCTGCACTTTCAAAAACTAAAGGCCTGGCACAGGAAAAACAAAAACGTGCCAGCTGGCTAAAACCCATGCCACAAATAGACAAAACATGCTTTAGGGTTGTGACTATCCCGCCATTACTCGCTCTACCATCACCAAACAGTGTGATTAACAGTGTGATAACTTACCTTGTCCGCCAGAATTCGCAGCTTGTAAAAGTGTTTGTCTTGTAAATTTGTTTTTACTTTTATAATTTTGTTCTCTTTAATTTGTTTTTTTTGGTTTTTTTTCCTGAAATATAAATTTGTATTGTACTTCTTGGCCATTATAGATTAAAGTCCCTCAGGTTTGGGTTGGATTCTTTCTAGAATACATTTTCTGACTGAGCACTTTAATGTAGTGTAGCGTTAATAAGAGTGTTTGCTAAGCGCTGTAAATGTAAATAAAGTGATGGAGCCTTACTCGGTTTCTTGGGGAGGGTTGGAGTATAATTTGTGACCCGGAACTGATGATCCACCATCAGTATGTGACTTTACTATTGCTCCTGTCAGAAAAGCAGAAGCTGTTAATGCAGCAAAGAAGATCAAACCCTAATAATACCCTTTACTTCAAAAGTAACACTGGCTGAGTCTGCAAACTGGACACATTGCGTATCTGCTGTACTGGTACACTGCCCCTTTTGCACTATGATTATCTTCACTAGAGTTTATACTTTCAAATATAATGATATATAAATATTATATTTATATAAATATAAATATAATGCCTATTACCAGTATGATTCACGATTCACATATCGCTAGAGACTTTCGTTGATCTGTTTATCATTAGGTTAGAATTGCTGTTTTACATTTGGAAATTCTGTTCACAGTTTCAGTTGCGTGAGTGTTACCCCACATTACAGTGTTTTGTGGATGTTGCTTTTACAAATACAGCCCTTTACTTGGTGTGGCCTAGCTGTTTTTTGCTGGCATGTTTGACTTCACAGTCTACTTTCCTCTCTCCTTTGAGGCTCTCACCTGGCCTCCATTTTGACTTTGCTGCTGCCTCACTGCAGAATCCTTTTTTCACCACTCCGGAGTAAATGAAGTTGAAACAGCTCACATGTAGCCCACATACTTCTCAAAAACGTGTAACGGAGTGCTTTTTGTGCTTCCTCTAAAATGAGCCATCTGCCATTCAGAGCATTGCTGAGTTCCCTTGACACAACACAAGCCTATAGAAAGCATGTTCTGACTTCTGTATTAAAACCAGCGATTGGGGCTAGATGAATCCCTGCACTTAAATTGAATGAATGAACTGAATCATATTTGTACCTTTGAAGTTCATTTGTGCTTTAACAGATGTCTTGGCCTTGATGAGTCAGAAGTTCGAATAGCTTGTTCTGTTGGTCTGGTGAATGGGAACATGTCGGTAAAATCAAGGTATAAAATTTAAGGGAAGCAAATAATGGTCTGATTCAAATACACTCAGATTATGATTTGGAAATGTCAAGGCCATGGGACTAGATTCAAGAAAGCTCTACATTAAGGTACACTGTATGGTACTCTCCGCTATACACATTGCTAACAGGTTAAGCGTTAAGCACATAACCATGTAATCTTCTTGGGCACTGGCAGTAGAATGGACCTGATACTGAAAAGCTAAGTGATGCAAAACGTGACACTGTCATAGGATGCCTGGTAAATTGTGAGTGCTATTATTGTGAAGTGGAATCATCTAGGAGCACCAACAGCGTAGAAGTAGTATACCAATCTCACAGAGTGGAGCCGCTGACAGCTGTTGTATCACTCACTGCAGAGTTCCAAATGGTCTCTGGAAACAGCATCAGCGCAAGAACTGTGTGTCAGGAGCCTCATGAAATAGGCTTTCATGACCAAGCAGCTGAACATGTGCATTGCTAATCGTTGACTGAGTAGTGTGAAGAATGCCACCACTGGACTCTGGAGCAGTGGAACGAGTTCTCTGGAGTGGTGAATCACGCTTCACCATCTGGCAGTCTGATGGGCTACTCTTGGTTTAGTGGATGCCAGGAGAACACTACCTACCTTAATGCATAGGGCCTTCCCAGAAAAGCTTTTAGAGCCTGTTATAGGCCAGCTTCATATTAATGCACATGGTTTTGGAATGTGATGTCCATTAAGTTCCTATAGCTGTGATTGTCAGGTGTCCACATACTTCTGTGGACAATATGAAGTGTATATGTAGTCCTGCATTATGGCTTTCTATTGTTGCCCATTTCCTAGAGTTATATTTAGAATTATGAAGACTCCCTGCCAGCTCTCCTTTCTGGCATGATTTATCATCATTACAATGACAAAAACTAAACATATTTAAAATGTAAATGATGTCCTGCTATAGTAACACTCATTCTCAGCCTTATCATCTCTGAGCTCACTATAGGCCAGTCTCTGGGCTATATGCACTGTTTCCTGCCCCCTACCACCCTGACCTATTTGTGAGATACCACATTATTTCACAGGTCATTTTAACACTCATTTTTCACTTTCACCCATGCCAGTCTCTGGAGTAAGGGGAACAGCTTGAGAAATGTCCTTCACTTACCAACGGAAGGAATCCCTATATAAACTCTAAAGTAGGTCATGGATGTAGATATATACTCACCAAATTAGCACATCTTGTATTTGAAACAAGTTCATCAAATCTCCAGGCAGCTGTCTTATCTAGAAAGTATATCACTGTTTCAGTTATATTAAATTATCCATAACACTTTCTTTTGATGCTCCACTGAATAGTGCCTTTAGATCCACTACACAGCTAATAAGCTATCTGATTCTATTAAGACTGCATTAAGTTTAAGCCTAACCCTTAACATCATCTCACAACCTGCACCTACGTCTAAACCTAACTCTGATGGTGCTGATAAGCAACTATCACCAGAAAGCTTGACAATAAATTACACCCTCTAAACACACCTAACTTATATGCACATGCATTGAGCATTTCATCAGCTCCACCTACCAGTTAGGTGCACTTTATAATTCTACACTAGCAAACTGTAGTGCATCTGTTTCTCTGCATCCTTTATTATCTCCCTTTCATAATGTTCTTTAATGGTCAGAACCCCCACAGGACCACCACAGAGCTGGTACCATTTGGGTAGTGGATAACTCTCAGCATTACCGTGACACTGGCGTGGTGTTTGATCCACTCACACCAGCACAACACTCACTAACACACCACCAACCTGTCAGTGTCACCACACTGTTGAGAAAGATTCGCCTCCCACATAATTCCTGCTCTGTGGTGGTCCTGTGGGGGTCCTGACCATTGATGAATGGGGTAAAGGTGGTATAACAAAGTATGTAGAGATAGAAATTGGACAATGAGTATGTACTTCATATAAGATTACCTAGTGACCCAATTATTCCAAACTTTTGAACAGTAACGTATGTTAATATATTGTTTTTGTGACATTATAAATACACTGCATAAATACAGGCCACCGATTTGGGCCCGTTAACACACAGGTACCTGGAAACCTGGAGTACTTCAGTAGTGTGAGAGTTTACATAGTAGTGACTTGTTGCTGCCTGGTTCCTAGGCAGTGTTTTATTTAGAGTAAGGCAGACTGCCCTCTCCTCCTTCCTGACATTATTCACTGTACAGTCAACACTGCTGCTAGCTTCAGGATGTGCCCCGGTGATTTAAAGTTGTGCGCTGAAGAGTTTGGCATTGGGGAGAAAACTGTTAGTTAAGTAATCCAGGGCTCTGCCACCATTAAAGAGCTCATCTGTCTGGCACCATGCCTCGGTCCTCGAGGAGCAGCGTGAGAATTAAACTGTTTGCGTTTCTTTTTTTCCTCTGCCGTTTTAAGGTATGGGGTTTCTTGTTTGTGGGCTCAGTGTCAGACTGTTATTCTTTGAAGTGACAGAAAGGATACAATACGCTGGTCTGTTTAATTTCTTATAGGGGATAAACAGATGCACAGATTTAGAGCCTTCCAGGTCAGGCTAGAGCCTTAAGCGAGAATATGCTGACAAAGAGAAAGGCCTTTTAAATTTACGGAACACTTGTTTCTTCTTCCAGCTCTATTGCCTGCTCTCATTCTCCCTCCCTCTCTCTCTTTATCTCTCTCTCTCTCTTTCTATTTCTCTCTCACCCTTTGCCTGTTCCCTTGTTTCCTTCCTCCTCTCTTCTCTCATGCATGCATGCACACACACATGTATGAAAGCAGACAGCCGATGCCATCTAATTACATATTGGACATGCCCTTGTTTCTTTTCTATGTTTCTGTTGCTTGGATGGCAGGTTGGAGGATGCCGGTCAGCTGGGGAATAGATAAGGCCCTCATCCCTGTACATCAAACGCATTCAAATGCATTCTATTTATAACTCAAACCAGGGCACGCTGCCTGCGCCCTCCTCTGTTTGAGTTTCATCTAAATTTGTATTTTATGAATATAAGCAGAACAACTGGAGCAGAGAACCGGCTAAATGGATAGAAGAATAAATTAAAATATTAAAAGACAGGTGTACTCTATGTGTTGAAAGCACACTGAGGGTATTTACAAATGATTGTGTTTCATGTCTAGACAGTATAATGAAATTAAATCTCCACAGTGAAATCTAGAGCAGCCTTTGAAATTCAAATGGGATGCTTTATAACATTAGGCGAAACACTGCTACTAAAAAAAGATAATAAAAGCAAACTGGCCCTGGCAATCAAAATGCAATCAAGATTTCTAAATTGTTTGGTTCTCTGTGTTTTGGATTTAGCAGCCTTCAGCATCATAACACAATTTACTAAAGCCATATATTCTTCCCTGCTTCTGAGCAGCTGTGTCACTCCGAGTTCAAATCGGGGGAGCCTCAGCCTGCCTCCCTTAAATGTCCAGGGAATACGTCAAACAATCTGCAAGGAAGGGAAGCCAAACCACCATTTAAGGACATCTCACACACAGTATGATTCGAAATGAGGAATTCTTGGGAGCATTAGGAAATGGCAGTCGAGACTCTTTGAGGTGAAGGGAGCTTTTGGAAAGCTACTGGGGTGCTGGGTATTTGTGATACTGACCTGCATTTGAAAAAGGCCTTGCACTTCTCCTCAGGTTCCTATGACTAAGTGACATAAGGGGAGTCCACACCAGAAAGGGTAAAGGCCAAGTACATGTTTATTTCTGAAATTGTTGTGTATTTTCTTGCCTGTTTTGTATGTATATATATATATATATATATATATATGTATGTCTGTATAAAAACCTCAGAAATATTAATGCAGAGGTTCATATCGAATGGCAAGAACAACAAATATGACAGCAAATATATGATACAAACGTAGAAAGATATGCATGCACTGTGGCTAGATTCACAATACAGGTGGCACACATCTGAAGATTTCAGAGCTGCGAGAACACACAAATGGATCTCTCAAGTACGATTTGAGCCATTTTGATATGTGGTCCTAGATTAGATTCATATCCAGTACCATTAGGAATGCACCTATGCCTGAACCTTAAGTGCTAATTGAAGTACCGGTACCAATACTAACTCTATAAAACATAACTAGCCTGGAAATATTAAAAAACCACACCTCATATCTCCAAAATGATAACTTTCCAAGAGAAGGAAAAAACATACTTTACATGTAATGTAAGCCAATTGTTTATAATTCATTTTAAAGTAGTTTTCTGTGATTTCTTTTGACCCATTCATGATAAACACCCAATATAAAGGGGAACAGGCAAAACAGCAATGTATAATTAGTATTCACTGTTAAATAATGACCCATATTAAGTAAATTGAATGATCTTCTCTAAACGACTGCAGTAAATGTCAAATATTTGTACTGGGAACAAAAATAGTTCAAAACAGAACTGAACAATATACAGAAGCCTATTAACTCAGACTGCACCTGACACAGCAGGACATGAGAGATCACTGAAAGGTGCCTGATCCCTCATTCCAGTAAAGGGTTACTATTAGCACATTGCTACACATGCTCCACATGTACATTGCATTTTCTGGGTAAAGTATCTGCATTAAAGTGTCGTATCAGTATCAGTGCAAACCTGGTGGCCAAACAACCAGCAGTGCGCTGCATGGGAGCATATGCCTGTCATCATCACAAGACTGTGTTCACACTACACAGTTATGGTTCATGTACATGAACGCAAGCCATCAAAAATCAAACTGAGCTGTGAGACTGTAATGTGAACATAGCCAAATAGTCACAGTTCAAACAGGTTTAAATACAGGTGAACATAAGACCCTGTTCATACCTGGTATCATCAGCCATCCTAAAGGATCTAATCAGATGTGGATATCAGGATGAAAGGTCATTAACACCTGGTATTTCAACTGCATCTTCTCCAGTGACTTGTGATCGTATCACATGACTGGAAGAGAGGTACGGGGCGGAGTTACTACATCATGTCAGTGCTGTATTTGTTGTCAGACAAAATGCCCTTGTTTGTGTGCATTCACTGGCTGTTTATTGATATATTAAATACTGATTTAATAGGCGCAGATGCACGAGCACACTTGATATAGTAATACTCTAATTCACATAAGAAATCCTTAGATAGGTCTTTACTATACAGAATTCCCTCAATGGGTAAGTAACAAAAACACTTTATTAAAAGATCATAAATGTCTAGGGGCAATTAATTACTGACACCCTGCCGACACCTTATTCTGGGGCGTGTGCTCAGTTTAGACAGGTATATATTCTAAATACATGTAGTTTACATATGACCAGTGCAATATAACATAGTGTTTGGCTGACAGCACAAGAGCAATGAAATATAGAAAAGATCTTATCTCGTCTTGAACTATAAGACTGTAATATGAGCATAGTCAAGCAGGTAAATAGAAGGCGCTGTTCATACCTGATATATAAGCTGTTTTAGGTGATCGATTTTTGAAGTGGATATCGATGTGAAGTCATTTCGTCTGCCTCTCCAGTTCTATTCACTGGCTTCACTGAAAATGCCCTGTGCCAAGATAAGATAAGCTTTTCACAAGGGTTACATAATGCACAGTCAGTGTTTACTATCAGTCAAGGGAAACAGGAGTAGGAGTAATAATAAGAATAAGAATAAGAATCGGGGCTTTAAGAGGAGGACTACTATTAATGCATAAGGAATGAGGCAAAATCACAACAGGGTAGTGACCAGCACTTTAATCTTATTATGGCCGCTAAAGGGCCTTTTTTAACCACCTTTTAACACTACAATAGAGACAGTGCAGAAAAGCAGATCCAGAGATTGCACATCCAATGTGTTTCAGTTTGTGTATTTAACTGATAGAAAAAAAATCGTTTGCCATGTTAAAGTAAAATATGCTTTTTGATGGTGTAGTAAAATATCGTACAGTGTAGTACTATACGTCTATAGTGTATATATGTATATTTATATTTTATTTATATACGAATATTAGTAAATAAAGTAAATAAAGTAGTTTTAGATTTTTTATTTCCTTCATCAAATAAAAGATGTGACAGGGTAGGTGTTTTTTTTCCATTGTAAATTCTCTCTGAGCTCAAACAGTGGCAGCATTATTGGAGCCAGGATAAGATAAGCTTTGTTAAAGTGTTAAATCACACACAGTCAGTGTTTAGTATCAGTCTTGGGAAACAGAGGTAGAGGCTTCATTACAATAATTATTCTGTGCTTTAAAAGAAGAACTCCTATTAATGCAAAAAGCATGAGGCAACAGCACAACAGAGTAGCAACCGCCACTTTGATCTTGTTGTGGCCGCTAAGGGGCTAAAATAAGGACAGAGGAAAACATTAGTAAATCTGCCTCTTAGACTGCATGGATGCACAGCGATGCTTCAGTGTTCATAAAGTCATGTGGTGTTTTGCATCCCTGAGCACCTCCGAAGGTCACCATAGTACAATGTAGCTTGTTTGAAATGGCATACTAGGTACTGTATACTGCATACTACACCAATACATACATACCGTATACTGAATGCTGCTCTTAATAGTAATACACAGTATAGCATATAGTATGCAGGACTGAACACTTAGTCAATTGAGACTTATCGCAAAATTCCAGTCTCATTTTCCCTAGCCCTCCAATCACTGCTTAGCACCGCTAGTTACATTTCAGCTCTTTGGCAGTGTGTGTACAGATACGTTTTGGTAAAAAAGTGTGACACATAACAGAGTGAAGGGAGTTGTCTCCAAAGTCACAGCTAAAGTTGAAAAAACGTCAGCATTGGGATTTGGTTTGTTTCACTTTCATTACATTTATAGCTGGCAACGAGAGCAACGAGAAGTATGACTCTGCACTTCAGCTTAGAAAAGCCAGTGCTGTGCACATTGTTTGCCTCAGGCCAATTCCAGAAATTTACTGTTTTGACCACATTATTTATGCAATAACTTTACTAAACAGATGCAAGACCAGCGAGCTGATAATGCCTTAGCATTGCACCCAGGGATGTAGCGTTTCTTTCATTTTGCTCTGTGTGTTTGTACTAGGCTGAATACCGGGCTATTAATATGTTTGATTAACAGGTGTTTGCCTCAACTCAACAAATGAAAACACACACAGTTCACATTCTGTATTTGTTGCAGCATAAACATATAATTGTGAAAGACAACAGCAGTGGAAAATAATTATGATCAGTTAATATACTTGCAATTAGCTCCAATAATTGTGATTAGATGTCTAGTCCACATACTGGAATATCCTGGCCAGTGAAAACAGGAAATCCAGGGAATCTTTGCCACACTTGAGAACTTAACATTGCTTCATACTACTTACTACTTACAGGCAGCACACAAGCAATAGATTCGAACATAGTCTGTCTCTCCAAGATGCACCGCACCCTGTTCACACCCGTACTGTCCACTAAACATCGGATCACCCAACACATTTGTTAACGCCAGGTGTGAATGCGGCTGTAGTTTAAGGATATGTTTGCACTGCTTCCAGCAATGCTCTCTCCTTCAGTAAGCTTTCTCTTAGCACCGTCCCACTACCACCAGATGTCATCGCCTGCACTGCTGCGTGTGCTGGCTCTCTCTCGGCCCTGAAGCCGCAGCATCTCCAGCACACTCCTGGCGTAGGCGTCCCGCAAATTCACCCCTGCCGCAGTCACATCGGAGGCCGAGCTGCGGGTCAGGCGCTTCAATGCCTCACCATGCCGCAGCGCTGCCTCCTTCATCTTCAGCGTGAAGTAGCAGGCTGAGAAGCGGTCGTTGATGATGGCGATGGGTAGTGCGAGAATGAGGATGCCCGACAGGATGCAGATGAAGGCCATGACCTTTCCCACAGCCGTGTCCGGACGGATGTCCCCATAGCCTACGGTGGTCATGGAGGTGGTGGCCCACCACCATGCACAGGGCACGTTGGTGAAGGTGGTCTCGGGTATGTCGTGCTCAATGGCATACTCCACTGTGGCGAAGATGGAGATCCCCACAGAAAGGAAAAGCATCAGCAGGCCCACTTCCTCATAGCACTGTGCGATGGTCATGCCCAAAGACTTCAGACCTGAGGAGGAAAATATGCTGCCGGTCAAACACAGGCCATGTACTGAGTTCACAAATATTGTATTTAGGGCTGTTGTTTAAAATGAAGCAGTTCTATTAATAGGGGTATGTATTAATAAGAACCTAGAGGTGCAATACGTGCCATGATACACAGGTTACGATCTATTCAATACTGAGATTTTAGTTTATATAATATAACTATAAAAATACAAAAGACCATATGCATAAGTTCAGTAATGCTTACGACATTTACACTGAAAACTGATAGAAATGATTAGCAGCCTCTAAAAGACCTCACTGCTTCAATACCAATGCAGCCTCTTCTCACAATACAACCATTTTTATACACACTTTACAGATTTCATTCTGGCAACGCATATATTTTAACAAATCTTGGACCCAGTGCATGTTTTCCACTGTGTTATATCATCATTCCTTTTAGCAACACTTGTTGGTTGTATAGGGCCTGAAGACATTAACTGATCCAGGTTTTCCAGGATTTCCTGGTCATACTAATATTGAGTATATAAGTCTTCAAACGTGCAAACGTACAGGGCCTTCTTTGTTATAAGTTGCTTTATAATGCTCTGCACATTTTCAGTGTGAGACATGGCTTCAGGCAGGCCAGTCTAGCACCTGCACTCTAATTCTGCAGCCATGCTGTTGTAACACCAGGCATTGTCATGTTAAATTAAGCATGGATATGGGGTAGATTGCTGCATGTTCCAAAATATGTAAATACATTTTTGTGTTAAAGTGTTGATGTTATGAAAACATTTTCAGTACTTGTGTACAAACATTTGGGCATCTGGAGTGTTTAAAACAGGTTTTAGCGGACTGTTCAGAACGGAAAAGCACAGTGCTCAGATTTAGATTTCCTTGCTATGTCAGGTGGGTACTCATTAGAATATCACCACCCCTCTTCTGAGTAGTCACAGCCACGGCTTCAGAACTTTGTTTCTGTTTTGCTGCTAGCATTATGTGAAGCTTAGAGCTAATCACAGGAACCTCCCTGTTGTTTGCTGCACTACAGTGGATGAAGTTTACTGGTGCCAACAACATGCAGCTACCATCATTAAAAACCTGTATGTATGCGCTAACCACTTTGTGTCTGATATGGAGCTGAAGTCAGCTACATTTTCATCGGTTTCCTGTTCAAATTTTCCAGATCCACCTTACATGGTGCAGCAGTTACACACTCGTGAACCTAATTAATGTTAATCGCTGCACCCTTTAAAATGGAACAGTAAAATTGGTCAGAAGCTGATGAATAAGAATCCGAATTGTGTGTTTGATTGTTTTTTTTAACTGGTCAGTACAATGGAATAATCAGCAGAAGAAGGAATTCTAAGTGTTTTAAAAATAATTATGCTCTGTGGTCCTTTGGCCATTTAGCACTAGCTAACACTACCACCTGAGGTTATATATTAACGGTGATGTATTGTTCTAGAAAGTTCTCGGTGTTACTTGCTGCAAGTTTGACCATATAAAGCAACTGGTAGCTGAATGTCTGTAAAATGTATTTCATCTGATCAAAATGTAAATAATCTTAAAATAAATTCAGTGAATGTGTACTGTGTCGGAACACTCCATGGAAGAAAGGGGAGGGGTCAACAATGGCTTATTATCACTCAAAGGCAAAGACACTAAAATCGGCCATTCTAAAGAGGGCTGCTTAGACAGAGTGAGTAGAAAGCTGTGGTGCTTGATCCTTGTGGTGTGTTGACCAAAGCATGCCAAAGATATTTTAAGACCCCAGAGAACTGTGTAACATGTGAAAAACAGGTATGTCACCTTTAATAGTCCCTTCACAGATGTGCAAGTCACCCACCCCATAAGAATTAATACACCCCATTACATGGCACATGCTGGCTTTTGAACTTTACCACGGTAACAATCTAAGTGATCTTTTTCATTTTTCGCCCAGTAAACACAATTTCGATAGACATCTGAAAGGCTGACCACAATACACATTAGACACTAGTCCATGTCAGATCAAGCCCAAGTCATATGGGAGGTATCTCTGGACATTGTTGACATATGGCTTCTATTGTATATAGTGGAGGGTTAACTTGCATTTGTGGATGCAGTGAAGAACAGTGTTTATTGTCGAGATATCCATCACAGAAGCGTGCCAGTTTTGAATGCGGTGTTGTCTGAAGATGACTGGTATTCATTTGTTGTTTACAGTGTTCATTTTCCTCGACCAACCCTTGTTTGCATCGCCTGTTTAAGATCTTTTTGGACATTTTACAATAAGCTCAGTCTTCAATTGCATTATATAATATACAGTACATTATATATGTATAACAATATAATGAGGCTTTTTTTTTTCAAAAAACAACAAATGTGATAAGTCAAAATATAACAATTAAATGTATACTATAATCATTTAAAGTGAATTTACAAGTCACTGCTTTCTGTGATTAATTGCGTTTCACATACTGTCTTAACTCGTTTGAAATTTAGGGTTATAGTATTTTACTTGTTTGTTTGCATTACATATAGCCTTGTTAAAATCACAAATTATGTGATAATTAAGTGAAGAACATTTTGAATAACACTTGGGATCCTGTTCAATAATACTGGCATCCACTTCAATAATACTGGCATCCTGAAGGGCATGTAAAGGGAGTCTTGTCTCAGATTCTGTTGGAAAGCTGTAATACTAACTGTGGTTTTAAGCACCGACATCAGTAACGCTCTCCAGCACTACAGTAGGAGTGTTGCAGCAGAGAGCCACTTGAATGTTCATGCTGAACTAGTTGTGAAGTTTGAAACCCCCAGTAAAGGACATTTATAGATGTTCCTTTCAGTGTTAAAAAACAGGTTTAGATTTCAACCTTGTAGAAATAGCTGGTATTGACGTGTGACGCTCAGGGGTGAGGGTTCCTGAAAAAATGATTTAACACCATCAAAGAGATGTCAGTCTAAATATAGACCCCATTGAACAGCTGTTATTATTTCACACTCTGAAATGGCGTGACACTCTGTGAATTTCTTCATTTATCTTTTTGTCAGCCTCACTGAATACATTTACATTCCACACTGAGCATTGAGAAAGAGCAACTTGCCTAATTAGAAGTTGGTATTTATAAAACTTCAGCTATATGAAGTTTCTACAACAGTTAGTGCCCATATCCAAATACCCAAATCTGCCTTGAATCCAATGAAGCATCTGGATCTGCATTTTCATGGCAGGTTCCATCAAGCAGTCAAATCCAAAGTGATACCAAATGGGTAAAGGTAAAATCCTGCCTGAGGTATTTGTCTGTCATTTGCATCAGCATCAATTCACAGAATTTTCATCATATTTGAATGCAGTCTTATGCAAAAGTGTGCACATGCTGGTTAAATTACATTTTGTTGATTTTCTAAGTGAACACATTCTTGACAGGAAGTGTTTCAGTCAAAGAACAACTTCTGCAAGTTTGAATGCACTACTATAATTATTTACTAAATTTAACATATTATAACATATAACATAAGGAACATAAAGAAAACAGTCTCATTTTGTGTTTTAATTATTTCCAATAAACCGAATTCCACAAATACAAAGGCACTAAATGTTGAATAAATGTGCCATGTTTAGCCCTTCTTCATCTCATTCGTTATTTGCCATTTCCTCCTGTTTTATGTGGGATTTCTTCACTAAAAGTTGAACAAAATGTTTTATTCAATAACACCGATGGAACATTTTGATGGAAGTTGAATGATCAAAACCAGTAGTGATCTTCATGGGTGAGCAAAACAAGTCAGGTGTTTCTGTTGTGTTTAAATGATGCATTGTTTTTATTGTGCCGCATTGTTTTTTCTAATGAAAAAGCAGTAACTGTTTGTGCGTTTCATCTCAGTGTAGCTGTCTTTGTGGAGAGGTGTGGATTGTTTTCACAGTGGGAGCACAGAGTCACAACATTACACACACATACACGCACATACAGCCAACAGTGTCCTAGTTAATCTGATAGCATCACACTGAGTTACGGGTTATTGTGTGTGTGTGTGGGGTGGGATTATATTAATATAAATATCTGATATCAGTATAGAAAGATGATCTCAGTTCGGGTGGTTCTGCAGCCCCCCCTATTGTAGCCATAACATAAGGGGGGCTGCAGAAAAAAGGTTACAGTTGTTCCCTATATTGAATATCTTAAAGCCCTGGTGTTTCTATACGTTTTATTTGTTTTGACAAAGCTATCCAGGCTAAAACAACTACTCATAACTTTAACCTGAAGGGGTGGGGCTATACTGAATGAAGGCTGAATTCTGTAGGTGGATATATGTGAATGGTTTTGTGACATTACAAAAAACATGGTATGCAAAACAGGCTGTTCTGGCAAATAGTTTTCCACGTATGGAGAGGAACTGATTAGAATGTTGAAATCATTATTATGGCCAATATATGGCTAAAATAATACAGTTTATCATGATAAGAGCTGGACAGCACAGTGGTGCAGTGGGCCTGGGGTTGATTCCCAGCTTGTGGCCTCTCCTGGGTGTTTCCTGTTTCTGTCCAGTGAGTGCTTGGCTCCAACACCCCCCAGGACCCAAAACTGTTGGGCAGCTTAGGAGATGATTGAATGAATGAATGAATGAATGAATGACAGAGGCTTTTTTAACATATTCAAATAAAAAAAAGAGTAAACCATGTCAATTGACCAGGGGTGTCCAAACTTTTGCATTAAACTGTATTTCTCTCTCCCAAAAGGAGATCTGATTTTATTTTAATGCTCAGTAACAGATTATCTGTGAACAGACAGTCTCAATATGATTACTATTACTTCAGTCTTGCTATACATAAAATATAGCTGTGCATGTATTGCAATATAAAGAGGTTTTCATGTTTATTATTAACAATAGTACACTGTGTATCTAGACACTGCCTCTAGTTCATTCATTTAGATACTGTATGGTGCACCCACTGCTAACTTATAGGTACCCAACTGAGCAAAATTCAAATCATCTTAATTAAAAAGCACTGTCAATAGAATTAAATGCTTTGCAGCAGCTGTGCATGAGCCTAAAGTCACCATGATGAATTCCAGACTGAACTGTGTTCTTTGGAGTGATGGAGCTCCATCCAATGCCTTTGGGACAAATTGGACAGAAGTTGGTGATGCAGAACTAATCCAACATCAGTACATGACCTCGCTAATGCACTCGTGGTTAAATGCAATCAAATCCTGACAGCAATGCCCCAACATGTAAAGCCTTCCCCAAAGAGTAGAGGCTGTTACTCTCTATTAATACCCTTGACGTCAGTAGAAACATTGGCCGCAGGTGTCTATAAACTTTTGAAGATGTAGCGTATCTGCCGCTTGACAGTGTTTGGAATACATGAAAACACATTAGGTGCTCACAAAACCTTGATACTAAATGGCTTGCATTGCTTTCCAGTCTCTCGCTCTGACTGTTCAAGCGTTGAAATAGAGCTTGCTGAAAGACGCTCGTTCAAAGATATTGCCATGCAGGCTGGCACGCCAGGCTTAACCTGCATCTATTCATTTTCACTTGGTTTGTGTGGCTGTGATCAGATTAGCCAGTGCTGGGGACAAACACCTTCAGTGCGAGGCGGAGCAGAGTGCAGATGTGAGAGACACACGTTATTAAAATGGGATGGAAATGGAAACAGCGTGGCGGCTGCACGTTTCCTCTGTGGAGTATCTGGCTGTTTCACTTGGTAATAAAATGACACGTTTTAATATTCATTCAGCAAACAAATCTTAGAGTGACTGCTCATGAAATTGGTTTATTCTGCACTTGAATGGTGCAGGGTCGCAGTGGGAGTGGGTGAACATGGCCTTTATTAGAGGCAGTATTAACTCATGGCATCAAAACCGCTTCGGATCAGCGTTGCTTAAGAAATCAGCAAAAATAAATGTTGGTATTGCTGCACCATCAAAGCCTGAGATTACTCTTTTTGTAGTTGAACCAACCTTATAGCCTTTCATCTGTTTGAAATTAATTTTAGGATTTGTCACGGAAGCAAGAAATCTCATGATCCTCCTTTTTTCGTCCTCTTTTTCCCTAGCTGTTATGATGTGCACAAGCTCTCTTCCTCCAGTCCCATCTGCTGTCTGCTCTGAAACATCATTTCCTTTAATTATTTAGGTCTGTGGTGCATCTGAGGGTTGGATCCTTTACCTCCAAAATTCGCATGATCAAAGCAAGCCACACTGTGCCGTGAAACTTTGTTTCCCAGCCTATAGGACCCCTCCTCACAATCTCTGCAGTGCAAATTCAAAATAGGAAGAGATGAATAAATCTGCTTTCTCTCGCTCCGAAAATAGACCCACAGAGTAAAAATTCATGAATTATGACATCTCCAAGGCACCTCCTCTATCCTACAGAGAGTTTTACAACTGCACTAATTCTCTATGACAGTTTTATTTCAGAATAGTGGTGCATTCGTGCATTCCATGTGGAATGATGGCTACGCATGTCTTCAGTAATACAGCTAATGCTGTGGAATGGAATAACATCCTGCCTAAGGTGCAGAATAAACCTACAGAGAAGGTACCGAGTTGCCAGTTTATTAAGTGCCTTTTGTACCTATTCTGTCATTCAAAAACCTTGTATCTCCAATTCTGGCATTTTGCTGTCGTAACTTGGTGAAAAATCTTATGAACGTACAGGGGTTGGACAATGAAACTGAAACACCTGTCATTTTAGTGTGGGAGGTCTCATGGCTAAATTGGACCAGCCTGGTGGCCAATCTTCATTAATTGCACATTGCACCAGTAAGAGCAGAGTGTGAAGGTTCAGTTAGCAGGTAAGAGCACAGTTCTGCTCAACATACTGCAATGCACAGAACATTATGGGTGACATATCAGAGTTCAAAAGAGGACAAATTGTTGGTGCACGTCTTGCTGGCGCATCTGTGACCAAGACAGCAAGTCTTTGTGATGTATCAAGAGCCACGGTATCCAGGGTAATGTCAGCATACCACCAAGAAGGACGAACCTCCACCAGCATCGCGTAGTGACCTGGCCACTATCCTGCAAGGAGAATGGCTTAAAATCCCTCTGACCACTGTGCAGGACGCAGTATATGTCATTCCCAAGACGAACTGACGCTGTATTGGCCGCAAAAGGAGGCCCTACACCATACTAATAAATGATAGTGGTCTAAAACCAGGTGTTTCAGTTTCATTGTCCAACCCCTGTATATTACAAGTTACAAAAACTTATCCATGTCCTGCAAATTTATCATTTTGGAGAAACAAGGTTTTGTTCTCATGAGATGGGATTTTTGAGGGGCACCATTGAGGACCGAAGTTTGGTTCCTTAAAGAATTGGTTCTCAAAGGAGACAGTCCATATTTGTCTCTTTTCATATCACTGGGAGCTGGGATCTGAGAAGTCAAAGGTGGAGCTTCTGAGGATCCGTTAGAGAACCACTGCCCTATAAAGCACTTTTTTGACAAAAAAGTTTTGCGTCTGCACAACGCGGCTGGTCAGTGTGACAGTGAATAAGGCACTATGGTGATACACTGATCATCAAAAGAACAGCTGCACCCAGAAGGAGGCAACTGATAGGAATGAAACTTGGTGGGCAGATTTGAAATCATAAGACATACAAATGTTTCACACTCAGTCGCACATGTGACATGAGCAAAGACGGGTATGGTGGCCACATGTCAAGTTTTAGGCTGGACCATCCCAGTCCTTTGTCTGGCGCAATACATGGATGGATGCCTACTAGTCCTTTTTTCCAGATGAACCATTTCAAATGTTCATGACATTTGCAAACAGTATCGTGTGTCACTGGTTCACATCTGGGTCGTAAAACATGCTTTGCATTTCATTGGCATGCTGTTGGCAGCGGTGGATAGAATAAGATATGCACTAGCAACATAAAGGATCTAGAGACGTGAAGGATGAGGTATGACAACAAAGTGTCTTGCCTCCACACAAAGATTTGTTGGTCATTGTTGGGCATTGTGCAGCCTTTTGCCTATGTTGCTAGCACTAACAGGATGACTCATCCAGGGCATCATTGCTCGCTAAACATCTGTAGTTGTGGCTGATGGATCAATCAGGTAGAGCAATAAGGCCCATCCTAATTTGGTCACATGCGTGGCCGAGCGTTAAACTTGAATCCTTTGTATGTCTTACAGTGTCAAACCTACCCACCATTCCTGTCGGTTAATTGCTTCTGGGTGCAGCTATTTTTTGATAATGAGTGTACTTTTCTGAATGTGTTTTGGATATCAACAGTAGAACATTGATAAACTGGCACAACACTGACTAAAAGAGCAAAATTAGTGGTGTTTAACTGGATTTCTTTTACAAGTACAACAAATATTGAATAAAAATCACTGGTCTAACTGATGTCTGAAAAAAGAAATATTGTGACATATAATTAAAAAAATTTCTTGAAGTATCATGATATATTTTTGCCAACCCCAACTTGTCCCTTTCTAGTGTAAGGAACCTTCACATAATGTAAAGCCTCCAGAATAATTTAAGGGTTCTCCCAAGATCTTTTACATTATCTGTAGGTTCTTTAAACTTGAAAAAGATTCTCAGACTCCTCCAAAGAAAAACATCCACTAAAAGGTTCTTTAGGGAGCCAAAATTGTTCATCTCTGGCATTGAGGAAAGGAGAGCACATTATGAGCACAGTGCACGTTTTCTGTTTTGGCCCTATAGGATGTCAGAAAAAAACTCTAATCCCTCCCCTTTACCCAGTAACAGAACTAACATCAGCTCACAGGACAAGAAATTAGCCATATCGTGTGTTTAAAGCTGTAGTAATTTGTTAATTTGTTAATCTGGGTTCTGCAGATGCAAATAATGTTCCACTAAAACGGGATTCATAGACCGAGAGGAGGTGGTACAGTGCTGTGAATGTCTCATTCATTGTGTGGAAAATGGGTCATAAAGCAGATCTTAATGATTGGCCAAAAAGGAGCGATTGCATTTGGGCGAGCCAAAGGCCATAATGTTAAGGAAGTAGCTGAATTTGCAAGTATATGGAAGTGTGCAGTCATATGGGCCTACCAGCGGTCTACAGGAAATTCTCCTCAGAATTGTGCCAGGCATCTACCAAATCTAGCTGAACTCCACAATTTTTTGATGCAAGAGTGGCTGAACATTGATGTGGCCTACATCCAGAAACTTGTCAACTCCACGACAAATTAAATCACAGCTATTCTTTGTGCTTGTGGAAATATGACATGCTATTAGATATGTTTCAGTCACCAGTCATCCGTTTCAGTCATCCGTTGTGCCTATTTAGAGACTACATCATTTATTACGTTCTCATTTTCTTAAGCATTTTAGTAACTAGTTTAGGGGCATATACATACTTTGTTGAACCCCACTCTGCCACAAACAATACTCTTTGGCCCCCAATATACAAAGTTTGGGCCCCACTGGGCTAGAGGACATATAAAACCAATTGTGTTTGGAGGAGGCTGGAAAATCCTGTAGTATCTGTACACCTACAAGGATTTCCAGCAGTAAGGTAGGTGTATTTATTAAAGTGGACAGTGAGTGTGCTCAGTGTAGAAAAGCCCTAATACACTCCTACCTGCGCTGCACACACTATCATACCACTGCCATATCAGTGTCACAGCAGTGCTAAGAATGATCCTCAGATGGGCTCAGTAACTACAAACCCACAGAGTTCTTCTGTAATGACTTAGAAGTAGTATTATTACAATACTAGCAACAAATATTACTATAATATCAGTAATAATAACAACAACAACAACAATAATAATAATATGAAGAAGAAGAAGAAGAATACAAATGAATGAATTTTGGGCTGTAGAGTACTAGACTAGTGTAGACTGTACTACAGAACTGTTGTAAAACAATGTCTCAGTTACCACGACTGTGAACAATTCTGACTATGTACTTTTTCTTAGAATGAAGCATCCACACCAAACCACTCTGAATGACTTTGTTTATATGTTAACCATTTGGTGTGCGGGAATTCAGAGAAACTGCCCAAATGAGGTTTTAACAGTTACCTGTGGAATGTCGTCCAAGTTTTAGCATTCTGAGAGACCTCATCAGTCGCAGGACCTGCACCACCCGTCCCACGTTCTCCAACTCTGTGGATCCACCGTGCAGACTCTCCACCGCAAGCGTGACATAGAAGGGCAGGATGGCCAGCAGATCGATGATGTTCACCACACTCCTGCTGAACTTGCATTTGTCCTTCACGCACATGAACCTGAGCACCAGCTCGCCTGTGAACCACACAATGCAGATATACTCAAGCACATCCAAGACAGGCGCACCAAGGACAGTGAAGTCCAGAGAGATCAGAGCCATGTTCACAATGGACACCACCACGAAGAACATGGACAAGGTCCCGAACGTCTTTGCTGCTTTCGAGGAGTCCGGCTTCTCCATCAGGTCCCAGAGACGCTGCCGTAAGTCCTGACACAATACTCCGGCAAAGTCCTCCTCATCACTGTCCATCATTTCCGCATCCTTACGGATATCTAGAGCTTCTTTCATCTCCTTTCTGCGGTAGTACTTGTCCCTGCAGCAGTTGTCTATGCGGAGCTCGTCAATGCCCCAGTATTCGATTTCCTGCAGGAAGGAGACCACGCACAGTTCCTCTCTGACGTGTAGATGACCCGTCTTGTAGAAGTTCATGATGTACTGAAAGGTCTGTGAGTTGCGGTCAAAGAAAAACTCATTTTCCAGAAAGTCTGCATCATCACACAGGTCCAACGCTGAATCTCGTGTGGACAGGGCCAGCTTGCCCAGTCGTGTCTCTGGATGAGAGGCCAGCAGCTCCTGGGAGAGAATATAGCGGCTCCCTCCGACATTAATGATGAAGAAGTCCAGTGTGTTGTCAGCTGGTGGGGGAGGTTCACTGAAGAACACGCTGGAATCCAAGGACAAGACTGAAGCGCTGTCCCCACAGAACTCCGCTGCACTTGATGCATCACTGATCATAGTGCTCTAGTTGGGGTAGAGCCTTGCCAGACAGAAGAAAATTGTTAAAAGAAGTGCAATAAATAATTCAGTATTCATATTTTTAATCACAGTAAACGTGAACTGTGACAATTCTAGTAGGAGTTTAAGAAGACATACTGATGATAGTATTCATGAATTTACACAAATATATTATCACTGAAAAACATGTATCTCCAAAATACTGACAGAAGAAAGCATAATGTTCTTTCCTTTTAATGTAAGTTTATTTTAAGGGATTATTTTATAGGTTGTAGCAAACAATAGGTGTAGCAAACAATATCGGGTTATTGGTATTGTGTATTGTGTGGGATTTTATGTGTAATAAACATAATTCAGCATCCAACAGATGTTTAGATTTGACTGATATTTCAAACTAGAGCTGGGCACGGCACAGATTTAATGATCACAATACCTGATACACAATATGTAATAATATTTTTTTTCCTGATATCTGATACATTGAAACAGATGAAGTGGTACCACTTTTAAATACACTCAAAATATATAACTGCAATATATAATTTGTATTTAACATTTCTCATACTGTATTACGGCTATTATGCTTTCTTTATGAATCAAACACACAATGGGAAATGTTTAAGTACAAGTGACGATATCTGTATTATGTTTAGAACAGCATATTGTGACGTATGTAAACTACAGTATAATTATTTGAAATAATTAAATATGTTAATGACAAATATTGTCATATTGTGCAGATCTATTTCAAACTGATATTTACTGATGTATTTACTGTACTCTGGACAAGTGGAATCTTTAGGTGACTACTGCATTATTTTTAATACAATAACAATTACTATAACACTGCAATTCAATATTTGCATTTTATCCATGTTTATCCATTTTTACACATCTCCAGATACTTTATCATAATGCTAGTCAATGCAAAATTTCTTCTTTTATGTATTTTTAAGTATGTTATTACCATCTGCAGGCTAAAATATTAGAAACTAGCATCAGGCCACACATGTATATATATATATATATATACACCTATATATACCTCTATATACATATATATATATATGTGTGGCCTGATGCTAGTTTCTAATATTTTAGCCTGCAGATGGTATATATATATATATATATATATATATATATATATATATATATATATATATATATATATATATATATATATATATACACACATATGTATGCATATATGAACATGCTCATACACACAAATATCTTTATCTATATATCTATCGCTCTCTCTCTCTCTCTCTCTCTCTCTCTCTCTCTCTCTATATATATATATATATATATGTGTGTGTGTGTGTGTTTAAACTCTTGCATATGACTGTGTATGTACATATTGTATAAACACTGCTTGGAAAGCCTGCATTATTACTACACTAGTACTCAGTGAGGTTCTTTTCAATGAATGAGTACACTCCCTATATGTTTCCTTTTCCGCCAGCACTGACAGATCACACATCAGACACGGCGGGAAAGAGATGGAGCCTTTGGCAGTGTCCTACTTCTTCAACGCTGCTCATTGAGATTTAAATATTTTAGCTGGACTGTCTAATTAATTGGTCTGATGCTACTATTCTTGTAATCATTAATTCTCTTTGGTAAGTTCCTCTCTATAATGTTGTCACGGTGGTAATTTTGAGACCTGCATTTTTAATCAGATCTCATGAAGTAACATTAAAGAGGTCCAAGAGCAAATCCCAGCACCGTAGAGAGGCACATGGATGTGCTGAATATGTGCGGAGAAAAGGTAGACGCTTTGATGTATTTATAACCACCATTTGCACCGGGAGCCGTACCATCTTCAGCTCCATATTCACAGTTAAACTTTGTGTCATTTTCAGGATAGGATAAGAAGTGAAAATGCTTTGTTAGTATATCTAACACTTTCATGAATGAAAATAGAGCTTTCTTTAAAATGAGTCACAAGTTTTATTGAAGATGGAATTTGATTTGTATAGTAATACCATAAACGAAATGAAAATGAAATTACAGGGAAATTTAAAACAGTTTACAAATGGTTAATCAATTCAGATTTCTTCACAGTGGTGGTCATAGGAGCCGGGCAGTTGCAACGAGTACCACACATTTAGCCATTCTACTTATTATCCAAAACCACCAGTGAACCTACAAGAGTTTTTATATAATACTAAATGTGGTAAAACGGGGCTAATCTGATATAAACTTTCCCTATGGGGACTACTTTGTGGTACCTGTATCACACTGCATGTACCCCTCCGCCCTAAGTGGCTCTCAGAAAATACCTTTAGGCCAAAAGCTACTCTCAAAACACAACATCTTAGACATCAGACAGCACATTCATGACCATAACATGCAATAACACGCTGTGAGAAGAGCTTTAGAGGTATATATATCATCAGACGTCTGGTTCCTATCATGACCATTGTGAACAATTCTGAGGCAGTAAGTTTCTCTGAAGTGCAGCATTTCATTTTAAACCACTCAGACTGACTTTGTTTACATCTCAGCCCTTTAATCATGTGAAGTTTTTTATAAATCAGTGATTTTGCCCTTTAATCTACATAGACCAGCAAGCCTAACTGCATTTAGTGCATGCAGCAGACTGTCGGTTTTGTGCTGTAAATGTAGACATAATAAAAATACACACTAACAGTCAATGTTAAAGCAGCCCACAGTGCAACAACAACTTCATGATGTTGAGCCTACTTCATAAGAAGTCGGTGGTCTGGTGAAAAGCATGAAGATGAGAGCTCTTTCCTTGGGAAGATATCGTTGAGTGGATATTCCAGGTCATGCTGAAGTCTGAGAGGTGTCCGCTGAGGAGAGGAGAAGAGAAGAGAAGAGAGGAGGTGTTGCGCTCCGCTGCTAAACTCGAGCTGCTTCTGAGCTCTGAGGAACAACAGCGCGCGCCTTCTGAAAGGTCTGAGCGCCGCCAGCCAATCAGAGCGCTGCTCCGCTGCTAGGCAACACACTCACACAACGCAGGAGGGTCAGACAAAACGGAGCGTGTCCGAGTCGTACCGCAGATTTGTGTCTGTTATAGGATTCCCAATGTCGACCAAATACACTGTACTGAACTAAAGAGACTATAGTGTCAACATACTGTACTAAACTAATAAGACTGTAGTGTTAATACACTGTACTGAACTAATAACTAGTGTTAATAGAGTGTACTAAACTAAAGAGAATATAGTGTCTATATATTGTACTGAACTAAAGAGACTATAGTGTCAACATACTGTACTAAACTAATAAGACTGGAGTGTTAATACACTGTACTGAACTAATAACTAGTGTTAATAGAGGGTACTAAACTAAAGAGAATATAGTGTCTATATATTGTACTGAACTAAAGAGCCTATAGTGTAAGAACATTGTACTGAATTAAAGAGACTAATACACTGTGCTAACCTAAAGCACCTATTGTGTAAATACACAGTGCTGAACTAAAGAGACTTTGGTGTAAATACAGTTTGCTAAACTAAAGAGCCCATGGTGTAAATACATTAATGAACTAAAGAGCCTATGGCGTAAATACACCATGCTGAACTAAAGAGCCTATGGTGTAAATGCAGTGTACTGAACTAAAGAGCCTATGGCGTAAATACACCATGCTGAACTAAAGAGCCTATGGTGTAAATGCAGTGTACTGAACTAAAGAGCCTATGGTGTAAATACACCATGCTGAACTAAAGAGCCTATGGTGTAAATGCAGTGTACTGAACTAAAGAGCCTATGGTGTAAATACACCATGCTGAACTAAAGAGCCTATGGTGTAAATGCAGTGTACTGAACTAAAGAGCCTATGGTGTAAATACACCATGCTGAACTAAAGAGCCTATAGTGTAAATACACTGCGCTGAACTAAAGAGAATATAGTGTAAATACACTGAGGAACTAAAGAGCCTATAGTGTAAATACACTGATGAACTGAAGAGCCTATGGTGTAAATACACCGTGCTGAACTAAAGAGCCTATAGTGTAAATACACTGATGAAGTAAAGAGCCTGTGGTGTAAATACACCGTGCTGAACTAAAGAGCCTATAGTGTAAATACACTGATGAAGTAAAGAGCCTGTGGTGTAAAGACTCTGCTGAACTAAAGAGGATATAGTGGTAATACACTGTGCTGGGAGGGGGCTAAACTGCTGTCGGCTATGTAAGTATGTAATAAATATTTATGTAATAAATATGTACCTATAAAAATATATGGAATATATGGACCTTGTCAAATTATGTTTTGTGTTTGTTGATTAAAAACAAGGAAACCGTGAGGGATTTTTATAGGCATTCAATTTTTTCAGATGCCTGGTTCCTTTCATTGCCACTCTGAACGAATTTGACTTGGCAAATTTCTTCAGAACAGAAACTCTTGCACTTTAAACAAGTCAAAGCCAGTTTTTTGTGTACAATTTCTTATTTTCATATGCCATAACCTTAGCAATTTTCCAATTCAGCAAGTAAACAGTAATTGTGCTTTAAAATGTGCAGTGTGTAGAGGGCATGTTCTGTGTGTACCTTTCACATGACCACACACGAGTGCATTATTTTTGTGACATCACAAAAACAATTAACCCAAAACAGGATAGGTTTTTACCAACTTAATTTCCATATACGGAGTGTGGAGTGAAACAGTATGTTTTGAAACTGTAAGGGTGTTTACATTGTATGTAAACATAAGCACATTGTTATTTCAAAACATTAAAATTGTTGAACAGTGAAATTGTTAGATATATTTGATTGATTATGAACATTAATCATATTAGTCTCCAGTAAAACCAGTGTATGTTTTGAATGCTGGTCAACCAGCCTGTCCATGTTGAGTGAACAGCTAAATCATGATCAGACCATGCATGCTGGTCTATGCTGTTTTGCTCAGCAGGCTAGAGTATGGAATCTCTCTTTTAAGAGCTAATTTCTGCAGTATGTGCAGCCCACTAACGATTCATTAAAGAGTTTACGTGTCTGATTTGTGACTCTTACATGTGTTTTGCTGAATTGTCTTTTTTTTTTTTTTAATCTGTTTTATGTTTGATAAAGACACAGAGCAATGGGCACTTGAAGGAAATAGATCATGGCCATATCTCATGATACTATGCTGCCCTCTACTGTTCATAAATATATTTTCTCCTCCACGTGGTGCAGTTTCAGTTATTTGTAAATTTGCTTTTATGGCTAATTTTACACCCATTATCCGTCAGGTATCTCTACTCGTATTCCCTATGACTGTTTGTCATGGTCATTCACAAACGGTGTCTAAAAGCCTATTTTCAATGATAAAAATGAGTTCACAGTTGTATTCTCCTGCTATGAATGCTGCTTGTCTTTTTTAAAGAAGCACTACAATCAACTAGACCATTGTTTCTCAGGCGTGGTCCTGGAGGCACCCTGCCTTGCACAGTTTAGTGCTTTCCTTACTCCCAATACAGCTTATTCAACTTATCAGCTCATTAACAGGCCCTGTCAGGGTTGAGGGCAGGGTGCCTCCAGGACCAGGGTTGCGAAACACTGAGCTAGACAGCCCACATGTTTACGAGGGAAATAACACTCGTCTTTTAATTTGTGGCATAATTAAATCGTTTAGAGGTAAACAAGCACACACAGAGAGGTCTGAAGGGTTTAAAGGCGGTAAAAAACTAACTCCAATAAAGATGTTATGAATATACTGCATGCTGTCTGTGACATTGCGTTCTAATCGTTTTGAGAGAAGGTGTTTTCTACTTGCCATTAACACCCATACAAAGGCCAATTTTCATAATTTTGAAAAAGTAAGTCGAAATTATGAGACAGTAAGTCATAAGTATGAGATAGCAAGTCATAATTATGAGATACTGTATGGCCTGTTTTTTTTTTTCTTCTTTAGGTGGCGGAAATGGGCTTCCCTGGGTTTACGACTGAATTTATCAGGTTTTATAACATGTTGAGAGATCAGTGGATTTCCCCTTTAACGGACCTGCATGTGCCAGCGTGACTCGTTTTAAGCGGATGTCGTTTTGTGAAACCCTTTTTATTATCAGGATTTTAGAACCAGCAAAAGAAACACGTTTGTGTTTTTAATAAGACCCTACAAAGCTACAACACACGGTATTAGCACTCCTTTATCAGCCCTCTGTATTTCACCCTGGCGCTTTTTCGCCTTGTTTGTATGTGAGAGGCCTGTCCGGGTCACGTGACCACACGCCCACACTTTTCAAACGCCATGTTGCAGAGTTTATCGGAGTCTCATCACCCAGCGAGCGGACAGTCTGTAACCTGTAAGTCCTGGTGTTTTTAAAAGCCAAACATCACATGCTGTATTTCATATTGTGTGCGAACGTCACTTTGGCTGTAGTTCGCGTTTAGAGTAGCCCGTGTTTGTTATTTCCCTCTATTTTGCAGTGCAAAGCAGCGTTTGTTTTGGTTCGGTCTGTGGGCGGGACAGTTCGTTAGCTGCTTAGCCGAGTTAGCTATGCTAGTTAGCTGTGGGTGCCATTAAAGACTTGAACTGAAGCTCGGATTAGTATTGTGGTGGTAAATACTTTGATTTAACAGTTGGGTCTAAATGCAGGGGAGTAACGCTGTTGTTATGTATTGTCGAATGTCATTTGGCCTCATTAAAGCAGCCTACGTTTCAGTTAGCAGCCAGCAAGCTTGTCCATCCGCTACTCGCGCCAAATTAGTTTGAACTCCGGAGGAAGGAGGCTAACGCTAGCTAGGAACATACGTACCCAAAATGATAAGACAGAAGTTTTAAACGGAGTCCATAGCCAACTGTATTGCCCAGGTCGTGGTCGTTCCTAATGCTGATAGCACACTTACTGTAATTTGATTTCAAGAGTAACTGTGCTTTGCCCTGTACGGCCGTGCTTGTAATAAACTTGGCTAGCTGTGAAAGTTAGGACCGACTTGCCTCGTTGTGAACAGCCAGCCTGTGTGTTAAAGTGAAATCCGTTTAGTTTGTGATGTAGTCAAATAACGTCATTACACAAGACGTTTTTAGCTCATTTTGAGCTCTTCGGTTTAATCGGGGGATGCTGTGGTATGGCTAATCCTGATGCATAGACGAATAGATGAGTGATGAATGACTGTGCTGAAGCGCTCCTTATGTGGACAACAAACATGTCCGAAGCACATGAAACATTGCTGTAAGGATTTGTTTGCATTCAGACACAAGCGTTACTGAGGTTAGGTATTGGTGTTGAATGATAATTTCTGGATCACAGATTATTTCAACTCACCCCAAAGGGATTGGATGGATCTTTATCACTGTAGATAACACAGATAGCCCAGTGTTGGAGAGCTTTAGACCCCTCTAGCAGGTGCTTAGTATTGGTCATGTTGATCTTAGTAACTGTGTGAGAAATTAAGTGTCAGTTTAAAGTGCAGTTTAAAGCAGCTGAAATCACAAATTAGATTGTAGGTAGGGTGTATAATCTTGTAAGCCTGTATAGTGTAGCTATACATTCAAAACAAAAAAAAAAAAAGTCAACAAAAATGCATCCAAAATAATTTGCTGTGAGAAAGACCTTAATAGATGTGTTTTTGCAGCCCACTGTAGAAGCACTGACGTTTAACCTGACAAACTCCATTAGAGGTGGGAATGGAATCACACGAGGAGCACACAAAAGAAGAGGTTCATGATGAATCTAATAAAGAAGACCAAGATGAACCCTGGAAACATAAAACCAAGAGCAGAATCCGTAAGTTATTATTCAGCGTTTTGCATTATTAAGTTATTATTTCCATTTCAATTTGTAAATGTAAATTTGTACTGTTTTTATTTATTTATTTATTTATTTATTTGCAGACCAAGGGGAAATTGTCGAAGGAAAACGAGAGAAGAAAACAGTCCAAAGACTTGATATGCAAGTGGCTAAACCAAAAGAAAAGCCCAAAGTTGAGAGCATAGGTAAAGGGGACAAACTGGGAGACATTGCCCGCATCAATCATGCCATTGGAAAACTTAAAGCCCCCCTGCTGAAACCTCTTCACAAGATTATTTATGATCGGCCAGGAGCTGTAAGCATTTTCATAATAGGAAAAATGTATATGAATATGAATCAGTAGTGCCTAAATATGACTCTGGCACATTCGTAAGGTCATGTCTTTGTAATTTGTACAGGTAGCTTCACTGCGGAAACACCTTCGCTTATTTAATGGCTTTCCTTTTGAGGTCGACAGTGAACCTTACAACAAAAAGAGGGAAAAAATGACCAGGTAGTGGATTTTGTGCTTTGTTGTATACAAGTGTTTTGGAGGACACACATGGTATTATCAGTGAAAATTGTTTTATTAATAATTGACTGTCTTGCAGGCTTCCCAAAGTGCAGCTCAGAACCATTTGTCAAATTCTAGATCTTGAGAGGAGTGGAAATCAACCTGTTCTGGTTGATAGGATCATGCAGTTTCTTGTAAGCCCTACAAATTCAGGCAAGGTGGGTTACACAGACTTACCCCTCATTTCAATGCATATTGTAAGAGATAATTATATTATAAACTTTTTAAATTTTTTTAAGAATTAAGCCATGAGCAGACTTATGCAAGATATGTCATCTGCTTCTGTCTGCACAGCCAGTAATCCTGAAAAAGAAAAAAAAGAAGAAAACAACTAAGGATGCAAAACGAGAGAAAATCGCATCCAAAAGCACGAAGAAGCAACCAGAGAGTGGAAAGTCCAAAGCAATTGTTACCGATTCAAGTAGCGATGATGACGATGATGAGGATGATGATGATGAAGGTGAAAATAAAAACAAAGATGCTGAAACATCATCCGTGTCTGACAGTCAAAAACATGAAGGAGATGAAAGTAATTCTGAAGGGGAAGAGAAAGTGGAGAAGAGCATAGGGTCTAAGGACAGTTCAGAAGAAAGCGAGGATGAAGAGGTAAGAAAAATTGATGAAAATGATATATAGTTTTCTGTCACCTTGAATAGGTGATTCTGAAAATGCAGCTGAGGGATTCATTGGAAATCACAGTTTGCAAATGTTGTGACCTGCTTGAAAATAAGAGGCACATTTGTGTTGCACAAAAAAATTTTTGGTCCAGCAAGTTTAATGGATGGACTGTTTTACTGTGGTTTCCAAAGTCACAACAGCGGATTAAAATCTCTAGTTTAATTTGTAAAAAATTAAAATATTATTGTTCTCCTAATGTACACTTGTGCACTGAATTAGACCCCCAAGCCAAAGTCGAAGAAGGCAAGTAGTAAAAAGAAATCTACGCCTAAGAAGGCAGGGAAGAAGGCTGAAGACACCTCTGATCAGTCTCTATCAGATTTTGATGACTCTGGTGAAGATGCTTCTTTCAGAAAGGTCTGTATCTTATGTCTCTTTCATCACGGTTAATAAAAATTTGGATTCAAATAAATAAATAATAAAATATATATCTAATTTTCCAAGACTAAAAAGAAACCAGCTGCTCAGAAGAAAGCACAAGCAAAGCCTGTTCCTAAAACCAAGAAAGCAGATAGCAGTAGCAACAAGAAGAAAAATTCTGCCAGCAAAAGCAAAGGTAAGTTAATCACACAAGCTTCATTTTGACTTTTTTTTTTTTTTTGCCATAATCATGTCATCAGATAACTAGTAATGCAGATTTATTCTAACGCATCATCTGCGCAAGGCATTATGACTAATGTAAATGGGTAAGTAAAGCCAAGCACATCCTGTGGTATAAATCAGTTTTTGGGCCTACCTAAAATCATGTAAAATCTAAAACATTAAACGATCTGTTTACTCATTTATGACTTTTGAAGAAAATATTTGAAACGAAAGCATTCCATCGTTGCTGTTCAGAATGTACTTTAAACAGTTTGTGACACTTTTGAAATGCCATCATCATTATATTTCTGTTCACCATATTTAATATTTCTGTTCACCAAGCTTAGCTCTGACCTGCTTTGTAGGCCTCATTATTTACTTTCTCTTAACTTCTATGCAGTTCATGTACACTCTCTTGCAAAAAATAAATATTTATTAAAATGACATAAATGGACGAAGCCTCAGTCTGTAAATTGGCAAGAAATAAACTAGTAGAAGCCATGTAGTATGGGATAACTGCTCACGAAATTAGAAAAGAAGTTTGATATTTCATATCACATAGATGTGTTCTCTGGTTGCAAATGCTGGAATGGTACACTAACTGCAGAATACATAGCTTGCATACAGCTTTATCTCGGAAGTTCCACAGTCTTACCCTTCACAGACCAAAATTACCGAAAGTATTTCCAAATGGGACTTTTTAGAATGTTTTGAATTGTGTTGATTTTGGATTTAGCATATTGCTCAGGACTGATGGCTTCAGACAGTTAATAAACATTGTCATGCTTGTTAGTGTTTAGACCATTTTGCCTTTGTATGGTTTAAATCTGGACTCTGACCAAGCCAGATCAATCAGTAGACAACATCAGTATTTTGATTCTGGCCCATTTGTTTTTGCACAGGGGTGTAGTGCCAGCTTGTATATATTTAGTAGCTAAATAAAACGTTGTGGCCGGCTGGCAGAGTAGGATGCTTTTTTTTTTTTTTTTTTTTTTTTTCCTTTTGTTTTGAAAATAAAGAATATTTGTTGTTTCATGTTTCTGTTTAAAGCAGTAAAGAGTGACAGCTCAGATGATGATGAGCCACTGATCAAGATGATTAAAAAGCCCCCAAGCAATGAACAGTTGAGTGGAGCTATCAAAGATCTCCTAAAAGATGCAAACCTTGAGGAGGTGACAATGAAGCAGATTTGCCAACAAGTAAGTTTTTAATATGTGTATATATTGGGATAAATAAAATATAGTGTTACAATATCTATATAATCTATGACTTTTCTACTTTTTAGGTTTATGACTTGTATCCAAACTATGATCTGACAGACAGAAAAGATTTTATCAAAGAGACCGTGAAGAATGTAAGTATTTTATGGATCTGACGTTTAGACCAAGCAAGATGTTTCAGGTGTTTCACCATTTTCAAAATGCTTAATTATAGATAAAAATGTTGATGTACATAAATACATTGGGTGTAATAAGTGTAAGACATGAAATATGATTACAAACGAGATCCTTGAGGTATATTACACACTATGTAATTGAGTTCTTTAAATCATAGGAAACAAGCACAAACAGTAGGTGCGTCTTGGGCATTTGGGTACTAATGCTAATTTTGTGTATATAGAATCCTTTCTAGAAAGATTTAGATTGTTTTGTATACAAGATATTCTGAACAATGTCAAATGTTTGAGTGTTGCTAAATACACTTTTTTGGGTGGCTAGAGCATCCAGGCAGAGAACCATTTGTAAAAATCCAGTTGAAATCAGATTTCAAACCACCTTTAAAAAAGGTTTAAATGCAAAATAAGTGTATTTCGTGTTTTAATGCTGTGCAGACTAGCAAAATCAGTCCGGACGTGGACTGGCAGTGGATTCTCCAGGATTCTTTACAATCAAATAGTGGTGCACATTGGAAGCTACAAACATCCTGCAATATGTTTTTGCCTGATCAGAAACTGCATCAGCCACTTGCACTTGTGACAAAAAGAGCTGCTGTGACTACTTATTTTTCAAATATGCAAAATTCATGGGGAAGACCTCACCAAAATGTCTCTACAGCCAGGATAAAACACAGGTATCTGGTCCGCCATGGTGTACTCAAATGGGAAAACCAAATCATTTACAAAGAGGAGACTACTTCTAGTAGATCACTTCACACAGCTAAATGTTGCTTTTTTTTTTGTTCTGCCGTTTCAGTCAGTTTGGCTAATCACCCATCCAAGGTAGACAAAGCTAAAGTTCTTATTCTCCAGCTTCTTACTCCTTATTAAAAGTTTTTTCAGGCATCAGAATGTAAATGTTGTGCTATATAAAGTGAAATGGAAAATTTGGAAAGAAGCTGGTGAATAAGAAACTAACTACAGCTCATTCAAGGTAGGCTAACCAAAGTTTTAACCTAGGTCTTGGAGCTGGACGCATGTTGGTATAAAACATTTTGATAGCATGAAATCAAACTTCAAATTCACCCCGTGTGTGTTGTTGCTCAGTTCCCAAATAGAATATAAATGAGAATGCCCTTGAATATTGACATCTCAATTTTTCTTTGAACAGCACAAAGATGGAATAAATGACACTTTAGGAATGCGGCCCTTTGATTTTTGTGGTTGTCTCTCTCAAAGTCTCACCTTTTCTGTTCTTCTGCAGTTGATATCCTAAAGGATGGGTGGGAGACCTCTGTTTTTGAAGAACACAGTGTAGAAACACAGAAGAGTGCATCCATTTCCCTTTTTTCATGAAAGCAATTTCTCATTTGTTTTTTACTTTTATTTTGATACAAAGTTCTCAAATGGCTTTGCATTTTTGTAGGTGTGCATTTTGGGAATACATGTATAGTTTTGTATAGTACATGTGCTAATATTTGTACATGTACATAGTATTACATGTACGCTCATCCCGTTCTCCCATTAGACCCTTTGCCCCAAAAAAGCCTCAGTTATTTGTTGTATAAAGTTAATGTGATAACAGAGCTTTTTTAAGTGCTTGATTTTCATTGTTTAATTGCTAATTTTATAGTTATTGTACATGTCTTTTCATTTTCACAATAATGTTCTCAAGTTGTTGATTGCCAGTTTGTTTCTGGAGTTATTTATTGGGTTTCTTGTTACAATCATGTGGTCCCTCTTGTTTTATTTTGTATGTGTTTGACTTTGTAAGCACACATACAAATGTCTGTGCTTTTCTGTGTTATTGTTTATCCCTCCTTTAAATTTGTTTTAGCATATTTTGAATACAGTTCATAGATATTTGGGTCTCTTGCTCCACAGACTGCTATTACAAATCTTGGTCTGACATAAGATAAGATAAACCTTTATTGATCCCACAGTGGGAAAATATACAATGCCACAGCAGCACAGAGGAAAAGACATCTTGCTATAACTGCCATCTATGGTCATTTCTCAAATGAAATAATACCATGTACATGTTGTAGATGATGATCATTATTATATATATATATTTTCTTTCATTAGTTGGCCAAAAGTTTTTAAAGCACATTATTGCATTTCAGTTCTAGAGTATGTCTGTTTTCTCAGTTCCATTATTTTAAAACAAAAATATGTAGAGTTTACACCAATAGCAGCCATTTACAGATGCATCATGTTCCTAGCTCAGTCAGGATACGCACTGTGTATAAAAACAAATCACTGAAATTAAACATTTTTATTATGGATAGACTTTTGGTTCTCTGTTGCTATTACGTATGGTCTTAAAGCATAGAGATGAGCATTATAAACTATAACAGTCATCTGTAGGAACAGAAAAGAACTTTGACACATCAGTATGTAGCAGTTTGGGCTGTTTGGAGGTGTGGTTTATCCCATTTGGACTTGATATGATTCAGAATATATTACAGGGGTCATCCGTAGATCCCTTGCTTAGTGAATTGTGTTCATGCTGGTCATGGGCTGTTTCCTTGTCTTGTGTTGATGTACTGTGTTTTTCTTGTGGATATATTTAAGGTGCTTGTTTTTGCTTTTGGTCCAGCACAATTAAAACCATGTGGTTAAATTCCCAAACCCAGATTAGTTAACGTTAAAAATCCATGTTTAGGCAACTGGCACTGTAATAACATTTACATAGTTAAGATTCGAATTTTTTTTTTTTCGTTGTTATTGTTAAATATATTTTAGGTGTTTTTATGTTTTATATGGCTGATTCAATTGTAAAGGGCAATTCCACTAATGTTAAAATGTAAACAGTAATTCAAAGTGGTTTGATATGAAATGCTTAAATTTCTTAGCAAGTTCAAGCTGTTCATAGTGGTGGTGATGCTAGTAAACAGACTTCCAAACAGTTTAATGCCTGACAGGGAATGCCAATCATGTAGAGCTGGGTGTCTGCATAGTTGTGTAGGTGATTTCCATACTTGAACACATCTGAATTAGTACAGCTAAGGTTTTATTTTGGGTATATTGGACAGTAAACAACCTGGCTGTAGTTGTGGTTCAGACATTGTGACCTGTGGTTCCCATTACCACCACTGTAAAGAAATCCGACTTGGTTATCAGCAGTTGTGCATCAATCCACTCTGAATGAATGTCAGAACCTTATAAAACACTTGTTTTACGTAGTTTAATTGGTCATTTATTAGTAGTCGTACAGGCGTTTTCACAGTAATGTTCTCAGGATGTTGACTAAAATGTTTTTATCATGCAGAAATTATACTGTAAGTATGGCTTCTAAAACAGTACTCTGGTGAGAAATGCTAGTTTAGGCACTCCGTGCTGGTTTGGTGCTGGTTCATATGGTCACCCCGGCATGATCATGGTGGTTGACGAGCATACCAGCATCAAAACGTGCTGGTTTTGTTGGATATCATCTTCCACTTCTGCTAAACAGCAAAACAGCATCCCAAATGCAATACATGCTGGTTTACTGGTCTAGGCTGGTTTTCTAGCAATGTATGTCGCCTGTATATGGCACTATTTTCATCACTGGATGTAGAGTAAAGCGGGACTAAGCTAATGGTTGGAACCCTTGTATGTTATTAATGTCTCCTACAGAGGAGGCAGCGAGGCTGGATCTCAAATTGCTCCCTACTACCTTTGTAGTGCAGTATGCGAGCTCTGCACCAAGAAGGAGCGCTGTATGTCCAGCAAGGAATTGTACCCCTTGATGCTGAATCGCGAATGGCTTTTTGCTAGCTGTAATAGGGACGTGTTTGACTGCAGGAGTCTGTATTGTTGGTTTGTGTAGTGCACTATGTAGGGAGTACAGGGCGGTTTGAGAATCAGCCGAGCACGTCAGGCTGTGTCGTCATGACGCTGCTGGTGAACGATACTTTCACTCTGAGGTGTTTTATCGTCGCCGGTCTCGGTCAGTCACCTGCAGCGCTTAGTGCTGCCTAAGGCAAGGACCTGGTTGCGGGTTGGTGGCCTGCAGCGTTTAATCATACACGTGCAATGGGCAGTTTCTGTCTAGCGGGCAGTCGTATTTTTCTTGGTCGGATCCGGATCGGGCCAGGCCTATCCAGCATGCTGCGCCGCCACTACAGCCTCACTCTCTCCGGAGACCTACTCCGGACTCAGGCGTTCATCAACGGACGCTGGGTGTCCGCGCCTTCCACCTTTCCAGTGCTGGATCCAGCCACAGGGGAAGAGCTGGCCCAGGTCTCTGACTGCGGACCACAGGAAGCGCGGGACGCCGTCAGCTCCGCCTACAAAGCCTTCTGCTCGTGGAAGTGTCAGACTGCAAAGGTGAGTATGTTGATAACCTGAGTAGAGACAAGACCAGAATAAATCCTATCATACCAGAACCCCAAACACGGCTGGTCTGAGTTTTGTCCAGCAGGTAGGACCAGCTGTCTGAATATAGTGATCTCCTTAAAGGGGAACGCCCCCTATTATTTCTGTATAATTAAAGGAGCAGTACATAAAGCGAACATAAACCACTTGATTTTAAAAACTCAAGTGGTTTATGATTTAAAACATTACATTAGCTTAATCATTGACATGATGTGGAGAAATAACAGTTCTTACAGTATATCAAACATGTCTGTGTCACGTTGCAAAGACATCCACTTACGTTAGCATGCTAACCAGCTAGCCCTGGCCCATCCGGTCTTGTAATACCATTTTGTACCTCAAGAGGTGATAGTGAGTCACTGTAGCGTCGAGTTCAATCAGTCTAACATGAGAGGACGAAGAAGAAGCGCTGCACTGTTATGTTAATCATGTTGGTCCCGCTGCTGAATAGATTATGTCTTTGAAAAGGAAGAGTAAACACAGCGATGGCTGAAAGTCCTGGCAAGCGAACAGTGTTACCGCTGCCACCTATTCAGCCTCAAACAAAAACTGTTGTATAAATTGATGCCAAACAAGAGTTAACACTGGCGCTGTTTGCACCGCTGGAGACGCTCCGGGCGAGTAACGGCCTCAAGCTTTTCCTCTAGACTGGTAAGGCGTGAAGAGGGAGGAGGAGGGCTAGTGCATTTCGTCCTTATGTTGCCCCCTGTTGTTTGGAATATGAATTCATAAATTATTCACCTAAATTGTGTCTCCTTTAAAAGGTTGAAAAGTAAACAAAGTCATTACGAGCTGTATGGCATTAAATACTTCATTATAGAGAAATGTAATCACATAGACTTGTTCACAGTGATGATAATGGGAATCAGATGTCGGTAAGAGTCACTAAATTTGCAGTGCACTGGTTTAACTCTAACCTCTCTGAACGACTGTTATTACTGATGAATACCCCAGACAGAGACATAGGACTCTGCCGATTACAGTGGCTGCTAGTTAGAGACCAGTCTTAAGTACTACAAAACTCATTATTTTCTCTTCTGTTCAAACAAAAGTTGTACGAGTGTATCTGATATCTGCTGTCACATCCTTTACAGGAAAGGAGCGCTCTTCTCCGGAAGTGGTTTGATCTGGTCAATCAGCACAAGGAGGATCTAGCCAAGCTCATTACGGCCGAGTGTGTGAGTCATTTTATTCGCATCAGCCTTCACCTTCTATAGTCAGAAACCTAGAAATCTCCATACCCAGTTCCCGTTGCTAATGTACCAGAGAAGATCAGTTATATTACGCCACCAAATTTAAATGCCAGATGTAGTGCGGAATCAAATCAAACCTGCTCTAGTGTACCTAACCCAGGTCGCGGCTTTATAATGAACTACTGAGGTGGATCAGGGTCTGGGTAAGGAAAAACTGTGCAGGACAGTGGGGCCTAATAACGGAGTTAGGAAATAGTGGTTACACAGGAGTCACATTCTACACTATTAGTTTTACAACTCCAGATCTATTACAGAAACACCCTATCTTTAGACCTTAGTTAAGATTTGACAGGTCAAGATAAGACAGCTACAGTTACAGATGTACAGAAGGTCAAAGCAATAAGACGAAGCCTAAAGCTGTTTAACAGCATTGCTAGTTTTCATTCCCCAGAGCTGTGTCAGTCATATGTCCACCTATCCATTTTATTCACTGCCATCACTCCCGTATTTTATTTGGTGAGTTTTTAACAGTGTTAACACTTTAAGGCGATGAGAAGAAATGGTAAAGATGGTGTCTGTAAAGTGAAGATTCAAAATAATTTTGAAATGATATAAGTTGTATGGTTGTTTATGCCCAATCAAACCTTGTTTCTGAATGATCCTGCTTTTATTTCAGAAATGTTTTTGTAAGCGAAAGGTTCATCTTGCGTAAGGTAAAATAGAAGTTGTGTGTGCAGTAAGAAATATTAAATATTTCTAAGATTTAGTATAATGTCCAGTAATTTGGACTTGGTGTGGTAAATTGTGCTTTGATTATATTTAGACTCCTGCTTTGTAAATAGCAATCATTTAAGATTTGTGTTTATTAAAGGTAGAGTCTTAAGTTTATTTAGTAAAGAAATAAGGTGATGCCCTTAAAATATTTGGGCATAACAAAAACTTTTTTGTCCTCAGAATTTGGATTTTGAAGCTTTTAGGGGGTCCAAATTGTTAATTGGGTCGGTACAGTATTTTAGTCTGTGCAAAGATTGGTGCGGTTAAGAGTACGTGCTGTTATATTGTGCTTTTGTAGGGGAAACCCATGAAGGAGTCTGTAGGTGAAATTGCGTACTCTGCATCCTTTCTGGAATGGTTTTCGGAGGAGGCGCGTCGTGTCTATGGGGACATTGTTGCTCCTGCAGCCAAGGACCGCAAGTTATTTATTCTCAAACAGCCAGTAGGCGTGGCCTCTGTGATCACCCCTGTGAGTAGCTCCTCCCACAACCTGTTTAGCTTAATAAATATTGTGTCTTATATGCTACCTTTACATGCCTTAATGTAAAGTATCTTAATCCAAATATCTAATAACCCCTTCTATTGGCTCACAGTGGAATTTTCCCAGTGCCATGATAACCAGGAAGGTGGGTGCAGCTCTGGCGGTAGGCTGCACTGTAGTGGTGAAGCCGGCTGAGGACACACCTCTCTCTGCTCTGGCACTTGCTGAGGTCAGTAAGTCAGCTTTGTATGTAACCTGCAAAACATTTCATAAAGTGTGATTCCTTGGTTAGCCATGTAACTTCAAGCTTAGTTTTATCTGACCAGGTTTGTTTTTTATAACAGTGGATCACTGTTTTCTAATAATAAGCAGGATCTCTTAGTCCAGTAAGGGAAAGCTTCTGACCCATCAGTGACTCCTCCATTTTATTCTAATCACATGACATTTTGTGGCATCTGTCACCTGAAGAATGTCATTTTTTTTAGTAGAGGAAGCAAATCCTACATACATTTACAAATACTACATACATTTTAAGATAATAAAGCAATCATTATACCAGTAACCACTAACACATGGCAATGACAACAGCACCGCTTCAAACGAAGTTCAGTGCAGTTTCAATTCAAGTTGTCATTGCAGGCGAATGCTAAAATTTAGGCGCCCCGGTTACAATATATGTTGTTGGTTTTCTAAGTGATAAAAACACATCCCCTACAGAGAACATTCTTCTGAATATTTTAGTACATAGTTACTGTTTACTTGCTGAAGTGTGGCTTGAGCTTATGGCACATTTTATATTTTTATATTTTATTTTTTTTTTTTCTTCAGTTTTTTAAACTTAAAAGCAAAAACAAGGTGATGTACATTTAAATGAACAGAAAATGCTAGATTTACTGTGCAGTGTTCTCAGTATCTGATCAACAATAACGTGTAATTTGCCTAAGGATGTTCAGATATTTCCGTATGACTCTACATGGAAAAACATTCACACTGTTCTTTTACGTGAATGAATACCCCAATTCATTCACTGTAAACACAGTATTCTTGTGAAAATGCTAATAAATGCTAAAAAAGAAAAAAAACTCATCTAATCACAGACCAGGAATTGTTGCAGTAATGTTATTATTTCTCATTAGTGACGTATACGTTCGACTGTGACCTATGTCACATATATACAGTATGTAGTATCATATCTCCTCTCTTTATTAGCATTAGTCTTTAAATCTGGATTAGGAGAGGAAGTTATTCATCATTGTAAAGAGTTAACTGCAATTCAGTTGGTTAAGGTTTATGAAACCCAGCCAGGAACGCTGTCTTCAAATTCAAGTTCTTTTATTTGTCATTTCAACTATATACAGTGGTGTACAGTACACAGTGAAACGAAATAACGTTCCTCCAGGACCAGGGTGCTACATCTAACAATAGACTACACAAAAAATACAACATAAAGTGCACGTGTGCAAGTGCGCAAGACAATATACTATAAATACACACAACCATTTACAAGACAAACAATAAATACAGGGGAGGGGAAACAGTGCAGTCGGCCCCTTAGTAGTCGGAGCAGTAAGGTGCAGTTGTGCGTATTTGGTGTAAATGTAAACATTAGACACTGTAAACACTGTACTACTGCTGCTACTATTTAGCAGCAGTACTAAGGTTATCCAGTTGGTGGAACAATAGCAGTAGGCAGTTTTTTTGTTTGTTTGTTTTTTTTTTAAAGGAAAAAGGTGGTGTGTGTGTGTGTGAGAGAGAGTGTGATTTCAGTTCAGTCACTAATGTTAAACGCCTAAGGTTGGAGAGTTTGTGATTAAATATGCTGTAAAAAAGATAAAATAACAAATGCCATACCTTCACAGCTGGCAGTGCAGGCCGGAATTCCTCCTGGAGTTTTTAACGTAGTGCCCTGCTCCAGGAAAAAGACTCCTGCTGTGGGAGAGGTCATGTGCACTGATCCTCTAGTGGCCAAAATATCATTTACCGGCTCTACTGCCACTGGAAAGGTATTTACACTCCTCATCACAACTGGAGTAACGATGCAAGTTACATAGCATGTAAAAGTGACATTAAGGGAATGTTCCCCTTTATATTGCTTTAATGTAAGCATGTTCAACATTCAACACAGGTTCTGCTGAAACACGCTGCAGGAACGGTCAAGAAGGTCTCCATGGAGCTAGGGGGACACGCCCCTTTCATCGTTTTTGACAGCGCAGATGTAGACAAGGCTGTTACTGGAGCAATTGCCTCCAAATTTAGAAACTCAGGACAAGTAAGGCATTAATCTTAAATTTAATTCTACTGCTGATTTCTGTCATGCACCATTACCAAATCCTTGAGGGCCCAAATGTGGAACCACATAGCTCTTCCCTGTTTTAACCGTATAACTTAAGGTACTGTGCAAAAATCAGAGGCCATCCTTCTTTAAATGCATGTTGTTAATTTTTTTGCATCGGAGTAAAATCAGAGGAAATATTTAGAAAGAATTAAACATGAGCATAAATGTAAGGATGTATTAGTATTTCGGTATTTAGTGTTTACAGCTTTTTTTTTTTTTTTTGGAGACATAAAGCCGCCACACAATAGACATGCTCGTAGCATGGTGTACCATAACTTAGCACTACTATAGAAAAGAGTAGATAAAGTTCATTTTTATATGAACGATGTGTATATATATATTACTGTATAGGATCACTTACTATGTTTGGTTTTAGTTGACTATCTTTTTACAAACTGCATTTTTTTCCAGCTGAAAGAAATGGCTAGTAATGTTAGCTGAGCTAACTTATCTTTAGCATTGGTCTGTTTACTCAAAAATGACTGATGTTTCAGGATGCATGTGATGCACTGAGGATCACTTTAAATGTATTATGTAGTAATAATAAAATTTGCTATGAATGTACTGAGAACCGTGCTTAGGAATTCAGCAGTGCTCGTTGAATGCCAGCGTGCTTTGAAGTGCTGTGCTAGTGCAGGTGTACTTACATTAAAACCAATCATTTCAAATGATCTTCAGATGAACAAAAAAACCTGCAGGGATATTTTACACACCTCCAAAGACGGTTGCATTTTCTTCATTTCACAATTAAAAATTTAAAATACCAAACATGTTGCAGCCATGATATTGAGGCCTGGAGGTGCTTAGTCTATTGTTCTGAAAACACTAGCATCTACTTTGTTTATTTGCAGATTATCTTCCTGTCTCCCCTTTGTTCTTCCTGACAGATTTCATACCCAATGTGATTAGATTATTTCACATCTAATGTCCATTAAAAGAGAATCTCTTGAATGGCTGTTTTGGATATAAACTAAGTGGAAGGTGGTCTCTGGCATTTGTAGATCAAAAACTATGAAGTATGTGTTGATTAAGGGATTAACTGTCATCCTCTCCTTATTTCCATCATGTGCTGTAGACCTGTGTATGCTCAAACCGCTTCTTGGTGCAGAGTGGGATCCACGACAGATTTTTAGAGAAGCTAGGGAAAGCCATGGATGCTGAGCTGCGCATAGGGCATGGGTTTGAGCCCACTACCACACAGGGGCCCCTCATCAACGTCCGTGCTGTTGAGAAGGTACCTTGCACACAAAGAGCTTAAACTCTAGGCTCTGCTCTCTCAGGCCTGAGAGGATAGTTTCCACCTGCACAGAATATCCAAAAGTTTGTAGACCCCTGCTCCTGGTGAAATAAAGTGTATTAATAGAGTTTTATTGATTATATAAGATGGGACAGGTGGATGGACTTATCTCAACTGGATGGACTTAAAGTGATCTCTTTCTCTCAGGTGGAGCGTCAGATTGCAGATGCTGTATCTAAGGGAGCTGTAGTCCTGAACGGTGGGAAAAGACTGGAGGGTTCTTTCATGCAGCCAACACTGCTCTCTAACGTCAGCACGGACATGCTGTGTATGCAGGAGGAAACTTTCGGACCCCTCATACCAGTTGTCAAGTGAGTTGTCAAATACTCATTAGGGTGCTGCATTAGAATTAGACCCTTATAAAGAGTATATGTATGGCTTAAATAGTTTATTACTGGTTATTGCTTAGATCATTAATAATCAGTTACAGGGTATGAATAAAAAGGGCAGTAGTGACTTAGGTTGCCACACAGTGAACCCTCATTCATTTATACCATTAAAGCTGAGATTTTGATGTTTACGGATCTTTGTTTTTTTCCATCAGTCAGCAAAAAAGTGTCTCTTTGTTTTTCTACATTTATAGCAGGACAACACGACATGTCTACATTATATAGCACCTGTCCTTATCGTGCTAATGTCAAAATTGCTTGTAATAAAATCTTCTCAAAGTCTGAAATATGTATATTTATAAATGTACAATGAAAGAAATGAAACTACTATAAAGTTGCTTGGTTTTCTTTGGACAGCAACAATTGTTAACCCTACAGAAGTAAGGATTACATAACAATCCAGGTAGAGCCAGTGGACATTTCTACATTTTATAAAGACATTAACAACAACATATGTGCTTATGGTGAATGTTGTACATTAGCATTGGTCCAATATTTTAAAACTTTAATATTTTCCCAATAAACCCAATTTAGAAACAAGAGAAGTTGTTAGGATTTCTATGCTGTTGGTTAAACTCGTTTTTTTTATGTTTGTGTTTTCAGGTTTAATACAGAGGAGGAGGCCCTTGCCATTGCTAATGCATCTGAGGTTGGATTATCAGGTTTGTCCATCTGTATCTTTAAAAAACAGTATTGCCTTTAACAAGAAACATGAAAATGATGTTTAACAATAACTACTTTCAGGTGAAACAGCATTTTGTCTGCATGAGCAGTGACTAAATGGCTGATGGTTTCTCTTTCAACAGGCTACTTTTACTCTCAAGACATTAGCCAGATTTGGCGTGTGGCAGAGAAGTTGGAGGTGGGAATGGTTGGGGTGAATGAGGGTCTCATTTCTACAACAGAAGCTCCATTTGGTGGGGTGAAACAGTCGGGTCTGGGCAGAGAGGGGTCCAAATACGGCGTTGATGAATATCTGGAAATGAAGTATGTATGTATCGGTGGGCTGACTCTTTAAACACAGGACCACCCTCTATGCTGTGGATCCGTAAGCGATGAGAGGTGTTGTGAGAGGTTATGTAAGCACATTAACTCACTATGCTCAGTAAATCAGATCAGTCATTTTCAGACTGAACTGAAAGGAGATTACAGGGATTGATTTTTATACTGGGAAGTACTTTTCTGAAAAGAATAAGCATAGTATCTATTTGGTTTGGATCAAATAAATTTCTCCAGTATATACAGTACTGTGCAGCAGTCAGAGACAGCCCTCAATTTATTAAATGTTAAAATGTTAAGTACAAGTTATTCACATTTTTGCACATAAGATTATCCCAACTGCCAAAAGTCAAAGAGAGGGGAAAGGGGTGAAACTGTAGCCTCTTAAAAAAAATTTAATAAATAAAATTAGCAGCCAGTAGCAGTTTTGCTATTGCTAAATTCTAATTTATTTTATTTTTTTGCAAGGATGAAATGAATAACTTGTACTTTTTGTACTTGTGACTGTTTTGACTGCACATGAAATAAATGAAGGGTCGTCTCAGGATGTGTCTGTGCAAAACACCCGAATACATGACATGTAAAAACGGCAGTACTTTGTTTACCAGTATTAGCAACAGCAGTGCTGTCTGTAGTGTCACTTCAGTAATCTGCAGCAGGTGGTTACTTGCTGATTTTGTTTACTTACAACCATCCGGGTCAAACACAGCATAATGGTGGTTAAGAAATGCACAGTGCATGTTTGAAGGTACTTATATAAAGCGCTGTGAATACCTGTAAGACCAAGGTTCTGTGTGTGTCTTACAAGAGAGACAAATATAGAAGTCTAGATATAATAATTATTTTTGTAAAATGTTTATGCTGTTGTTAGTGTTACTACTGTGACTAAACAAACTAATTTCCCCAAAATGTTATTGTGCTCCTGGAATAATGTCCAATTTGTTGTCATAGTTTGGGAATTGCCAAATGTTGTCCTTAAAGTGCCAATGTCCAGTGAAATTATGTAGATTTCTAATATAATTTTTATTCTTAATTTTTTACCATAGTAGTTGGTATAATAGATTTAATAGATGTAGATAATTCCAAAAAAATGAGCAAAAATTTTACTGGCTAATTTAGATGCTATTCACTGTATCACTGTAATCATTGTAGTCAAAAAGTAACAAAACAATTCTTTGTTTTTAATGGGGAAAAAATAGTGCCACCCTAAAGTGCAAACAAGACCTGGGTACATATGCAAATACTTCATAAATAAAATGCGATTACTGAATTCAGTAATGGATTTTGCTGTGTTTTGTACTTCCTATTGTTACAGACAAAGTAGCCTCAATGAGATGCATTTTTGTTATAGCTGTTTTACTCCATATTTATGAAGGGGTACATTTTTAAATTAGCTGCTGTGCTCCAAATAAGAATAAAGGCTGCGCAGTGTTTCGCGTTCAATATTCAAGTTCTGTATTTAATACAGAAGACGGATGAATGCAATATGTAGATTACCCCTCTAACAAATAACAACTGAACATTTCCTGTTGGCACTGACCATCAGATATCAAGTGTTTTGGCTTACTGACTGCGTTCGCAATGAGAAATAAATCATTCTTTCTTCGATTTTTGGCCAAACTATTCCTTTAATAAGTTTTATTATAATTGCAGTATTTATCTTATTTAAGGCAGACCTAGTTTATATTTAATAAATAAGGGTTTAATACTTTCCTGGGACTAAATCCTGTTATCCACCAAAATGTGGGTCCATAATGTGATGTATAATTGCGCATATAGCTCGTGTATTCAAATGGTGGCGCAGCATTTGTTACATTTGCACAGAAATCAAGTAAAAATGTCTTTCTTATGTAATAAATAGCACAATTAGTCATTTAAGAAACAGTAAAGTGTAAAATCACATGTACACTTTTTTTTTTTCCTTTTGCTCAAACTTGGCCAAGACATCCCAAGTTTTTGTTATCCTAAGTTAGACTTAAATTATTATTGTATGTTTTTCACCAAACTGCTACTTTAAAACAGTCCTCAGAGTGACAACAGAAGGAAACTTCAATCAGTAAACCTGGATTGTCATATTTCTCTGGCCATGGGTAATGGGTGTCATAGAGCCGATGTCTGTCAGCAGTGGGATGCTTTCAAAGGTCAAAACATGCGTTCAAATACCTTAAAAATACTCCAAAATGGGATTTTGGTGTTGTCCCACTAGCTGTTAATGATTATTAATAGGCAGGGGTAAAATCGGTACAGTAGCAGCCAGCACACAGTAGGAAGTGCATAATAAACGAGACTATGTACATTCAAAAAGCATCAAATCAGATACATTCAGCCAGTCTGTGTAAACTCTCTGTGATTCCCTGCTGTGACTCTAAAGCACGCTCACAATATACAGCTATCGCTCCAGAAAAGCTGAGTCTCAGCCCTCCACAGGACGCAGGCTGTAGGCGTCTCCGTTGGACATGGCTCCGTTCATTCGGTTTCTGGCCCTGTCCGTCCTCTCGTAACTGAAGATGGTGTCCTGCTCGCTGTCGAATTCCGACTCTGACATCATCAGGCTGGAGTTGTGCTCGGTGCTCCTGTGTTTGATGTCTGGAAGAGACAAACCCATTACTTTGTGTTTCCGTCTTGCATGCTTTACAAATAACCAGGTTCAAGCTCATTGACTCACTGTATTTTGGTCGCAGTTCCATTCTCTCTTGTTCATCTACGTTGTCCAGTATCGTGTACTTGGTTTTCTTCCTTACTTTTGTCCGTCTCCCTCTGAGTGTATCAGAAAAATAACAGAAATGACACAGTCTAAAAGGTTTCCTCCACTTGAACTTTTGTATGCAAAACATTAAGGTAGTGTGTGAGGTCAGTATTACCGTTTGCACCAAGCCCAGCTTGTAGACACGAGAAAAATCACCACCACAATGCAGCAGATTGTGACATACAGTACACTCCAGTCTGCAGGGGGAGAAGCCAAAAACACAAGTTCATAACTTATTCCTGTGAATCCATTTAATCAGTAACTATGTAAACAAAGTTAATGTTGTAATTCATGTACATCTCATCAAGGAGATGCTTTTGACTATGTTTACTTGTTCCTTTAAATAAACTAATCTTCTGTGCTGTTCTGAAAGTGTACACGCTTTCTCAAACGATCACAGTGCTTCCAACAAAATGAAGGCAGCATGGTGCTTCTTTTATACAGCAATAGACAAACAGAGCACAACTCCAATTCCACATCCATTTTACATTATACTAACATGGACATACACATGTCCACGCTGCTCTGTGCTCAGATTTTAACAAGTAAACGGGAAAGTATTTACCAAAGTCTGTGAAGCTGAGCTTTTTACAGCCTTTATAATTATCTGCCTACCTGTCTGTGTTCTCTGTCGTTCCAGTTTAAGAAAACTTCAGCATGTACATCCTCAACAAGATCCTGAACAGCTTTATGTTCATTGTTAGTTTGCTCTGACCGTTTCTCAAACCTTGAACATTGTCGAACAGGCTTTGCTTAGCATTTGTAACTGAAGAGAAGAGCATTTCCACCTTTATTAGCATCTCAGCTCCAACAGCGACCTGCAAGTTGCAGCCATGCTGTATAATTTAACTACGTTTTTCTGGTTAAAGCAGATCACGTTAAACAGAAAGGTTGATGGTCAGCAACACTTTAATTTACTTTGTAAAGCAGGTAGCCAGTCTTTGTAGAGTTAAGTACCAGCAAGCTCCAGGTAACTGACTATAGAATACCCGACTAAATGGTATGACAGCCTTTCATTTTTATTTTCCTGTGCCGCTTCTGTGTGACCCGCAGTTGCAAATCAGAGCAGAGCTCAACAAATTATTTGTTACTTCACCAAAAATGGCATCAGAGAACAACTTAAAATGCTGAATGAGTGTATTCTAAGACACCTGTATTATTAAACAACACTGAGAGCTAAGTGCTTTTAACCCCAGTTATAAGACTAAACTACCTTGTTCACAGCATCAGTGAGTTTGAATCGTTTTACTGGCGACTCAGCCACACAGCCTGCACTCCTTTATGCCAGTGTTCTACTGCCTAAAACCTGACTGCTTTAGCTGTAGAAAAATGGAAAGATGCTGGTAAAAGTTGTTTAATTTAATTACAAAATAAATCACCTTTTAGTTGGCCTAAGATTGTCGACTAAGACTTTAATCGGACCAGGCCATTTAAATAGCTCTATTTACATGATTAGACTAGCAATCGTGGTTGAACTGGTATTAAACTACTGTTGTGCATGTAAATGTAGTTGCTGTGATGCTAGAACAGCCAGTTTACCACAGTTGCTCTCGCTGTCATCAAGGAAGCGGCGAAAAGGGTTCTCCATCCACAGAGGATCGCAGGAACAGCTTCTAGTGACAGGATCACACTGACCACGGCCAGAACACAACAGCAAACACACTGGAGGGGTTTCCCACCACAGAACACAAAGAAGAGAAGGTGAATTACGTGTGCGCGAGTACACAGCTTTAAAGAGATGTTTCCTCACATGGAAGATGATCAAATCTACTCACTGACGGTGTCCACTCTGAGAACCTTGAAAAGCAGGAAATCAGTCTTCTCCTTCAGCAGCTGATATCTCAGGAGACGGGCCAGTTTTGGACCAGGGATCATCCCGTCAGGACCCTGAACCGAGAACCTGAACACTGTGCTGTTTGCGTGCAAGCACATGTACACACACAAATGTTTACTTATGAATTGTTACAGTCATATACAAACATTTCAACACCAAACCGTAGCAGCACATTGTGCGTAAAAGGTAAAACTAAAGAATGTGTCTTCCAAGGATGAGAGGGAATGATCTACTATGGTCATTTGAGCTTCTTTTCACGCCTCTGTTGGCCCTTTTTGACCAAAAGGACCCTGCTTCTTGAACTGGTTCAGTTCAGGCTTCGTAGAACTTGGTGCTAATCAGGGAACTTGTCTGCATTTGCAGCAATTTGTATTCATTTTTATTAGGTGCACACAGGAACGAAACCTGTTCCACTTTGGTGGAAATGGCCTGTGTGTGTGATGTCCAAAATTAAATGTGGTCCAAAAAATCCTGCATAATCTGCATAATAAACCCCACACTTCTTTTTTTTTAATTATTCTTTCATACTCTGCAGGATGACTCTCAGCAGTGCACACAGTATATATATATATATATATATATATATATATATCACAGTTAAAGTAGATTTTTGGATTTATTAAAATTTATTTTTTTTAAATTGCAGGTTATTTGTAAAAGAATTAGAAATTATTTGTAGTATTAAGTTGGTTTTTGGTTTATACAACAAATGTAAATGGTACTTAAATTGTACACCATATTGGGGCCTATATGTACACACATTTCATCATATCCAAGCTCTATATTATAATGAAACCAGGTAAATAAAATTAAAGAATGAATGAAAGAAGCAGAAATGATAGAAAGCAGGGTTTGTCTGCATTACCTGATATCGGACTGGCCATGCAGACCTTTCAGAGCGATGTCTGCATCCAGGACATGCAGCAGCGCTGCCAGCTGTCTGACCACTGTTTCCTTCTGCTGTTGACTGACCTGAGCTACAGCCACCTGCAGCTCCATCTCCACCTCCTCCCGCTCACGCAGATCTACACACACACACACACACACACCACACACCACATAATATTATATTAACAAGACACATGACTTAAGCTGTTTCCAGCTACATTACATATTCTACATTTTTCATATTCACTTCCAACCTCTGTTTACCTCTCCCCAAACAGTCTAATATGTGACATCACAACCATGAAAACTATTTTGCACCTTAGTTTCCGAATGTAGACAGCACGGACACATTTCTCCGTATCATGGCCCTTTTAAATATCCTTCAAATATAGTTCAAATACAATGGTTAAAAGTATATTGTAGGGAAGTACTTTTCCTAGGTCAAAATCAGACTGAAATGACTCTTTAAGGTATGAAATATTTTGGAACAAAATGCCGTTCTTTGGGTTCTATGGTGCAACACACAACAGCATCACATTATAGGTGCAGAACATACAACACAGACAAATAACTTTTAGAGACATCGCACTTGTTTCTGCAAGGACATGCAAGATGGACCCTACCAGGACGCACTTCCACAGTGGCTGTTGCAGTGCTGGAGCGACCCTGAGTGTCTGCAACTCGAAGTCGGAACAGGTAAGTGCCCTCTACCAGATTGGCCAAATAGAGGGAGGCCTGACGATCCGAACCATAGAGAATGTCCTGTTTACGAGAGAGAGAGAGAGAGAGAGAGAGAGAGAGAGAGAGAGAGTGAGTGAGAGAGAGAGTGAGCAAGAGAGTGCTGTGAAGGAGACTTTTAATACAAGAGTGTCAGAGAAGCACGAACCCCTGCAGCTGGACTCTGTTCATCTCTGACCCACACGAAGGTCACGTTAGCAGGGCCACAGTTAGACACCGATCCCCTCAGCACCAGAGAGTTATCGGGTAAGGTCAGCGTATGGCTGCCGCTGGCGTGGGCTATCAGAGGCAGGTTTTTAGCTGTGGGAAAACAGACACAGATTATTTGATTCGCAAGAGCAGGACGTCTCCATCCAGATAATAAGCAGCTCATTTAGCAAACTGGAAATGCCGTGAATAAAATGATGCACAGCTGCGAGCTCTCACCTTCTTGGACTGTGACCGTGAGCACAGCACTGTCTGCCACCCCCTGCTGGTCCTGCACAGTCAGCTTAAACTTGTGACTTCCAGTTCGGAGGCCTGTCACCATGGCAATGGCCTTGTTTGCATCCTTAATCTTGGAGCCAGGAGGACCACTTCACAGTCCGACAAGAGAACATTAGCTGCACCAATGCCATTTCTCTGAAATCTCCCATGTATTAAGTACATCCTGAGGAATCTAATTTAAAACCCTGGTCATGAATCACTGCAGATGGCCATCTAGTACAGGAACCGTAAGCCAAGCCAAGTGTTTTTTACTCTCTTGTATACTTGTATATTTTGGAACAAAATGTTGTTCTTTGGGTTCCTTGGTGCAACACACAACAGCATCATATCATAAATGCAGAAGATGCAACCCAAACAAATAACAGACTTTTAGAGACATTGCTATAAGACTGAAGCTCAATATATTAGATTTACCAAGTTTACTGTAACATAACTCACAGTAAGGACTGCACATCTAAAAATAAATGCTTCTAAAATAAAGTCCTTCTTTGAAGGAACCCTAAAGAATAATTAATGTATAGGAAAGTGTAAATGTGAAAGAGGCCCCATGTCCTGCAGGTACCAAAAACTTTTCTAACCTCTCTTTATCCCTTATAATTAAACAGGATGTTTCAGATGCTGTGCCTTTGAGACAGAAATATGTAAATAAGCTCCATTGTGAAAAAAAGTAACAGCTTAAGACGTTCCTAAAAACATGAGTCAGGTGGAGGTAAACTGTTATATACTGTACAGGTGGATGTGTGTTAATGTTTTGGTTTTTGAGAAGACAAGCTTTTAGTATTAGCTGTTATGAATTTTATGGACTGATGAGTGAATGGTAAAGTTAACATACTATTGAATCATTGAGCTGAAATTCAGGGAAAATTGAGTTTTCAAAAAACTTCAATTGCATTTAAGCCATGAACCATTTATGGACCTTTATGTTTTAAAATAGTGGGGCATCTGTACTACTACTTATGTTCAATACAGTACTAGACCAAGCAAAAATTGTCAGAGTGCAATTAGAGACTGGCTGGTACCTTAGGATTTCCCATTGGTAGCTGGCGATGCCCTGGTCATCTGTGCTGTCAGTGCCATTCAGTGTGATGCTGCTGGCTGGGAGAAGCAGCTGTTGGTCCGGTCCTGCTACAGCTACAGGAGCTCTGTTCTCTGTGACAGAATGCATCTCTCATTTCTAGGAGCCTAACGGTTTAACTTATATAAGAGTGAAACAGGGATTCCACTAAGTCTTCTAGATGTCTACCTATGCAAATCGAGGTCAGGTAAAGGTGTCATTTATAGTGGTCAAAGGCAGTCATTCATAGCGGTTTGATGTGAAATGCTCCTTTCAATAGAAACCTACTGAGTGAGAATTGTTCACTGTGGTCTAAAGAGTTTAACGCCTCCTAAAATTCTCTCATAGAAAGACATTGCAGGAACATGATTTTGAATAGACTGACAAATGTCTGAGACGTTGGGAGATGTTGCGCACTGTGAGGCACAACCTCAGAAGGCCCCTAGGTTCTCTGGTGGTTTTAGATAGTAAACACAATGGTTGTACATGTGTTGTAGACACCATGGATTCTGGTTGCCATCGCTCCAATGGAAAAAAAATCCAAGTTGCTAAGTTTCTCTATAATGCAGTATCTCACATTAAGCCACCCTGAATTACTTTGTTTGTTTAAATGGAATTTCTGTGTTTAGGAACTTTCCTTGTTTATAAATATCAGAAATACAGGGTTTTGTTACAACAACTCAATCGCATGATTACATAATAATAGCTATGAAGAAAACTATGTAACATGTAGTTTACCAGAAAGCACAGTGACCAAAACAGTATCTGAGTCCTGTTGGCCGCTGGAGTCAGTGACAGTGAGTTGAAAGGAGTACTGACCCTCCTGGAGGTCAGACAGCTGCAGAGCTGGGGATCTTATACCCTAAGATAACCAAAAGAGGAATTATACATATGCATGCATTACTTTCACACAGAATGAAACAAAGGCAATTGTCCTCACTATTACTCGTACCTGTTACAAATATCAAAGGCTAGGGCACTTTTCTCCAACTGATACCAATGTACAATGACACCCACAACTATGCTAATTTGTCTTATTGTGAGGACCAGTACTGCTCCTTAGTCACAACATCACACACCGCACCACAAACCAACTAGCAAAGATTAAAGATTAATTTATTAAAACATTAACGTCTTACTTTTAAATGTACACTATTCACTTAGTTTAGCGACCATGTAAGCTCAGGACAAGACAGCAAAAAGGCATTGTAAGTGCTTTCACATCACACCACCACACCCACCCAGCCAACATACCGGTAATACCACATAGTGCAGTAGCATTTGGAGCCAGTTTGAAGGTATCATTAAAAGGTATGCCACCTAACCCAAGTTGGGCATGGTCACCTGTGCTCCAGTTGGCCCATAAAGTAAGGCAATTTACTCTGATGACCTCATCAGTGCTTTCTCTAGCCACTGAGTCACTTTCAGGGGCTGGGACTTCAATTCCTAACTCTTAATCATCTGCATTTTTTTTTATGGAATTACTAGAACTTTTTCCAGTAATTTTATTGAGAGCTTGAGAGTCCTCTTTACGTAATGTATATTAGAAGTGCCACTCCTACTGTAAATCAATAACTATGTCACGTAAATCAATCAATATATCAATAACTTTGTCACCTGCATAGTTGCTGCTTTGGCTGCGCTGCTGGGATGAAGGCTCCACAGGTAGCTTGTGATGGCGTGGTCGTCTGTGCTCTGGTTGGCCCACAGAATGAGACGGTTTAGGGGCAGCCTGATGACCTGGTCGGAGCCTGCTCTAGCCACTGGGGGATCATCCTTTGGACTGCTTACTGTCACTGTGGCTGTAGTGTAGTCAGTGAGCCCTTCAGAATCAGCCACCGTCAGCCTGAATCAGGACGACACAAATCAGGACAGAACGCTGAGGGCCTGTGAACTAATCAGGCCAGCCCAAATTAAACCAGTCCCAGAGGAAGAGACTAAAGTCACTGTATAGATACCAGAGACTACAGTCACTATATAGATGCCTGAGACAGTAGAGGATGGAAGAGGGATTAAATGTATCCCAAATGTATTTATGTATTTGCGCATTAAATTCCATAGTGAGTTACACAACGAATTATATTTACATTTTGTAGGGTTAGGATTGGCACGTCTAAGTACTGTTTTGATGTTAAGGATCTAAAACAAATAGGCAAGTATAAAAGAAAATTGTGTTTTCATTCAATATAAAGAGTAAAATGTGTCAGTCTTCTACTTTCATGCTAAAATTGTTGTCACGCCTCCAAGTCTCCCCGGCTTCCCCGCTCTTTGGGACTCCACTTCCCAGAGGGCCACGCTCGATGACATCATGTCTATGCGCCCCCGTTCGGACTCCGTGTTACGCTCTAGGTCACCTGGGTTTTAGCTACAGCTGTTATCAATCACTTACTTCCTGTATTTAAGCCACACACAAACACTCGCACTTTGCGAAGCTTTGCCAAACTTAGTTTAGCAATCCGGAGCGTTCCTTTCTCGTGTTGTCTCATTCTGGTTTCCGACTCCCTTCGTTCCTCTACTACTCTTTCGCTTTATCCCTTTTGCTCGTGTTCTGACTCTACGGTTTGTACCTGTGCTTTCTCACTTCGGTTTTCCCCTTCGGTCTTCCCCTGTAAACCTGTTTGCCCTCGCTGCTTGTTCTACCTGGTTCTGACCTCCGCCTGTCTCTGACTCCGATTTAGCTTCTCCCTTTGTTGTGCTGTTTACTGTTGCTTGCTGAGCTTGCCCTTTTGTGAATAAACCGTTCCTGTTTTTTTTAATTCTGCAAACGTCGGTTTAAAAGTCTTTTATCTAACAATTGTAGAAGATTTTGAATCTAAACTGACAGTAAGTAAGTAAGGTCCCCTCTCAATGAGCAACCAGTAAAACAATTCCACTGTGGTTTACTGCAGTCTTTCATAAGCTGCCAATAACTGGAACCGAGTTAACCCTCATGAAGGGGTTAGTGGTTCAGTTATTTACATGTTCAGTGCTGATGAAGACCACAGGAGTTTGTTCGTACTTGAAGGTATATTCTCCAGGAGGGGTATTCTGCAGGCGGAGTACAGGCACATCCATAGGGGCATCACTCTTCCATGGAGGTCCATCCACCTGCTCCCACAGGTAACTCACTACACCTGTATCATCTGAGCTCTCTGGAAGAACAGTAAAAATATAAGAAAGTACCACATAGACTCTAAAAATCAACTGGCATTAGCTCAAAATATTTACTTTTTAAAGCTTTTTAAAAAACTTTTTTAAAAAAAAAGTTTAAACTTTTAAAATCCCCTAAATTCTTAATTATTCTCAGTAACAAACTTTCTTCTTTTTGGTTGCGATTTTTTTTTTTTTTTGTTTGTTTTTCTGATTCTTTATTCTGCTACAACTGTATTATGAATGTGTATCAGTTATTTTTACAAGGTCTTCCAATAGGACCAAAGAGTTAAATCAACAACAACAACGAGACAGGAAGTTAATCAAAATGATAGCATTCTATCAATGTTTCAAACCTAACTGATTAATTACAAGAGATTTAATTCAGTAAATGAGTAAATGAACAAAAAGAGTAACATACGACTGCCGTTAATGAAGATGATTGACCCAGCAGAGAGAAACACATCCTGGTGCTTGGGCAGAGCGACTGATTTTGGGGGAATATTGAGGATCACCTCTGTAGAATGAGAAACGTTCAGCTGTGTGGAACTGGAATAAATGAAATACTGCCAGGTACCAACTAGTATGCAGAATGCTAGTTTACCTGGGTGCACTGTGAAGTTTACGATATCTTCCCCATAGGCCTGCTTCCCTGCCACACTGACTCTGACCGTATATACACCAGCAGACAGCTACACAAGCCCAGAAGAAATGAAGGGGTTAAATTTAGGGTTAAAGGTGCTGACATTCCCATCAGATACGAGTGAAATGTTACATTCTGGAGTTCAGCGTGAATGCACCTCAGAGATTTTGACAGTCTTGCTGTGTTCTCCCTCCAGTGGTGCATGCTGTCCGTTTGGTGAGCTGACCAAACTCCATTCATATGTGTAAGGGGTCTCTGAATGTGCAAGAGAGCATGAACATTACATCCTCACTTAAACACATTACAATTACATTTGAAGTCAGAAATGTAGTGTTGATTACTTCACTTGTTCAGCGTACCGGTGTGACTCTCTGAAGTGACTGAGGCGGTAAGTTCTACAGCATTCTCGGGTAGCGTTACTTCACCAATGTTTCCAACTGACACCATCAAGGTTTGTACTGAAAGACACAGCAAAAGTTAGTAAATAGATTTAAAAACCTTGGACTTGAATCCTTAGTGCAGGATATGGTGATTACAATGTGCTTGTCAAAACACTAAAAACACAGTAGGGAATTCGCTTTGACTGGGCTGCTTGATTTTTAGGGATACATAATGATGGTACAATCATGCCAGAATTCTTGTACCAGTGCATCCCTTAATCTAAACAACTCAGGCACACACTCCACTCAACATCCGTGATTGTCCAGAACGTTAACAACAAGGTATTTTGTTCCCCTGTTCACTTTCCGACTTTAAACAAATCCTTCCATACATTGCCATTGTTTAAACACATCATTTGTACCATGAAATGCTTTTTCATCACTTGGAATGAGTCAAATGCATTACATTAGGGTTGTACTGATACAGATACCACATCAGTATCAGCCTATACTGGCACTTAAATGAAGTATTGGTATAGCTAATAGAAATACCGTTACTTATGACTGAAACCATGAAGGTGATTAACAACGGTTGACTTAGTGGATTGGCAAGCAGTAGTAGAAATGCTCCTGCCAAACTATGGAACATTTTGTGAGAGCTGATAGTAGTGGGTGATATACCAGTTGCAATTCATCTAAGGTATTAATTTTTTTGATTCCACATACAGGTGCTGGTCATAAAATTAGATTATCATGAAAAAGTTGATTTATTCCATTTAAAAAGGGAAACTTGTATATTATATTCATTCATTACAGATTGATATATTTCAAGTGTTTATTTTTTTTTTATGTTGATGATTATAACTGACAAATAATGAAAACCCCAAATTCAGTATCTCAGAATATTAGAATATCACTTAAGACCAACACAAAAAAGGATTTTGAGAAATGTTGGCAACATGAAAAGTATGAGCATGTACAGCACTCAATACTTAGTTGGGGCTCCTTTTGCCTGGCTTACTGCAGAAATGTGGCGTGGCATGGAGTCGATCAGTCTGTGGCCTTCAGCTCTTCTGCATTGTTGGGTCTGGCGTATCGCATCTTCTTCTTCACAATACTCCATAGATTTTCTATGGGGTTAAGGTCAGGCGAGTTTGCTGGCCAATTAAGAACAGGGATACCATGGTCCTTAAACCTGGTACTGGTAGCTTTGGCACTGTGTGCAGGTGCCAAGTCCTGCTGGAAAATGAAATCTGCATCTCCATAAAGCTGGTCAGCAGCAGGAAGCATGAAGTGCTCTAAAACTTCCTGGCAGACGGCTGCGTTGACCTTGGACCTCAGAAAACACAGTGGACCAACACCAGCAGATGACATACCACCTCAAACCATTACTGACTATGGAAACTTTACACTGGACCTCAAGCAATGTGCATTCTGTGCCTCTCCTCTCTTCCTCCAGACTCTGGGACCTTGATTTCCAAAGGAAATGCAACATTTACTTTCATCAGAGAACAGAACTTTGGACCACTCAGCAGCAGTCCAGTCCTTTTCGTCTTTAGCCCAGGCGAGGCGCTTCTGACGCTGTCTCTTGTTCAGGAGTGGCTTGACACAAGGAATGCGACAGCTGAAACCCATGTCTTGCATACGTCTGTGCGTGGTGGTTCTTGAAGCACTGACTCCAGCTGCAGTCCACTCTTTGTGAATCTCCCCCACATTTTTGAATGGGTTTGGTTCCACACTCCTCTCCAGGGTGCGGTTATCCCTATTGCTTGTTCACTTTTTTCTACCACACCTTTCCTTCCCTTCGCCTCTCTCTTAATGTGCTTGGACACAGAGCTCTGTGAACAGCCAGCCTCTTTAGCAATGACCTTTTGTGTCTTGCCCTCCTTGTGCAAGGTGTCAGTGGTCGTCTTTTGGACAGCTGTCAAGTCAGCAGTCTTCCCCATGATTGTGTAGCCTACAGAACTAGACTGAGAGACCTTTTAAAGGCCTTTGCAGGTGTTTTGAGTTAATTAGCTGATTAGAGTGTGGCACCAGGTGTCTTCAATATTGAACCTTTTCACAATATTCTACTTTTCTGAGATACTGAATTTGGGGTTTTTATTATTTGTCAGTTATAATCATCAAAATTAAAAGAAATAAACACTTGAAATATATTAATCTGTGTGTGATGAATGAATACAATATACAAGTTTCATTTTTTGAATGGAATTACTGAAATAAATAAACTTTTCATGATAATCTAATTTTATGATCAGCACCTGTATAAACCAAAACAAAAACAAATGCTAAGTACGACAGCATGACTGACTAAAAAATAATATTTACTGAACTAAAACCGAGACTGATGCTCAGAGATGTAAGCCTGATTGTACAGGACGCACATATGGAAATATGACCAACGACTTGAGAAAGTCTGCGCCAGAGCAGCTGCTGTGCTCCTACATGTACACACCACTCGTTCATCTATATGTTTATCTGTTGCTCAGTTCTGTTTTGACAGTTTACCAGTTTTGCACAATAAATATATTGTACATTTATGTCGGTTCTAAAATATGGTTATTGTTAATATAAAAGTAAGATGCGATTCATTAAAAAACAATTATAAAATATCATTATCAAAACTAAATATTTAAAAAGTGAAACGGTATAAATATCGGGACCTATAAGCTAAGCTTCATTAGGTCAAACTGGTATCTGTACTCAGTACTGGCTAATACTTAAGGATTAAGTATCAGTATTAAAATGGGAAAAGTGGTATTGAAGCATGCATTTTTGAATGTGCAGTGGAAAAATGCCATGAGTGGTTTGAGGCTCATTTGCACACTTGAACCTTCAGTAATACCATTATTGTGAAGGACAAAGTTACACTAACAATAAACAGTACATTGTGCAGTCTTGTGTCTAACAACCAATTATGTAATGTGTTCACTGTATTAGGTTACCTGGCTGGGGAGAAGTGGTCTGGGGTGTGGTGCTCATGTCAGCTTGAGGAGGAACAGAGCTGCTGATTGGATTAAATTTGGACAGATTCGCACTGAAAAGCTGCAGTACAGCTGTTGGCTCCATGCTTGTAGAGGAGATATTAAACTGGTCTTCGTTCTCCTGAAAGAGAGAAAGCTTGTCATGTTTAAACAGACATTGTCAGACAGTTTCAGCCCACAAAGCCAAAGGATGTCCTGCAGAAACTGGCTGAACACCCGAGTCTGCACATTAGCACAGAGCAGTGATACACAAACAGGCAGTGGTCACCAACTCTCTTCCCTCAAATCTGCCTTACAAGGTCAACCTCAGGTCAACATGTAGCTCAACTAATGGAGGCCTGCTAAAGAAGTGGGTCGTGTTTGGATCATGAAGTTTTTATGTACAGTTTTATGGCTAAATATTTTGATCTGATTTGCATTAGCCATCAGACACAGCAGTTGATGTACACACTGCGTGCTGAGCGAGAATGGCTATAATTTAGTTATAAGTAACTTGGCTAAATAGTAGGCCATCATTTAAGCAGTAAATCTGTTTACGACATAGAACATATCACATACTATGTACACAGTCGATACCACATATCAGATTAAAGATGTGAGGGGAATTCTTTTGGTAATTCATTTTCTGATGTATTAATATTTCACTCACTTTCAGGAGAACTGCCACAATAAGATTCCCATATAAGTCTACTGTTCCACTATGTAGTTACAACTACTATTACTACAACTAATAATTGTTATTAATCCTATTATTATCATTATTATTAGTAGCAGTAGTAGTAGTAGCAGTAGTAGTAGTAGAACCAGTAGCAGTAGTAGTAGAACCAGTAGCAGTAGCAGTAGTAGTAGCAGTAGTAGTAGTAGTAGTAGTAGTAGTAGATTTTTATTAGTAGTAGTTTATTATATGTGCATGTATTAAAATAGTTAGGAGTTACAGCATCATAACTCCGTATGACTTGACTTGAGATTGCTTGGTATATTTTTAACCCCTTAAAATTGGGGTAAGCTCAGAAAAAGGCTAAGAACCTGGCTAAGAAAGGCTAAGACCCTTCATCACTTTAACCTGGGAGTTTTAGTGGGTGACCTTACATTAGCCTAATTAGCAAGCAGCCATAGATTTAGGGTCCTCTGAGCTTCTAACTGTAAAAACATCAACACTGAAACACTAGGGAACCTCTGCTGTAAAGGTTTGGTGCTTCATTTGTAAAGTAATGTGTAGTACCACCTACCCTTATTGTAGGCAAAGTTTCTGAGGGCCTCCAGGATGGCTGAGCTGCACTTGGAAAAGCTGTGCTTCCATTCATTGCTTCAGGAGGGGAGCTGGGTGTGATGTCTGGCTGAGAGATCTTTCCTTTACCTCCTTCTGTCTCTGATAGGTTAAATCCATCTCTCTCCTGCAGGGCAGGCCAATCAAGTAGTCCTGGGCTTTCTGCATGCTTGGAGCTGGACTTCTCCTCACTAATGTCTTCTTTTGCCCTGTCCTCCAAAGTCCTGTAGCTGTCTGTATACTCCACTGCAGAATTATCTAAATCCTGAATGCCCCCTAGCAATGCCAAGTCCTTCAGAGGGTCCTCTGGACCTCTGTGCCTGGGGAGCGGACGCCAGTGGCCAGGGAAAGGCTCGCCCCGTACGAGGGACTGCAGCACTAGAGTCTGTGGAGGTCCACGCTGCAGAAATGCCAGCAGGGAGTCTGTGCCAGGCCTCTTTTTTAGTTGACAGTTCTCTTTGTGCTGGCAACTGAGAACATAGCAGCGTCTCTCGAAGAACCAGGCTAGGTCACAGCCGGGAAGATCGCAGCAGGCCGCAGCACACTGGGTCAGAGAGAGCACCTCTGGGACTCGCAGGATGCTGCCACTCCTTAGCTCAGGAGACACCACCGTCTCTGAGTACGTTGCCCCCTGCCAGCACTGCCCTGCCGCCACATCTGAGACACAAGAAACATTCAAGTGACATTCATTCGCAATCCCGAAATAGAGTGACAGAGTGAAAGCTGTACCCAGAAGGAAGCGGTGGACAGGAACGAAACTTGCTGGGTAGGTCTAACATTATAAGACATGTAAATAATTTAAATTTCTCACTCATGTGATGTAAGCCAGTGATGTAAGCAAGGAAGGACCTTATTGCTGTACCTGACTGCCTATATAAGATCATCCTGTTGTCTATGCTTTCTCATGTGTTGTGTTGTTAGCATCCTTTGAAAGTAAACCATTCCGAGTCCGAAAGCAATTCAAGCAGTTGGAGGATTTTGAGTGGGGGTTTGATCGCAAGGCTCCAGAAGGCGATAGTCATATCGACTTATGGCATGTCATACAAGTTGTGTGGTATTATTATAACTGCTGTTGGCGGCATTGGATAGAGGAAGGCGTACACCAGCCACATGAAGGATCTGGGAGACCAGCAGACCATCAGATTGTCTGACACAAGCAGATAGACCCAACATCCATGACATTCAGTGAGCAGTGATGCTCTCCATGAGTCAGACCATTGGCAGACGGCTCCACAATGCAGGACTACATGCACACAGTTACAATGACTGCCCTTATCGCCGCGTCAGTGATGACAAAGACTACAATAATGTCATGCCAGACTGTAATGGAGTGACCCAGAGTCCCACTTTTTGTTTGGTGACAACTGGCATGTTGCTTTGGCAAACATGGCAGGATGATGCCATACTGAGAGACACGGCTTCTGTGTGTGTAGCTCAATAAATATTCTCCATATCAGTCTAGATATTGCTAAAAATGGTAACCTTTATCTTCATTCCCAATAGCACTCAGACTCTTCTTGGTGCAGCTATTTTTTAATGATTAGTGTAGATCATTTTTGCTTCAATTGTTCATTTTATTTAGGAAATAAATGTCTTTGAATTACTTTTAAATTCATCACTGAATCTCTTAAATGTTTCCTTACAAACAACGACATGTTGCATGGTACAACTAAAAAGAAATCCCAATGGCTGTCAGAGTGTTACAGTAGTAAGACACTTGTGAGATCATTTTTAAATTCTATAGTATAGTATAGACTAATTTAGAGCTTTTATAATTAGCTTTCAAATACAGACAATGAGTCTGAGAATTGTCATTTTCATGTCTTAACTGTGTTGTAGAGACATATGTAAGAATAACACATTAAAGGAGCAGTGTGTAACCTCTAGTGGTGAGGTTGCGAATGGCAGCCTGATAAATAATTTTAACAAGAAGCTGCCAACTAGGTAAATCCTTAGGTCAGAATGTAAATGTTGCACAGATTAAGGTGGAACCAGAAAATATGAACAAGAAGCTGGCCAATAAGAAGCTGACTTCAGCCTCATGGTTTTAATAAGGATAAGAAACAATAATCCTGCCTACATCGAGTTTTATTGCATGACGCTACTGATAAATGCACTACTGTGGGACATTTCAGCATGAAAGGCTCACTCTATAGTCAGTGTATGGTTTGGTCATTGTTGGCTACTGTTGCAACAATCTGTATGGCAGCCTCTGTTGGAAAACGATCTGCTGAATGTTAAGGCTCATTCTAATCTAATGAAAAGACAGCAATTTATAGCTACAGGTAATTATACACTAACGTAAACAGAAGACAACACTTCTTACCTCTCACGCTGTGAAGGAGCAGGGAAAGTGAAAGGAGAGGCATGAAGTTCATGATGCTGCAAGCTTCAGCTTTTCACTGCACCACTTTCTACAAATGTCAAAGAGAACAGCAGATGTAATACAATACCCATTCTTCTTTTTAAGAGAAGCTAATTAGCAAACTGATCCCACTGTTTATAATTAGACATCATATTAAAATGATTAAGTAAGTTTAATAAATGTTAGCTCAGTTCAGAGATCTGAGTACAGTCTTCCACTTGAATCCAAACCTTTCTCAACCTCAGGAACGACAAACTCCAGATGATTAGGGTAGCATCAGACAGTCCATGTCTTCCCACCCTTTCTTACTTTAATCATTTAATGAACCTGCCACCACTGCTCTCCAGCAGGTTTGTTCTGATCAGTTCAGAGTCCTGCTGTCGCTTCATGGAGAAAGATATGCTCAAAATAACAACCGTCACGACAGTGACAAACTGCCCAGTGTTGACCTCATCAATAAGTGCATCAGTCTGGTACACTGAGTGATGTAAGAGGTTTACTTACATACTAAATTTATAAACCAAATCAATACTACTGACTCATTAAATGAATCACATAAGCCATCTCTCGTCCTACCTTACATTTAAACCAGTATATAATAATAATAATAATAATAATAATAATAATAATAATAATTATTATTATTATTATTATTATTATTATTATTATTATTATTATTATTATTATTATTATTATTATTATTATTGTTGTTATTACTATTATTATTATTATTAATAAGAAGGTAAAGCGTTTCTCCCTTTACACTCCAGTAGTCTGTAGTAAACAGAGGATCAGCTGTTATAGGAGGTGGCTATTGTGTGCAGCCAATACAGCGAGCGATGATAGCGCCTTAATTTCTTCATTCTAATATGGAAAAGTAAACAGAGTGAAGTTCACCCTCCTCGGTTCTCTCTGACACAGACTACAGGCCTGTCAGCCTTCAGAGAGCCTGTTAACCTGCATCAGCAGACATCTCACTCCCCGCAGGCTACAAACAGACCACTCTGTCAGGTAATAACCAGCGCTGTGAGCAGCAGACCGCCGAGATACAGGACAGGGCAGAGCGACGCAGCAGCATCAGCAGCAGCTTACCGTCGAGTCCAGTCTGTGGAGGATGGTCAATGGTGGACGGCAAAGTGGAGGTCTGAGCAGATGAAGGCGGATGGAGGGTGTGGAACTGAGGAGGAGATGTTCCTGCGGAGAGAAAGAGAGAGAGATGGAGAGAGGAGGGGGTCTGTGGCGGAAACACGGGGGCGGAGGAACATGACGCGCACACACAAACACGGTTCAGCGGTTCACGTGTTCTTACGCCCGTATTCACCGCTCATAATAAAAACAATAATAATAACAACAACAATAATAATAATAGCATGTTGTTCTTATTATACGATTATTATTTATTATTATTATTATTATTATTATTATTATTATTATTATTATTATTATATAAACTATATAGGTGGGAATAGATGAGATGGGATAGTGTGTAACAGTCTGTTGGGTGATAAAGTGAGGCCCTGAATTCATTAATATATTCATATATATATATATATATATATATATATATATATATATATATATAAACAAACATACACGAAAACAAACAAATTAATAAACGTTCTATTGCAGCAACATTGTAAAAACATTGTAAATTATTACACAGTAATCAGAGGTAACTACTAACTACTCAGCCAAAAGTAAGCAACACTGCCTATCTGTGCCAGAAATGGACCAGATCTGTTTGGACCATAGCTTTGCCAGACGTTGCCCACATTTTCCTGCTGTCTGGGACATATATATTTAATTCTATGCAGTGTTGAAAAAAGCGGAAGTATGTAGCACAAGACATGCTAAAAATATCTACATTTAAGCCTTTTAAAGCAAAAGAGTATTAGGATATTAACGCGTATAGTGTTGGGTAATGCGATGCAGGGCACTAATGTGGTCCTCACTCAGCACAAATGCTGCTGGCAGTTTTACAGCGAGGTGAATTTGGCAGAATGTTTTAATGAAGGATCATTAACACAGATGTACAGGAACTCTGGAGCGCTAGGAATGTTCTAGAGATAAAATGTCCCGTGCAGTGTATGAACCAGCTGTTTCTCTTAGCGCTTAGCAATGCGGTAACGGGCTGGTCAGTTTACAGTCGGAGAGAGCTCAGAATCGAAAGCTACTTCCCCAGCCCGAGCAGAGCTGCAGATCAGCTGACCAAGAAACCGAAACTCAGACCTGAGTGCGGCGCTCCTCTCTGGATTGCACTGTGAGGGACCAGGTCGTGTAGTTTAGCGACCAAACGGACTATCGCAGTAAGTAACCTCCTCAGTATCCTCACTTCTACATGTACAGTCGAGCCTCATACACGCTATAGGTTTACAGGGTAATCTGTACCCAGTGTAGGGTCTGATATGGATTCATGCTTAAACTACCATACACAGTAATGTAACGTGTTCAGGGTGTTGTAGGTCATTCCTGTGCAACATACTTGGCAAAAGAGTCATTCGGATTCTGAAATGTCCCTCCTATAGTGTAGCACGCCTGTATCTGCTGTGCTGTATTGTTTACACAATAAACTCTGTGGGTGTAACCTTACAGACGAAACTAGAAGCAACAGAAAGTGTACTGCCCAGGAGCTCAGAGATGGAGACCATGCAAGATCCGGCAAGGTAAGAACCCAGCCAGAGCTGTTTACATTTACCTAAACGCAATGTTCACAGTGGTGTTAGGAAAGCAGAAATGTACCACACATACACAAACACACCATAAGAACTATGGTGTGTTTGTGTATGTGTGGTACTCTATACTCCTTCATACTGCTAGTGTACAGCTGCTGTACAGTTCTGTTTCCACCATGTACTGAAAGCTTGTAAATACAGTCAGTACTGTCTCTGGGTAGAGGTCTGTAGGGTTTGGTTTTGTCTAAAAATAAATAATCAGTCTCTTTAAGGAAATTTCCACTGTATAAGTGCTACATGCTGCAGTGCAGCTTTTAGCCAGGTACTGTGGGCGGAGTTTATAGCTTTGAAAGAGAGAGAGATAAAACTGAAAGTGTGACACCAGCTGTAAAGCTGTTGTCCACATATATGTACTAGGGCTAAAGGATTTGGACAAAATATCGAATTCCACTGATTCCCGACCAATGTTGCGATTTAAATTGCTGTTATTATCTGTAAATAGAGATCCAGGACACGAAGACTAGTATAGCCGCTTGTTCTGGCTTGAGGTTTTAATGTAGCCAGCAATGTATGCTAGACTGCCAGTTAATTATGGCTGTGTTTATGTACACAGCACACTGTGTTGTTTAACGATCTTTTCTTACATGGGTATTTTTGAACTTCTCTTTATCCCTCTCTATCCATTACAAATAAACAGGCTGCTTTTGTGTGTCTTTTGGGCTGATATGTAAATAGCCTCTACTCTGATAGGCTGCCACATAAGCAGTCCAGGGTAAACAATCCTGTATAAATAAAGCATGAATGAGTAAAGCTACACAGTGCAACCCAATCTCACCTGTGTGTGGAGCAGCTACTATGTGAAACTTTGAAAATACTTGTTGATGTTATGGACATAAAAAGGGGACAAAGTGTTTTGCTAAGAAATAAGCCCTTGTATAATCTAAAATAAACAACATATATTTGAAGCAAATGAGCAAACCTACATTGTATGTCAGACATTGTATGTAGACACCTGTTCATCCACTGTTTCATCTGCAATTGGGTGTATTAGTAGGCAGTTTGTTTGTCATTTACTGATGTAACAGTGTCTAGATGTTGGAATATGTAGTGACAAGTGTTAGAGTAGGTGAACCTTCACATAGCTGAATGCTGTAAGTAGAAGGGGTGTTGGGAAACTATTGGGTATCTTGTGTAGCCTGCAGCTAACATTTATTTTTCTTACAGTCTTAATAGCACAGGAGCACCAGCAAGGGGCGACAGAGACAACAGAAAAAGTCCTGAAGCCAGCAAAGCTCAAGACAAAAAGGGCAAGAAGAAAAAGCAAGTGAAAAAGAGGGAAAGTGCAAAGGACACAAGTTCTCATCACTCCCGGCACACACAGACTCGGATCACCTGCGACCAGTCAACCCAGACAGAGATGGAGTTCCTCCAGACACAGGCTACCCAAACCCCCCCACTCCAGTGCACTCACACTCAGCCTACTGAATCCAAATCAACCCAGACCTTACGCTCCAAACCCACCATTAAGCAGATTTATGAAGGCCAGACATCCAGAGATCAGTCAGCTGAAGACCAACCCAGTTCTGCTGCCCAGAGACGAGACCCTAACCAGCTGACCGTGCTCACCTGGAACATAGATGGTCTAGATGGTGAAGATATTAAAGAACGAATCCCAAGCCTGCTGGGATATTTGGGAAAGTGAGTGCTGTTTTTGCTCAGAATGTGCAGCTCAGCTCAGCTCAGCCTGTAACCACACCCAATTTGTATATACACTCATGGGCTGTTTAATCAGGTAGAACCTTGTAGCATTATTGCATCCTCTATAACTCAACAGGTGTTGATGCCTTAACTATTCAAACTCGATACCCACTATCTGCCACCTGCATTATGCTAACAACAGTTAGAGATAATTTATTATGGTACATTTGCGACGGATATTTGTTGTAAATTTAAAGCATAAAAACAAACATTTTTAAAAACCTTTTTGAAAGCATCCACCTATTAGTCAAAACAGTAGAACAAGTAGAACAGTAGAGTCAAAACATTAGACAAAACAGTTTTATCACACAATGCTGCACATGTGTATTAATTTTTAGTCATGACATTCCTAGATGAACTAGGATGCATTTTAGACTCAGATTTAGATTAATTCAGTTAGAACATTTCACCTCCATTAATTTGAGCACAAGCCAAGCTATAGTGATATTTTACATTCCCACCTTTTGTTACATGTACAATGTATATCACTCCTGACACAACTTAGACCATGTTGCACCTGTTAACTGCAGACCATCTGTTGCTGCTACAGTTTATCTTCCCTGTAAAACCTGTACTACACATACACATACAAATCTGATCACTGAGACCACTTTAGGATGTGACCTGAGAGACATTTGACCCATAGGTTACAGTAGTGTACACACATCTAGTCAACGACTAAAACCCCTGACAGTACAACCAAAACTCCCACCCATAGTACTGTATGTCACTGGGCACATGATCCCTGTCTGTGAGGAAGATAATTGTGGAGGTCAAACTTGGGACCAGACACTCCAGATATTGGCCAGATGAAGTGACCAGACATAAACGAGGTTTTAGACAACATAACAATACAGTGATAACCCAGAGGTTGTTAGAAGGGCCTAAGCAGCTGTTTATGTTACACTGTTTATGTTAGGCTGTTCATGCCAGCGCTGACCCCACTGAACACCACTGGGATTAATCGAAACAACAATTGCAAGCCAGGTCTTATTATCCAACCTGACTCTTACATATACTGTTTTGACTGAATGTGCAAAAATCCCCACAGTCACAGTCACACATCATGTGGGAAGCCTTCCTAAAAGAGTGGAGCCTGCTATAGCTGTATAGTCAATTCCGTGTTAATGCCCACGGTTTTGTAAAGGGATGCCCAACAAGCTCATATATGAACGAAGTTCGGGTGTTTTGGCCATGTAGTGGACATTACAGCAATTCAAATCAATGCAGCTGCTGTAAACTGGGCTTCTCCATATATACAGTAATTCTGGACATTTTTATAGCTGAGTGCAGGAAGCTAGACATAAAATAGAAATCCCCACAGACTGTAGTGATAGCACAGAAGGTCACATGTGTAATTAGTACAGCTACAGGTGATGTTTACATGTGGCTTGAAACTTACTGGTGGCACGCAGCGCAACGTAGTGCACCTGCATTAGTACCTGACACCCCAATTCAAAGGGGACCTAATAGCTACACTATGCAGACAAATATAACACAAAACCGAGCTGTTAACGCACAGACTCAGAGCCACACTAATATACTGCATGACTGTTATTTTGCTTTTCTGATGTGTTTAATGCATTTAAACTTGAATATATATACACACATATAATCTTTTCCATCTTTCATATGTTGTGTCAATACTGTAGGTTTTGTTTTTCTTAGGTTTGTTTTGGTAGCGATCTCTGGAATTTCTAGTTCCAGGTTACAGGAGTTTGCTATAAACTATGCCGTAAACCATATGTATCCCCATGCACTGACAGTGTAAGAGTTTTTTCAGATGACCATAAATATAATTTTTTCTTTTTTATTCCTTTTATAAGGTACCGTGCAGATGTAGTTCTATTGCAAGAGCTCATCCCTCCTTACCTAAAGATTTTACAGGACATAATGAAGGATTATGAGTTTCTGGAAGGTGAGGCTCTTTTGGATGCATTTGGTGAAAAGTTGGTACCGGTTCTTCTTCTGGAAATGCTCTTTACTAGTTTGGTCATGCGTTCTTAGACATGTTAATTGAGATCTTACATGGCTCTTCTATAGTCTCTGGTATGGATTTTGAACAGCAGTTCATCAGCTCTTGGGAAAAGAATGGGCAAGTAAAATATTGGAAAAATGCCACAAAGTGTTGTGAAGATTTGAGAGAGATTTAGGGCATTGCAGCAATTGCTAGGGTATAAAGGATGAACTTGGTGAACCTATTTGCTACAGCACCACCCTGAGGCTGTTCAGTGCTCCTATTCTACTTAGTTAAAACTACCAAAGCTCGCTGTTTCCAGAGGGAATCGGCCAAAAGATGACCATTCCCTGAATTTGCATTTAAGCACCTGTTTATTCATTAACAGAAAACTCTGAATTTTAATATCCACAGAGGGTCCTAATTGGGGACCTTGGATATCCCAGGAACCTCTGTATTTCAGACCTTGTGTACAAGTAATCTTGATTGTGACATGTTTTCTCCTAGGCAGTGATAGTGGCTATTTTACAGCAATACTCCTTAAAAGGTCGAGAGTTGAACTTCTTGAGAGCAACATCGTCAAATATCCCACTACAGAAATGATGAGGAACCTGCTAATGGCCACTGTGAGTTTCTTCTTTTTTAGTGTCAAATCTATTCAGCCTGGTTTCCTTGTTTACTGAGTTTGTGTCTTTATCAGCGCTTTTGAAATGTTTGAAATTTGTTTCACTTGTAGTCTTGACAGCTGTGACTTAAAATAGTGTATCAATAAGCAGCCACACCCTCTGCTCTGTGCCCTCACTCTCTTTTTTAAGTAATGATTTTATTAGACTTCTTTATTTCTTCTGCCAGCCTAAGTGCCACTTATCTTCTCCTGTGTGTGTGTGTGTGTGTGTGCAAACAACCAGGCAAATTTCTCAGGCCATCAGCTTTGTTTCATGACCTCTCACTTGGAGAGTATGAAGACCAGCTCACAGGAGCGCCTGAACCAGCTGCGCAGAGTGTGGAAGCGCATGAAGGAGGCAGCAGACAGCCAGACAGTCATATTCGGAGGAGACACCAACCTGAGAGACTGGGAGGTGTGTATGTGTGTGTGTGTGTATGCCTTTTGAGTTTGAGAGAGCTGTATTGGTACCCAGATATCATTATCATCAGCTGTAGTTTATATGTAGACATGGGGAAGGATTTGTTATTTTTAGCTTAATGCTTTGCTTTAGAATACCAGTAAAAGCATATTATGAATAGGCGCTCATGGAATTATTCAGTCCACCTTACACATTTCTCAAAAATGGAAATTCACAGGAGGGTAAAACAGCTTTCTTTACTTGCAATGACTATATCTGCATATCAGTATAACTATATCCATCCTCATTGCTAAGCAATTTGGACAAATTCTTAAAGAAAAGAGATAAAACCTTTTTTCCACAACAAAATATATATGTAAGGTGGTGATATGGCAGAAATATAATATTGTGATACATTAAGAATATATGTTGTATATCATGGTCTTAATTTTGTCTTATTAGTTGGAACTGTTAAGCATAAACCTGTGGAGTTTTTAAGAAAACATAATTTCTATTTTATAACACTGATACTGCTGACTGCTTCGATTCTCTAAACACATGCTGTCCTGTGTATGTGTTCTCAGGTGAAGAAGTTGGGGGGCGTTCCTGATGGCATTCTGGATGTGTGGGAAATGCTTGGAGCTCCTGAGGACTCCAAGTACACCTGGGACACTGTCACTAACAACAACAAAGAAATACCCTTTCCTGCGCGACTGCGCTTCGACCGTGTTTACCTCCGAACAGCCAGAGAGGGCGCTCAGCTCCGCCCAGACAGCATGACGCTGGTGGGGCTGGACAAACTGAAGTGTGGCCGTTTCACCAGTGATCACTGGGGCATTCTTTGCACTTTCTCTTTCCAGTCTTTAAATGAACAGTGATTACATAGCTGGATGGATGGCTGAATGATTATACATCAAAAAACAAAAGAAAACTACAGTAAAAGCTGAGAGTTTGTGCCTGTTGTGAGGACTTGATTGTATTTGGTCAGAAGAGCATTAGTGAGGTCTGATGTTTATCAGTTCTGGATCACAAAGTCCACTTCAACTTCTCCAAAAGGTTTTGGAATAAGCTCCATGACTCCAGAGAACACAGTACCACTCCTACATACTCCAGTAAACTCACGGTTCTACACCTTCCCAAATGTGGAAGTTTCTGCTCTCCATATGGAGGATTGTTTCAATTCCCACTCCTGAAGAGACAATATATCGGACTGTTAGCAGTGGGTGGACCTGAAAGTACTTGAATTCTCTATAAGGGTGTCTGGATACTTTTGGATATAGATGTGTATATGTAATTTGGACAGCTCTGATGAAATCACACATTTTATTGACTTGATAAGTGAAATAAGTGAACACCACCTTTGCATTGCAAAAATAATAATATGCCATTTCTGCTAATTTTAATGCATGATTATTATTTATTTGCAGAAATAAAAAAATAACCCCTTTGGTTTAAATCACCGCAGTCATCAGTTCTCTCCTCTGGACTACAGTTTCCTTGCTAAATGGTTCATTTAGAAATATTTATGTCGTCTTGCAGGTAGATTATGTTCACCATGTTTGAGATCTACCAACAGATTTGCATAATATTAGAATCTGTAAGAGTAAGGGCCTTTGTCATTTCTTGAAGTAGCTCAAGGCTGATTTTGATGTTTTGGATTATTGTCTTGTTGCAATATTCAAGCATTTCTTCCAGCATTTATTAATATTTAATAAAGCAGTTTTACCGTATATTTTCTGAGTGACTAGCTCCTACACAATGCTTATTATTGTGATGAGATCACAATTAAAGTTACCTTCTGGTTAATTTTTCATATTGCTGTTGCTTGTTAAATAACACTGCACAGTGGACCAACGCCTGACTGTTCTTTTGCCAGACAAATCTTCTTCTAGGTCCTTGTCAGTGAGATGAGCAGCGACAGTGTCTTTTACTTAGTGTTCAAAATTTAGGTATGACTTCATCACTTCCTGTTACATTTCTTAATGATATTTCTGAGAGTGAAAATTACAAGCACAGTGTCTTGCATAGTCCCTCATATAGTTTTCTCTGTTTTACAAGCATCGGTTAGCTTTAGTTGTAGGTCCTCTGTCAGCATGGCGGTTAAGTATAAGAACAACATGATTAGAAGGTCATTCGTGGGATGGAGGTTAGAGAAAAAGTAGGGAGTCAGCCTTGTGACTAGTGTGTGTATGTGGATGTTGCCCATCATGGATGGGTTATATACAGAAAACAATTTTTTTTGTGTGCAAACATGTGCTAACCCTAACCCTAACCCTATACCCTTTACTCAGAGAATGATTGGCCTTACCAAAAAAAAAAGGTGTAATCATTTATTAAGCTCTGGAAATAAACTGTACTTTACTTGCCTAATGAGTATATATGCTCAGAAACTGTTGGATTAACAGAAATCAAAATCTAAAATGTGTCATATTTATGCAGGTGTTACCTCTTGTCATTTAGAAACTCAACAAAGCTTGTAATTTGAGCAGTGGTGCACATTTATTTGTATACTTTTTGCGTTTGTATAGTGTATAGTGTATAGTGCAGGTAAATAAACTTTTTTTTGCTCCCAAAATAGCTAAGTACGTGTAAATGGCAAAGTAGTTGCAAGTAAGTGTTGTCTCTTGTTATCTCAGTTTTATCAGAAGCATAAAAACTGTTTCTTATGAATAGTAAACAATTAAATATCAATACTTATATTTAGGAATTTTAAAAGAGAATCATAATTATGATATGAATGTGGACTATGAATGTGCCTCATTTTTGTCATGTCATTGTCTTCCCTTTTTCGTTCTCTAGAGGGCACTCTCAGGTTTTGAATGCAGGCCCTGGAGGTCCACGCTTAATTCATGTTTAGGCCTTGCTAATTAGCTGATGAGCCAAAACAGATATGGTAAATAATATAGACTGCTAAACCCTGTAGACCCGCCTTCCCCAAGAGCCTGACACCCCTGCTGTCAGCCCTGCTTTTTAATGGTACTCAGAAAACATGGATTGTTCGGGTTTGGCTATTTTACATACAAGATATATAAAAAATGTATTTTACATCAGCTGCTGTACCAAACTGTATGATCTTTGTAATTTTAACAAATGGTTATACAGCATTTTGGAATGAAGCCATTATATACTTTTCTTAAGTTACATTGACTCCGAACTCCTTGCCCTGGAGCCAGGTTAATAATGTATAAAACCATTTTAAAAAGTGCACATGTACAAATATACACTTTTGTTTTTGAAAAGTGAATGTAAAAAAAGTAAAGTTTAGACACATATATATATAGTATAAAGTTTTTAAAAATATCACACCCACTACTTTCAACTCTGCCTCTAAAGCCACTCCCTAAAACACATGAATGTGCATGGCATGACTAGTTCATTTAAAAATGACAGCCAGTTGCTTCTTTTTCAAAGCCAGTATAGACTAACAAGATAAATACCATCGAATGACACTCAAAACTACAATGCAGATAATTCTGCACACATATACATACAGGATCATGCGTTCAAGATATAGCTAGCTACCTTATACCTACAGCTCAGCTACTGTTGGACAAATACATACTGTCACTGCTTTCTTTCTTTCTTTCTTTCTTTCTTTCTTTAGCAGTGCAAGTGCAAGTTGTTGTAGGTAAACTGTGTAATTTTCTCAGCCATTCTTGTGAACCTAACCAGTCTGCATTTTTAGCTCAGCACAAATGAGTAGCCTAGGCTGGATAGGTATGTAGACCGGTAAGTAGGTCACTAGCCTAAATAAATTGACTAAATGTTTATTAAGAGTCTGCTGGCCTCCACTGATAGTATTCCTATTTTTTGCAACCATGTTGTAGCTTTGAGATTAAATTTACACTATACATTGGGAGGTAAAAACATACCTGCACCATAGAGTGTAGGCAGTAAATCTCAAATATGAAACTAATTAAAATATGCATGATATGCAAAATATGCAAGCGGTATTGAACAGTTATACCTAATGGATTATATATAGGATCTCAAAAGGTTCTCTCACTTCTAACAAAAAAACAGTTTGGTGCTACATAGAACTATTTTTAAAAAGCCATCACAGAAAGCAAACCATTAAGCACACAAGAGACAGTGCCTAGTTAGATAGAGTGTTCACTGTTCTATGTAGAACCCTTTCCTTTATTGAAAAACCTTAATGAAGTGTTTTTAAAGGGTGTGGGTGGTTTTACATAACATCCAAAGGAGGATGGAAAGAGAAAGCCCTGTTTTTGACTGGGGGATAACGTCTCTTTGCATATCAAGCCCTAGTCAACATTGAAAGATCTTGTCTAAATAGACGGATAGGAGTGGTTCTTTGTTGAGGAGTTGGGAAACAGGCCCTGTGTTCTCATTTGGAAAATTGATTTGGAGTTCATCTTCTCTGCTGCTTAATTTGAACAGAATTGAAATATGCCAGTAAAGTCTGCTGGAAATTAGAAACGATGGCAAGCTGTCAGCAAGAATAATTATTTGTCTTGGGAGTTTTGGAGGAATTGGGTTAGCAAAGCGAAATGTCCCTACACGTTACCATAGTCTCGTAATAGTTTCTTTTCCATTGTGGAGGACATCATTGGAGAGTAAACATATAGTCTCTATAGACAAAAACATAACTGAACACTTGTGAAATTAGTGAAATGAGTTTGCTAATGCACTTTAAGCTCACGGTCAAACCTTGAAAAAGAATTCCCAAAATGGTGACAGAACAATTTATCACACATCAAAAAGCATCAATGTCCTCCTAATCTATCGTGAGCACACATCGTGGAATGATAATAATTCATTACAGTGCCATTCCTGTGCTGGTTATTTAATGGGCTGCTGAATATTGATGGATGCTAGGAGTGAGATATTATGGCAATTTATTAATTTTTTAATTGAAAATGATCTGTGGTTTCTCTGGCTAATCACATTCTTTCATGTACACTACATACAGGCCTGTGCAAAACTTTGAACACTCTGGTCATATAACAGGTTGTTTTTTTATTTTCCAGTATGGACAGGCCACCTATTCACTTTTTGGTTTTGTTTTTTCCATTATGTCAACTGTAGTGAATAAAGACTAATTATGTATTGCAGTAATGAGGTATGGGTTTTCTGAGAATGATATGCAACTTAGTTTCATTTAGAAATACATCGAATTTGATCACAGCAGCCAAACCTCTGTATATAACCATATAATATCTGTTCATTCTTGTCTCATATCTCTGCTAAGGAGGGTCTAGAGGACAGTTTTTTCTTAGATCATAAATAGGATTATTAGCCTAATTGGTTCTCTTTGTATTTATTGTGTGTATATATATTTATACAAATATAAAGGCTTTAAGGTTTATTATTGAGAAGGTACAGTAAGCACACTGACATGCAGAAGTCTAAGTTGGTATGAGATGTGTTTCTTCCTCACTACTTTTATCTGTTTTTCTGCCTCATTTATTTTTCCGTCTTTTTTACATAATCAATCTGCTTCCTGCACTGTAACTGCAGTTCCTCTCAGCTCCGTCAAACTCATTTTCTTCTGAAAGTGTTTGTTTCAGCACTTTATGTGCAGTTCTGACATGTCTCCAGTCAGGGGTCATGGGACACTATTTGGAGGTTTGGTCTCAGGGGACGAATTAGCATAGGGTACATCTACTTTCTTACCCTTGTCCTAACAGCTCAGAAAAGGTACAGAAGAGCATTTTACGGAGGAAATATGGTGAACAGTTTGTGTGGCATAATATACTGCAAAATATTTCTCTTTTGATCAGTTGATCGGGCCAAATCTAATCCTTCATCATATTTACTCAATGACTATAGTCTTCTTCAGTCAGAAATTTAATCTGGAGCTCTACATTCATGGGGTAATGTTGAGGATCAGTTGATATAATATTTTTTTCCTGGATAATACTGATTTTAGCATTTCTATAAAGTTGCACATAAACTACAACAAACTACAGCTGGTGTTATATTTAGTGCTGTTGTTTATGTAATAAAATGCTTTAATTTAAATATTGAGTCATTTAAATCTAAATGGTAAACTGATGCAAAATGAACTGTTTTAATTATGCATAAAGAAACATAAGGCTACATTTGAATTCCTGCACCGCTCCTTACAGACACACGACCCTGTCAGAGTCGTATAAAAAGTATGACATTGATAAAAGAGGAAATTAAGAGAACAATGCAAGGCTCTCATTAAGATAGGACACACATACACACAGCACAGATTGCAGGTGTTCTTTCGGCATGTTATCAGTCTGGTGACATTTTTCTGTTATAGCCCTCTTAAATAATTCTGGACTGTAAGTATTAACTAGATAAATGCGAAGTACAAAATACAAAGTTCTAGGTCATTATTCTGGGCAGAGGCATAGCTCCCCTCGCTAAATACATATACATATATATATGTATCAGACTGATATGGGTCATATTTATTGAGCTACACATACAGAAGTAGTGTCTCTTTGTATGGCATCAGACCACCATGTGCTATGGTAATATCCACAAGACCGGTATGACACTCAATACTTCAAGATCATCCCACTTTCCGGACCCCTACTCCATGAGCCCTCTTGAACTCTTCCAACTGGTTGAATTACTTTTTGACTCTACTCTAAGGACTCCTCACTTGCAAAGGATGATATCAGGATGCTTTCAACACAACAGCATGAGCCAGAGTGGAAAGCATGTGAAACAGGATGATCTTATATAGTTAGTCAGGTATGGCGATAGGCCTGTTTTGCCTATCACATGCACAGTCAAATGTGAAACTTGAATCATTCACAAGTCATATGATGTCAAACCTACCCAGCAAGTTTCGTTCCTGTTGATTGATTCCTTCTGGGTGTAACTCTTTGTGCAACTATTGTTTTGATTTGAGTGTATATATACACAGCAGGTGCTGCTCTCTCTCTCTCCGGAGGTTGAGGCAGGTTGCAAACGCAGTGGTTTTATTTAAGTTTGTCCGAGAGACAGGGGTCAAAACACAGGTGGGTATTAACAAAGACATGTCCATTGAGAGAGAGATGACAGCCAGGAACAAAACAAGAGTCAAACTCAGGATTAAACACAAACACCACAAAACACAGGGAACAATACCAGAAGGGAAACACGGCTTATAACTTATGAGGGAGAAACAGAGACTTCGCAACGAGCAGGGCAAACAAAGGAGTCTTAATAGAAGTCTAGATTAGTATCAGGTGTGGGAGAGGGTGGAGCCAGGGTGGAGCAGGAAGAGCTGTGCAATGACATGAAGTAACCAGAGGGGGCGTAGATTGACATATGGACATGACCAGACAGACAGACAGACAGACAAGGATGTGACACTCTCTCTTATGTCTTTATGTAATAACATAGATTGTCAATACTAGAAACCAAAATGAATTTATGTCCAAAGCTTTTGGAGGGCCATAATTTCAGGGAAGGCTCTGATTGGTTATTACCTGTAGTCCACTGGTCGTGATTGATCAGTTCTAAAATAGTCAGAGTAACTAAATTACTCTGCACTGCAATTCAAATGCTTTGCATAATAAAACATAGAAAATGTTGTGTAATATGCAACATTATGTTTTGTTTTTAAGATTTTATAAGTTGAAACATTATGTCACGCTTAAACACTATAAAATCCAGTTAAACGCCCCTAATTATTAATTATGCTCTCTTTGTAATGGTATATGTAGTTAGTTAAGGTTATTTAAGTGGTCAGATCGATGTGATCATGTTCACAAAAGCATATTATGACATATTTATCACAGTACCCAGACAGTCCAACTAAAATACCCTGAAACACCCAAAGGACTTTATGCTCCTTTATTTTCAGGCAGCAGAGCACTGAGAAACAGAGCCATGGCCCTGCAATTCTTTTTTGGAAATGGAATCATATTTTAAAGGCGAGCCAGTCGTTTTCTTCTTGCAAATTTGAATAACCTAAGAGTCATGATGAGGTTCTTCCTGCAAAATTGCCCACATCTGTAATTTCATACATGCAGCACTGATCGCAGACGTCACTGTGCGTGCTCAGCCCTGGACCCTACAAGAGAGCTTAAACTGGCTGACAGCTTAAACTAAAAGGAGCATGACTGAATAAACATATGACCACCACAACATCCAGCACCGCACTCAGACACGCTGATGCTCAGCTCCCAGTCACCATGGTGATTAACAGATGTTATGGCCCACCTGTGCCTGTTCAGATTAGCAGGGGAGATAATTTCATCAGAAGGCTTCCGCTCTTATCCACTGGTCATAATTCAGATTCGATAAGGTGGAGCTGTCAATAAGCCAAAGACAATGCTGGACAATGCCCACTGTAAATGAGAAAAACAGAGGAGAGCAGAATTCGCTTAAAGGGGCCATAGACTGAAAAACTGTATATACATCATTGTACCTGAACCGTGACCCACACACACCATGAACTAACACTGCCAAATACTAATCGCATGTTGGTAAACGAACTCAGTAATACAAGCCAATTCCAAAATCTAAGACTGTTATATAACAGTTCTGCCTAAAATTTGCATATACCAGCTCAAGATTCGACCCAGCAGTAACCACGGCAATGGATCAGGAGCAATGGCAGAATATATGTACCTTTCTGTAGCGTTAAGGTGGAATGGAAATTTCACAAAACAAGCTGGCAAACAGGAAGCCGACTTTAACTACCACTTTAGGAAGATTCTGGACCATTTAATCAAAAGTTATTAAATTCTGCATATTTCACACCGGACAGTTTACCGAACCTTGGATGATATTGATGCAGTGCACAGTGCAGGCGCGGAAAGACATCTGTAATCCCACCTCAGCTAACATTACAACCCCAAAAGCAACCTGAAAGTAGTAGCATACTGTGTGTAAGTTTCTCAGCGAGTAACAACTTTAATTTACTTTGCAAATTAAAGTTATTTGCAAATTAAACTGCTTAGCTCAAAACCGCTCAGCTCAGAACTGCTCGGCGCAAAACTGCTCAGCTCAGAACTGCTCGGCTCATTGCAGAGCTCCTTCTAGGGTTTCAAGTGGGCTTGTAAAACCACATCTGGGCTTTATTTATCCTGGCCAGAGTCACATTGCTTCAATGTAGACATCAGAGAGCAACGTAATATGCTGTATAAATGATTGAAGTCCGTTCCATTAACTAGGTGCTTTTAAAATGGTGTTAAATACTTATTTTCCAAGGAATATCATTTAAACTGATCCCACATTATGATCATCCAGAACACTTTTTGGGATTTTTTAGGGGAGCCCAGTACAACCATATGACATTTCAGTAAGGGATGATACTTAGTGACATCCTGCAATAAGAGCAGACATCTTCCTGTCACAAGTGACTAAGAGACTAATTTTACAATGCTAGTGCAATACCTTCCATATAATACAGTCCTGCTGTGACAACTCTTTTAGAACGTAGCTATATATACACACAATAAATCCACATTAGCTTTATCTCCATATGTCTGCTTTGTTGGGTAGTTACACCAGTCATTTATCTTTGCTTTTATTTTGCAGATCCAGCTTTGGATTCGCACACAGAGCACCACTTAGCAGCTATTTGAACACCTGCTTTACACTGAACAGTGCAAACATGATTAATGGGTTGGGGGGAAAAAAATCATGTAGCCTAGATGATCACATCCTGCCATCATATTGATCATGTGATACGGGGTTGGCTGGTGGTAAATTGTCTTTGTGCTATTTTGTAATTGCTTGTTTGAGCGGGGCATGTTGTTTTAGCTGAACATAAATGTTAATAGCCTGTTGTTTATGAAAACAAGGTCTCCAAGGACATGCGGTACACGAGTAGCGCTTTATGGGGATGGTGAAATGTAAGTATGCTGCATTAACAATTGAGTGTTACTGAGTGATAGGTGAACTAAATCCACTGGTTCTTAATAACCCTGTAGGTGTTTTGACACTGCACAGGTTTTTGTTGTAGTATCATCTCTGTTTCATCTTAGCCCCGCCCCCTTTTGATGTCCAGCTGCTTATGTTTGTAGCTCATCCCAGTACTCATTGTCTACACCTGTTACTTGTTGAATGCGTGTTTTGGTAAAGGCCATGGCTGTATTTAAAATGGCACCCTACTATACTACACTGCATACTACAGTAGAATATACTGCCCCCTGTGTGTAGCATACAGTACAGTAACACGTCTTGACATTTAATGTAGAATTCTAGTACAGTTCCAGGACCAGTTACCTCACATTTATACTCAGAGCTGTCTCCACTTTTTAGAGCTAGCTGCTGCTAATTCTACTCAGTTCACTTGAAATACGTTTAGCCTAGCTGTTAGCTACACTCGGCTATTTGGCTCTAAAACTGAGCTCATCTTTTATTAATCTTTAGACCTGTATATTTTACCTTTCAGAGACTCATTCTGATGAAAACACACCCCCTGCAATTACTACACCCACATTTATAGTTGCATTTTGCTCCCCAGTGTTACCCACCGCCATTTTCTTTGGCTAAAGCTGGTGAGCCCACGGTGTATGATGGGATGCAGTACACCATGAAGATAGCTCCCCCTGTACACTAGTACATCTGACTGGAGTAGTACACCATCCGGGTAATCCTCAGTGCACTACAGATTTACAATTGGTCGCATACTGTATATTACATATTACGTTTAGGTAGCTTTAGTACCCGAGTAGTATGTAGTACGCCATTTCCAATAGAGCCCATATCGTTTCTTGGTCCCTGTCATAGTGTTGTTGTTCGCTGGCACTGTGTAGCTCTGTTAGTCTGTCTGTTCCTAGAACTTTAATTTCCAGTCAGGCTTTCTAATTTTACCTAATGCTTTTGTTATGGATACTTCTGTGCTCTTTATTTCTACTTGCTTATTGATTCCTTCCTCCTTGAATTCTTGCGTTAAAAAGTGTCTGTTGCAATTTTATAAACTGGGTCAACAGTGATTCAGAGCTCATAAAAAGACCAAAAGGGCTCATTGCATATGCATTTATAGGAGATTCCCTCTCAAAACACTGGGAGCATTATTATATTAGGATTATTACAATGAACCCTATTACATGATTTACTGATAGTAAATATGAACTGTGTGCAATTTAACACCTGCAAAAAGGCAGCCTTATTTTTAAAACTTACATGCTTGTTATTGACTGTGCTCAGAGAGAGAAGTGAGAGTTTTTCAATTTTTTTCACTTATAATGACAGATATAAAATAAAAGATATAAAAAAACCTGCCATTCATGCCACATTATGCCTAATTTAATGAAGGAAGAAAACAAGACAAATAATTGTAAAAAAATTAGGCTAATGACAATAATGCTGACTATTTCCTCAGCTTTCTTAATAATTCCTATCCTTGATGATCACATGCTTTTTAAATGAGTAAGAGGGCTGTGCATTGTTTGATGTGTTGAAAACGATTTGCAAAGCAGATGTTAATGATTGGCAAAAAGGAATGATTGCATTTGGTCATGCCAAAGGCCATAGTGTGAAGAAAGTACCTGAATTTGGAGGTGTATGGAAGGATATGGTCATATGGGTTTACCAGCAGTGGCAGAAATTACAGTCTATAGGAAATGCAAGGAAGACATCCACCACATGTGGCAGAACCGCCCAATTCTTTGATGCATAGCATTGCTCGTGCTAACATTAGCTTTGTGCCCTCACAAGTGGAGGAGTCTCATTCTAATTATTCACAATTATTCAAAATGATAAATTACCAATGGATAGTCTATCAGTAGACTTTTAGAAATGAGTGCCTCTCTTAATAAGACTGCTCTTTAATTTAATGGTCCTAGGTTACCAAAACCCCTGATACAATGATTCACCAAAACCTGGGTAATGCTATGGCAGCACCATGGACAGCACCAGACACTGACGGCTCAGTTTTCATTAAAAGTTTATTTCTTTTTTAAATTTATCCGTATGATGTTTTTAAATGTTACTGTAAGGATTTGATTGGATTCGGCCACATGAGCATTAGCAACGTGAGGTACTGATATTGGATGATTAATTCTAGATCACACTTTTACCCCAACTCAGCTTAAAGGTATTGGTTGGTTGGCTCCATCACTCGAGAGAACACAGTTCCACTGTTCCACAGTGCAATGATATGAGCTTTATTCCCCAGCAGACACCTGAAACTGGGGATGGTGACCTTTCTATTGATAATGCTTTTCTATTGAGATATTGCATTTTTCCGGTGCAGTTGATGCATGGGTCAGCAAAAGGTACACCTGGTTTTAGCTGCATCCACCAAATTTGAAGGTTTTTTGGAGATATGGTATATAACAGGCTGGTGATGGAGAAGAGCCTTGATGAAGTGTGGCAGCTCAATCATGTGCTGTGCTGAACACAGTAAACACACATGCTCTTTCTGTGGCCTACGCTTTAAACCAGCCCCTGATGGATCAGTTTAGACTGCTTCATTTACTCCTTTGTCTCTTCTTGCTGCATGATGATCTGTAATTATGGTTGAGGGCTGCTCCACCTGTTCAGTGTTACAATATACAGAACAAAGCATTTTCAACATTGTCTCTTTGGTGTCTGTAAGATCTTCCAAAAAGGTGCTTATATTAAACTGGGATCATTTTGGGAAAAGCTCATGAAGTCCAAACCTGAGCAACTGGTGGGGGCTATTTTTGGCTCTAATCTGCCGCTCACTGTGCTGCTCCTGCTCGTCTCCTGCCATGGTTGCCATGAAGACTGGCTCTGTGTTGTCTAGCGTGGCGGTGACCTCTGGTGAGAGGTTGCCAGCTGACCTGTCAGAAGCTCCGCCACTGCCAGATGTCGCCACTCCAAACATCCACCAGCTGCTTGAGCTTTGTTACTGCAGACCACCTGCTGGTGATGCTGTCACATACTAAACACCGCAGATTACATTTCATCTCGCAATGTTTCTGAATTAGTTGCTGTGCATTAATTATTGTGTTTTTTACTTAATAATATTTTATGATGCGTTAAAATATTGGAAAGTACAGGGGTTGGACAATGAAACTGAAACACCTGGTTTTAGACCACAGTCATTTATCAGTATGGTGTAGGGCCTCCTTTTGCGGCCAATACAGCGTCATTTGGGCAGCCGTGGTTTTATGTTTTTTGGATACAATCCGGGTTAGCACCCGAACATCCCTTTCAGACAGCTTCCTCTTGCGTCCACAGTTAATCCTGTTGGATGTGGTTCGTCCTTCTTGGTGGTATGCTGACATTACCCTGGATACCGTGGCTCTTGATACAGATGCGCCAGCAAGACGTGCACCAACAATTTGTCCTCTTTTGAACTCTGGTATGTCACCCATAATGTTGTGTGCTTTGCAGTATTTTGAGCAGAACTGTGCTCTTACCTGCTGACTGAACCTTCACACTCTGCTCTTACTGGTGCAATGTGCAATTAATGAAGATTGGCCACCAGTCTGGTCCAATTTAGCCATGAGACCTCCCACACTAAAATGACAGGTGTTTCAGTTTCATTGTCCAACCCCTGTAGATTCTAGCAGATACATTTACATATTTGATAAGATTCTTTTGAGAAACAAAAGGCATTAGTCAAGGCACTGTGAATGATAATGTGACTTAATTTTAACAAATATTCTGACGTGAAATGGACTAGGCAACATCAACATTCAGCCACTTTTGCATCAATGAATTGTGCAGTTCAGCCAGATTTGGTCTTGCCTTTCCTGGCAACATTCTGAGGAGAATTTCCTGCAGATTTGGATTTTTGCCACTCCTGGTAGACCCATATGATAGTACACTTCCATAAACCTGCAGATTCAGCTACTTCCTATAACCTTTGGCACACAAATGCAGTAACTCCTTTTTGCTTTGAAACCCATCCTCCACACATCAAACGAGACCTTCACTGCAACGGAGCACGTCTTCTCGATCTGTGAATCCGATTACACGCATTTCAGGTATTTATATGCCAATCATCCTCATGCAATGCCATGCTGCAGGAGGCTAAAATTACTACCACCCTGAAAATGCAAGGTCCTTTCTCTCCAAAACCCGCAGCCATGAGCCTGCTCAGGCTCCAGAAGCGCTTGGCGTCCAGCGTCTTGCGCTGTGGCAAGAAGAAGGTCTGGCTGGACCCCAATGAAACCAATGAGAAGCAAGCTGGTGAAGGATGGTCTGATCATCAAGAAGCTTGTCACGGTGCACTCCCGTGCCCGTTGCCGTAAAAACACAATGGCACGCCGCAAGGGTTGCCACATGGGTGTCGGTAAGAGGAAGGGTACAGCCAACGCCCGTATGCCAGACAAGCTTTGCTGGATGTGCTGCATGCGAATTCTGACGTCGCCTGCTCCGCCGTTACAGGGAGTCCAAGAAGATCGACAGGCACATGTACCACAGTCTGTACCTCAGGGCCAAGGATAACGTCTTCAAGAACAAGCGCATCCTTATGGAGCACATCTACAAACTGAAGGCCGACAGGGCTCGCAAGAAGCTCCTTTCTGACCAGGCAGAGGTTCGCCGCTGCAAGACCCGTGAGGCCCGTAAGCGTCATGAGGAGCATCTGCAGGCCAAGAAAGAAGAGATCATCAAAACCTTGTCAAAGGAGGAGGAGACCAAGAAATGGGCCTTTAATCTGCCCTTCTTACAGCTGTAATAAAACACCCAAAAGGCAAAAAAAAAAGAAAAGAAAATGCAAGGTGATTTAAAAAACAACATTGAGTTTACATACACAATGAATAATGAAAGAATGAAAACCCGCACAGACACAGGAAGCACATGCAAATTCCTCACAGAATCAAACTCAGGTTCATCTTGCTGTGAGACAACAATGCTACCCAGTGTGCAATGATTGAAGTTTGTGTACTTAATGTTTAAACAGAATTTGATTACATAATTAGAATGGCCACATCATGGTTAAGTTGGGAGAGTTAATCAACTTGGACCTACTAAGGACTTTTGTATAACCTACAGGAGGACTAATTTCACACTTTCAATTCTCAGTGTGATTCAGCAGGAGAAACGGAGGATAGAGGTCCAGCCTCTCTGCATCAGCCTGGACAGAAATGCCAAAATCAGATCAGTCCATTGCTTCTTTGGGATCTGTAAAATGCCTCCAGTTATTATAATCATCATTATCCCAATCTATCCACAGAGGCTGCAATCTTCTTCCTCGTAAACCTGCACTAAATGAGCTCCATCGTCTCACAGGCTACGATTTGGAACTGCAGGGAGTCACAACATTGATTTGATCATTTGCTTTTAAAAAAACAGCATCCTATTGTTCACAGCTTCCTGGAGAATCATAGCAGATTACGATCACACAGAGGCGCATGCCATGTGAACATCACAGCAAAAATAGCAGGTAAGCTGCAGTGTCTCTTGTTTTTGTGCACCTGTCTATAAAATATGCCAGATTTCTTCACTTCTTCCCTCTCTTTAAATAATAAAGGGTTCTTTGTACCAGTGCTTTAGAGCCTCTTTGGTTCCCTGAAATATATGATATGGATGTTTTATAAAATGGAACATATCGTCCGCTGTTCAACGAAAAACATATATCTCCACATGTTGGTCGACCACGTCTACCTCCACCATACTGGAGCAGGATATCTGAATGGTAAGTTTATAAGCAGTCTGTTTGTTGTCTGAGGGGGTGCCAACCTCACCAGTAGGCAGACGTTTTATTAATGTGGATGTTTTATAAAATGGAACATATTGTCCGCTGTCCAATGAAAAACATATATCTCCACTTTTGTCCTTTTCTAGTTTTCTGCATCATTTGAACACATCAGCTGCTGTTTACACTGATATCATGATGAATGGACCAACATAAATGGCCCAAAACTGTTTGGAAAGATGTCTGGTTCCATTGACTTACATTCAAGTCATATGAGGTGTTTGGCCTCTCCTGTAAAGTTGCCATTTTGGAGATACTTGTTTTTCTTTGGACATCGATGATATGCTGATTTTAAATGTTGATCATTTTATTTTTGGGGTCTACTAGAATAGATTTACATGCAACAGTTTGGTCAAAACACATTAATTTTACAAAACTACAGGGGTTGGATAATGAAACTGAAATACCTGTCATTTTAGTGTAGGAGGTTTCATGGCTAAATTGGACCAGCCTGGTGGCCAATCTTCATTAATTGCACATTGCACCAGTAAGAGCAGAGTCTGAAGGTTCAGTTAGCAGGTAAGAGCACAGTTATGGGTGACATACCAGAGTTCAAAAGAGGACAAACTGTTGGCGCATCTGTGACCAAGACAGCAAGTCTTTGTGATGTATCAAGAGCCACGGTATCCAGGGTAATGTCAGCATACCACCAAGAAGGACGAACCACATCCAACAGGATTAACTGTGGACGCAAGAGGAAGCTGTCTGAAAGGGATGTTCGGGTGCTAACTCGGATTGTATCCAGAAACATAAAACCACGGCGGCCCAAATCACGCTGTATTGGCTGCAAAAGGAGGCCCTATACCATACTAATAAATGATTGTGGTCTAAAACCAGGTGTTTCAGTTTCATTGTCCAGCCCCTGTACATCTGTATGCACCCTCTGTCTGATACACAGATAGAGCTTCTGTGTCTTTAAGCCACGCCCCCCAAATGATTAGTGGACTGCCAGAGTTGACCACCCACACATTACCACTGTGGTTATTCTTATAATGCTGTATGTATGCTGTAAAAAAAAAAAACATGTTGGTAGACCACATCCACCTCCACCATACTGGAGCAGGACATCTGAATGGTAAGTTTATAAGCTGTCTGTTTGTTGTCTGAGGGGGTGCCACCTCACCAGTAGGCAGACGATAATGATACTGATTCTGATGACATCATCTCGTAACATCTCGTAAAAAACATTGCTGGAATCACAATAAGGCATTTCAGGCCTTGAGAAAATGATTTCTGTGGGATAGATATCTTTTTCTGGCATGAAATGTAAGATGTTTACATACACAAAAAGCCCCACACATACCAGCCAAGAACCATTTGAAAAACTTCATTAACTTTTAAACATGGTAAAGAGGTTTCGGCATTGGAATGTTTGTAGGCACTTTGCCAGTCTGAAGAAGCCGGATTATATTTAACGCTGCATTGATCCAGACTGCTAAACCTCCATCAGCAGCATGCACAGTTGCCTCCTTGGTTGCCCTCAAGGCTAGAGACAGCTGTGAGGAGCCATCAGTGCTCAGCAGCTCCACTTTAAGGCTTCCCTGCGATTTTCTACTGAAACTCAAAGTGAAGTGACAGTTGGACAGGGATGAGTGCAGTAGACTGACGTGTAGTGGGTGAGAGCACCAGCTTAAACACTTGTAAACATGCACAGTTGTGGCACTGTTATTGTCACATCAGGACGAGTCTCTCTAGTGCCCTACAAGGCATTGACATGGCAACCAACAGTCCAACAGTGGCTTCTCAGTTTGCCGACTGGCTTAACTGGCACTGGCAGTCAGTGCATTTAGCATAGTTTTCAGGTTCTCTGTTTAATATTCAGTTGCACCATAGCGGCATACCAGGCAGATATTACCATAGCATGCTGTTGATGACAGTGAATAAAAGAATGGAGCAGCGACATGAAGGATCTAGGAAACCTACATGAACCTCAGAGAGGGAGAACTGAGAGCTTTTCCGAACATGCAAGGGTGTGACCCAACAATCGAGTGAGCAGTGATGCACTGCATGAGTCATCCTGTTAGTGCCATCACCAACACTCATCACCACACATAATGTAGGACTACATGCACGCAGACCATAATGACAACAGCCTTTAATATCACAGTGATGTTGCCAAAGACTGCAAGGGTGTTGTACCAAGCTGTCATGGAGTGACACAGAGCAGCAACTGGTCATCTTCAGTGACGAGTCCTGCTTTTGTCTTGGTGGACAGGGCCAAAGACTCTGTGTGTGGAGGCATCGTGGTCAGCACCAAGAGGAATGTTTGCTTTCATGCATCACATGTCCAGAAAGCCTGGTGTCACTCCACCTCTAGCCCTACCGCAAAATCTACAGGAACTGTGTGAGAATATTTAAGCTGCATGGGATGGATTATCACAGGACACCATTAGGAACCTTTACAACTCTATGCCAAGATGTCTGGCATGATGCATAACCCATAAGAGCCCAGAGTCACTTTTAAAGCCTTTTTAAAGTCTGTTAAGTTCTTTATACAGCTTCATCCTTCACCTGAACACATGGAGTCCCTCAGTGAGCTATACAAAACATCCTGGATGCAGTCACATGACAGTTGGTAACAATATGAGCTCATTTAGAAAATGGTGATGTGCTTGGTTAGTGCAGTTAGAGACTAAACCAGCTCATTTTAAATTCTTGTTTTTGTACCTATAAGATTTTAACCCATTTAAGAGCTCTAATGTTCATATAGCCATATTCTATATTACATATACCCATATTCCATATTACACATACCCATATTCTATATTACATACACCCATATTCTACAGTATATTACACATACCCATATTCTATAATACATTTACCCACATTCTATATTACACATACCCATATTCTATATTACATATACCCACATTCTATATTACATATACCCATATTCTATATTACATATACCCATATTCTATATTACATACACCCATATTCTATATTACATACACCCATATTCTACAGTATATTACACATACCCATATTCTATATTACATATACCCATATTCTATATTACATACACCCATATTCTATATTACATACACCCATATTCTACAGTATATTACACATACCCATATTCTATATTACATATACCCATATTCTATATTACATACACCCATATTCTATATTACATACACCCATATTCTACAGTATATTACACATACCCATATTCTATATCACATATTCCCATATTCTTTATCACATATACCTATATTCTATATTACACATGCCCATATTCTATATTACATTTACCCACATTCTATATTACATATACCCATATTCTATATTACATATACCCATATTCTATATTACATACACCCATATTCTATATTAAACATGCCCATATTCTATATCACATATTCCCATATTCTTTATCACATCTACCCATATTCTATATTACACATATACCCATATTCTATATTACACATATACCCATATTCTATATTACACATATACCCATATTCTACATTACATGTACTCATTCTGATGTCATTTCTAGAACACCATGATGTAATACCTGTTATGAAATTGTTCTTGTGACATATGCTACCAGTATTATGACTCTATAATACTTACAGAAGATGCCATGTGACCTCTTTGTCACAATAAGACTGACCTTTTATGATCTTATAACTGACCCTTCATTATTTTCCCTTAAGGGGAAACGACTCTGGGCTCTTATGGGATAAGACACTCCTTCTGTATGTGCAGCTCCATAAATATATTCCGTATATCTTCGCTGTTGAAAGAAAAGCATGTATCTCCATTTTTGTTAATTTGAGAATACAAGCCCTGGTACAGACTGTATTCAATATACATGTAGACAATATACATGTATTCTTAAAATGTCTCCTAAAGTTCAGTTAGTGAAGAAATGGAGGCTTGATGGGTACTGAATTTTGTCGAAGGGCCAGACTAAACCAGCCTGAGGCTCTAAGCTTTGAATAAATCGGAGTTCTCCCTACATGATGATCTTATAAGCTATATTCTGTGCCAAAAATGATTCTAACAGCCGAGTCTAACAGCACTGAGTCTAACAGCACTGAGTCTAACCGCACTGCTTTTTTGAGGTGACTGGAGTGAGATTTTTAAATGTCTGAAGCGAGAGTGGAGTGAGATCCTCCATTCTGCATACATAAGTATATATTCATTGTTACATTGTTCGCGATGAATGAGCCAGGCCAACATCAGCACCTGACCTCACAAAGCCCTTTTGAATGGACACACTCCAAAATCTAGCTGAAAGCCTTCCTAGAAGAGTGGAGGCTATTAAAGCTGCAAAGGGTGGGGTGACTCCACATTAATGGCCTTTGTTTAGGAATCCGATGTCTAACGAGTCCATATAAGTGCATTGGTCAGGTGTGCACATACTTTTGGCCACAGAGCATATTTAGTTCAGTAATTGAAGGCTGAGAACGAATTGATGGTGTTATGTTTACATACATGACAAAGGTTCATTGGTCAGGCAATCATTAAGTCAACCAGTCTGGATATTTTCTTTGGTTCCCCTCTTTCTCTCCAAATCTCTCTCTCTCTCTCTTTCACTTGCTTACACTCCTCCTCGCTCACAGTGCGTGCAGCACACGTTTCTATTTTCCAGTGTTAATGTCTGCACACAAATTCCAATTGCCCTTTGGCCCTGGCTCCTCACAGCAATTCACTTTCTAAATAAAGACGCTGTCAGGACAGCTAACAGGAAAAGGAAAGGCGGATAGACTTTCTACAGGATCAGGCCACTGACGCTTACACTTTTGAACGGAGGGCTCTTCGGCTACTGCTGCCGAAATGGAGACCAAATGAAAAGTCACAATGCTAGGAAGTTTGAAATGACCCAGGTGTCCTCTGGAGCTGTGTTTCATCACTGTGCAAGAACACAGCAGGTACATTCGTATTCGTGTAGAGTGCACATGGGGCAGACATGCTGGAGTGGTTCGGACTGGCATGATGATAGATTTTTCACTTGAGGAAAAACCCACTGAGGGCTTTTTTCAAGTATGCTTTCAAAAAAATAGGCCAGTATATTGAGAGTAATCAGAAGGAAGCTTGTCTACATTCTTACGCTGGGTAAATCTTCTGAAATGTATTTTGCTGAAACAATGGAAAGATTATGCCTGATCCGGGATTGACTGAATAGTGAATGAGGGGAGTCTTTGTTTGCGTGTAAACTGGCTGCCTGACAACTTGCATTACAACTCAGGGGACAATGGTTAATCTCTGAGAGTAAGTCACATTACCCCATGTTGCCAGCCCTGCTAAATTAGCCCAGCAGGTAGTAATAATGGAGGCTGTTTATTTAGCGCAGACATCGAGCGAGTGGAGTTTGAATGCCTGTTATGTCAATAATGGTGGCAATTATATCACCAGCTGTATAAAACAAATTCAGAATTCCTCGATATATCCTAGAACTCAACCTAGAACATATTTTCTTCCTTATCCAGCAGCTTGCTGCTGCTAAATTGCAAAAAGCTGCCATATGTATGTGTAGTAGCTGTGACAGAGTTTTCACATTTAATTATTGGTATGATGACAAGTCCTACAGCATGGTCAGATTCAATCATCCACAGCTTTGTTCAGAATTCTGGACACATATGACCTTTCTGCCTTATTTAGAGCTTCAAAATCTGAAAGGCCTTGATTAGTAGTGTAATAATAGAATGTCATAATGGAAACCCTTCATTCACATGTCTACCTTGTTGTTTTTGATTTCAACCTTGTCAGTGCTTGTGTATCTCCAACATAGTAACTTTTCCAGAAAATCAACAAAAATCAACAAGAAAATTATATTGCTGTATTCATCATGTGCACATGCTAAAAATGGTCAAAGGATAAAAATGGGGATTTGAGGTTTTTATTAGCAACAATTTATCTTTCAGCATCAAGGCAAACAAAAGATGACATATATGACACAGGCATCAACTTTATATAATACATATTTATGATGATTTAAAGTGTCCAGCCTTTATCTCAACTGCAGCTTCTATACTTTTTTCAGTAAATTGTCTTTCAGTTTTAAAGGAAATCTGCAGGAGTGTTTTTCCATACCTCCAAAGTTCAGTCTTAGAAGTTGGACCCTGTGGCTGTGACCATTACATGCTATGGCTTATTACATTCACCCAAATCTGCCAACAGTGAACACAAAACACATGCTTGTATTGCAAGACATGTCTGAAATTAGCTATCGCTGACGTGACATTTTGTATCTCTATAACAAATCTAACCTCTGAAACGTCTAATCAGACCTAACTCTGAGACGCTTGACATTCTATTTCTTACAATATCAAGTTCTGAAGTTGCTTAACAAACTGGCAAACACACTCAGTGTGTCCTGGCTGGCCCTAAGCTTAATGCCGGTTTGCTGCAAAACAGTGTTCATTTAGTTCTGTCTGCTGTTCCACTCTCTGCACAACGAACACTAAATGAAAGTTGAAGTTGAGCCGGCATAATTGATGTCTGGGAGAGAGAATCCTGCGGGAGAAAGGAGGTAATTACAGACTCGTTTTCACCCTCCATCGCCTTCCCTTTGTGTTCACTGTTTTCATTCACCTTTCAGTGGCTGTAAATTATAAGTCACGTACAGAGAGGGCCGTAGATTATCACCTTTTACAATCTCATAAGATTTATGACTCCCTCGTGTGAGCAGTGCCTTTTGCAGAGAAGGCACCTGGGAGAAAGCGTTGAAATGCCCGTCTTAAGGTTTATTTCTTTCTAAAATGGTCTGAGCCTCTCTGGAGACTACTCAGCATGAACAGACGTGTTAACATGGCAAAACTTTAAAGTACGTATTTGTATGTCCACTAACAGCAGCTGCATACCAAACCAGCCATTACAACCAAACATACAACATTCTCCTGCTGCTCTAAGCCAATCACTGTGACTTCACCAAAACAGGGTTTTACTCCAGTTGTTGGTGGTCTATATATTTTTATTGTATGAACATGGACCAGAATCTCAGAAGATCATCCTGTGTAATTCATCCGAAAAAAAATTAAGTGTGGTTTGAAAGCAAAAGAGAGGACATACTTACTGTTAGTCCAGTGTTCCCAATAAAATGCTCAGTGTGGGCATGTGTAGTCATTTTGTATCCATAAATATGCACCAATAATATATTATTGTTCTAATGAGAAAGCAGCACATGCTGCATTACAGTCCCCTACATTATTGTTAGTGGTGCCCATGATGAAGATTAGAATTACAATTAAGAACCATTTGCCAACCGTGTTTGCACACAGTGGAATTTTTGTTCAGCATTTAAACCATCCATGAAGTGAAACCCCCCCAAACACACTAGGTGCAGTGAGCACACTTGCCTGGAGCAGTGGGCATCCCTATCCACTGTGCCCAGGGAGCAGTTGAGGGCTAGGTGCCTTGCTCAGGGGGTCTTCAGTCATGTCCTGTCAATTCCCTGCAGATGGGCAAAAAGGTCACACAATGACATCTTTATGATTATTTAGCTCAGTCCTACACTCATATGAGAGGTATATACATTTAATAGAACTGATCCAAAGCAAACATTAGGACAGTTTCTGTCCACATAAGACATTCAATCAAACTTCTTTATTTTACTCTTTTCCTTAACCTAATAACAGAGTCACCGATCAGCTGATTTGTTGGATCTGGTGTGTTCCAGCAGGTAAAACACTAAAGGGTGCTGGGGGGTTACAACGGGGTCAGGTTTGGGAATAATGTAATGTAACTTAATCTAATGTAAAGCTAATGTAATTTGAAAGGGGAGAGAACATGGCTATTTGCCTTTTTATCACAGCCCACTCTACCTGTGCTGTAGGAGGCTGAGGACGTTGACCAGGCTACAGAGTAAGTGTGTGTGCTCATGCGTGAAATTATAACTCTAGAGTGTAAACACTGGAGAAAGGAGTGACAGCATTGCACCAACTGCATGGCTCACCGTATTACAACCTGACTGCACGGCTGAAGATCACTGTGTAGAGTACTCTGAGGCCCAGTGGCTTTCACACATGTGCCATATCTCACTGGCTGCTAGATTACCTGTATGTTTCTTATTAGAGTCATTTGTAAAAGGGACAGTAAAGTGTCCAAAGAGTGTTTGCAAAGCATCTATTTTTATGGAATCTGCATTTTAACCTCTAAAAAGTCAGATACTACAATTTACAGTCCCAGTACTGAGGCTACCAATTTCATTTTGTAGTTGCCAACATTTTATCCAGCATTTCTTCTCAAATAAACCGTATTAATAAGAAGTTTGGGAAGTGTTTACACTAGATATTGAAAAAATCCTATAAGGAATAGATTACATTTAGCTACAGGGGAATTTGTAATGTCACTGATGTTGGATAATCATTTCTGGATCATTCCAAAAATATGGGATGGAGCTCTGTCACTCCAAAGAACACAGTCTCACTGTTTTATAGTCCTGTAGTGGGGGCTTTATACTATTCTAGCCAATACTAGAATAATGTTAATGCTAATAATAATGTTAATGCCCTGAAGTGATTGTTCTCAGCTCTGGTTCCCATCCATGGATATCGTCAGTAAATAAAGAGCCCTGACTGATTACATGTGTACATACAAAGTGAGAATAATCAAGCCTGTTTAACTGGATTTGATGCAACACTGAATTAAAATGATTGTAGTTGTATTATATGTAATTGTTTTGTTGTTATTCGTCTTATTAGTTGTATTTTTATATATGTTGTAACAATGCATAGTGTGTATTGTGAAAATGCCTTTAGGTATCATGATATAATAATTTGTGACCATATCGCCCACCTCTACCCTAAACTGTATTAATGGATTAATTATAAACTTTTAATAATTAAAAGCACATAGTCAGCAGTGTTCAGAGCCTTCAAAGTAATATTCCAAAATAATGCCCAAAATTTTGTTTCTTTGCTTTAGTTATATCTGATCTTAATAGGAGAATTCATAGGAGCTAAACCCGCTGCATCTGGCTTCAGAGGCTTCACCCCATAGCTTTACAGATTGTCTGATATTTATCAAAAGTTTGTCACTGCATATCGTCGCTGTCCAAAGATAAACATGAATCTCCATTTTTGTTGATATTTACTTTTATGCCTCATTTGATCACATGAGCTGCTGTTTACACTGTGTGGAAATTCCATGAAGAATGGACAGACAGAAATGGCTCAAAACTGCTTGGAAAGACGTCTGGTTCCATTGACTTCCATTCAAATTCAATGAGGTTTTTAGCCTCTCCTGTAAAGTTGCCATTTCGGAGATACCTGTTTTTCTTTGGACAGGGATGATATGTACTTACATTCCATCAGTCATTAGAGTTTATACAGTGCCTTAAAGCATAAAAACCTTTTTAAAGAAACTGACATTTCAGCCAAAATACTAAACTACCTTGCTCATGTAGGATGTGATCCACTTGCCCAGAAGATCAGAAATGTCCAGCCTCCGTTTAGGTACGTTTCCATCCTGATGTGTTTCAGCCAATTTCCAGGCATAGTTTGGTTTTTCATACATGCTAGCAAATAGTATGTTGTAAACTACAAGTGACATGAACCCCAGAACAGATTTCAAGGACAGCCTGAACGGCTCCTGTCCATCTATTTATTGATGAAGGGAAAAATATGGAATACTTTTCTGACTCAGCACACACTGTCTTATGCAGACAGCAAACAAATTCACAATAATTACACTAATGTTCAGTCAGCACTGTCAATAGTACATGCCCATGTCTCAGCATATTCTCAGCCTGCTGCCACTTTGCGGTACAGTGATAGCAAAACAGCTCAGGCCAGTCATGCATAAAAACTCAGAGCTGACAGTTTCTCCCACTGCTGGACATTGTCAAATTACACCATGTCTGTCTTATTCCCTTGATGAACAAGCTCATTATGAGGACATTAGGTGCTCGCATTGTTTATTTCATTCTGAGGTCACACCTGGCCAGCATGACTTGCCTGATTCAAATATCCCAAGTGTTGAGTTGCAATGCTAATCAGAAGGGGATGTCAGAGGATGTCCCTGAGAAAGACCTCATCTAGTAGGTAGCATATCGTCACTGTCCAAAGAAAAACAGGTATCTCCAAAATGGCAACTTTAGAGGAGAGGCCATAAACCTCATTTCATTTAAATGGAAGTCAATGGAACCAGACGTCTTTCAAAGTCGTTTTGAGCCATTACTGTTGGTCCATACCTCATGAAATTTCTACAGAGTGTAAACAGCAGCTCATGTGATCAAATGAGGCATAAAAGTAAAAATCAACAAAAATGGAGATACATGTTTTTCATTGGACAGTGACGATATGTACTGTATAGCTACGTCTATCAGCCTTTTAACAAGCCATTCATGACCTAATATGGGTGTTTTAGAGGATTAAAACACAAAAATAGGCAGGGCTGAAGATACTCCAAGACCAGGGTTGGGAACCTGTGCCCTAAACTGTGTTAATGCTCTCCTAAACTAGCTAATGTTAAAAGCACATAGTCAGCAGTAATCAAAGCCTTCAAAGCAATATTCTGAGCTATTCTTAGTTTTTTATTGTTTGATCTGATAAAGAATTTGTAGGAGCTAAACCCACTGGATTCCTAGTCTCATCTTAAGAGGCTCTGCCCTCTCAGCTTTACAGATTGTTTTACAGATTGAGCTGGAGCCTATCCCAGCATTCAGTAGGCGGAGGGCAGGAAACATCCTAGACAGGCCGCCAATCCATTACAGGGCAGACACACTAACATTCACAATCACACCCATGGGCAATTAAGCAGCTTCAGTTCATCTAACTGCATGTCTTTGGACAGTGAGAGGAAATCAGACAATCTGGAGGAAACCTAAGCAGAGACAAGAGAGGTAGACTGTAGAGGAAGCATACACAGAAGGGACCCCAGGTTCCAATTGAGCTGAGCTGATTTCACTAGGTGATGTACATTTACATTTACATTGGTGTAGCTCAGCGGATAACACCACTACCCGCCAAGTAGCCACCATCACATGTGGGAGACTGGGGTTCGAATCCCAGTCTGGGTGATGCTGTGCTACACCAATAAGAGTCCTTGGACAAGACTCCTAACACTACATTAGCCTACCTGTTATGTGATTAACCTTGTAAGTCGCTCTGGATAAGAGCGTCAGCTAAATGCCGTAAATGTGATGTACAGATGTAACTCTGCAGACTGCTGGTTGGTCAGAGTAAATCATCCTTGGAGCTTCTTTTCCACCCTAAACACTCCACCTTCTTTTATCGTGCATTCTGAAAGGTTGACTTGTCTGACCACATTAAACAAAGACCACAATTTCAACTATGCATCAGCCTAATTTAAAAACACAGTGGCATTTCTAGACATTGTTGACATGTCTTGTCTTGCATTTCTGATTGCAAGTGAACAGTGTTTTTGACATAGTATTAGAATATATTAAAATATAAGGCTGATGAAGGTATGAAAAATGAAATATCTGGCTTTGGTACAGTTTTATTTAAATACAATAAAATGAAGGGGTGCATTATCTTCCCTAGCACTTCTGAGTCTTCTTTCGATCTTGTCACTCTCACACTGGCGTCATTCGTGGCCTGACCTCCGTCTGACAAGGTTGCGTTGTTGTGCATCTGTGTTAAGTGTTTGGCATTTGAGGGATAAAAGGCCCACCCATCCTGAATGGAGCCACGGTTCGGCCTCCAACAAGCCCTGTCACTAATGTGCACTAATGCATTCAAAGATATGCAAAGCCACGTGGCACGCAAACTCCGATAAGCTGGAAGGGAATGAATTACACTCCTGAAATACACAACCATTAACCTTTCCTGACTTGTCAGGCACCAGGCGAGAGGCTCATCTCTTTTGTTTTGCGAGGCTCAGGAATAGTGAGCCCCCAAAAACAACATGGGCATCCTCAGCCTTCGAGAGCGACACTGATAAAGACAGATGCCAAAAAACTATGTTTCATTTGTGAAACAGATTGAGGCTTTGCTAAAATTGCCAGTGCTGCTATGAGCTTACTAAGGTTTCAGAAGTGCTGTACGTGGAAAACAAGACAGCACACGGGCTTTGAGACTGATTCAAGGCAGAGTTAATGAATCAATGTCCTTTAAAGCTACTCTCTAGTTTTGCGGCACTAAAACGGTGACCCTGACATTCAGCTTGGTTTAGAATGAGCTGGACGGGTGGGGAGGAGTGCTGTTACTTCCTCATTTGTTTCCTTACTTTTTAAACAACTGGCAGCTTTAATTAATGTGGTGCAGAAGCAGAGTTATGAGGTGGATTACATGGGAACCAAACATGCAGCATCCCTATACTGATGATGCAGCTTGATAAACTGTCTGCTATCAAATTTAATTGAGCATGTTTTCAATTATGGATAATCACCATGAACAAAATGCCAATAACTGCTAACTGCTAAGGCTGATTGAGTTAGGACATGTGGGATGAATAAGAAGTGGAAAATGAAAGTGATTCTTTAGAAAGTACGTCTTTTCTTATATGCCATAGAGCTGATGCTTTTCTTTAGGAGACGGAGGGGTTTATATCTGGAGTATGAAGGGATGTCAGTGAAAACTGTGGCCTGAAGAGAACTTAAAGAGTAAATTCTGTAAAAACAAGTAAAGTAACAAAGTCATGAAAGGCAGGTTTTATTGGGGGGCCTGCATACATTTGAGTCCCTACCCCATTTTTTGTCTCAAATATAATAGTGTCATTTTTCATGGGCATGGTCATTTAAGTGCTTAACAATCTGTTCTGCATATTAACACAAACTGTGTACACAGTTTGCTTAATTAACATTATTAAATAACTTTAGACACTTCAGCCTGGTGATGCTCTAACTACAGTGTTGCTGTTTCTCATGGCAAAGCTTTTTACTTGATGTTTGATGCTTGTGGTTTACAACATGCAACAGCACCTCTAGATCGACCCAAGGATGATTCCAAGGGCCCAGAGTAAACAACGGTATCATTTTAAGCTTAATAAACGACTGTTCATTAAAACTTGAATTGTTTCCCTCATAAAACAATAGTGCAACACCTGTTTGCTTGTTTGTTGAGACTGTAGTAGCTGCTGAATAAAGTATCTGTTCTGTACTAATCAACATTAGTTCATTGCCCAACGTTGCATTTTGTTTCATTGTAAAATAGTTGATTTTATCTGAAGTATCTAATATGGATATCTACCAAAACCGATATACACCAATAAGCCCAAACATTGGCACTTACAGACGAAGCCAATATAGTTTTCCTTTAAATAAGGAAGATGTGAAGATATAGGACATATTAGTTGGACTAATATGAGGGAGAAATGGGCAGGGTTGTGATTGGTATAGTGGGGTCCATTGCTGCCGTCCATGCTGTTGACTAGGGTTTAATTCCCCACCTTGGAAACCACTCTACACAATACCAATTCTTGGTTCGAGTTCTTGGGCGAGACTCTTCACGCTAGCTTTGCCTACCTGCATAAGTCACTCTGGATAAGAGCTTCTGCCAAATTACCTAAATGTATAAACAGGTAGGTGTGATGACGGAGACAGAGTGTCAAAGTCTCATCAATGTGTGATGGCAACAAAGACTATACCATCTAGTCTGGCCTGACAGAAGGGCTATTGTGGCACAGGATATTCGTAATGATGGTTATGGGAGGAACAGTAAAACACACTACATCACACTCGGATGTGTAAAGGGCTAGATAGCTGCAGGTTGGTTTGAGTGCCCCTTCTAATCGCTGTCCACAATGAAAATGGCCACGTAGGTATTGCAAGTTTAGTGAAAGTGATATCACTAGAATGCCCTGTGGGAACAAGAAAGCTTGTGAAGGTACTGACCCCAAATTGTGCATGCACACATTGATACATTTACAAATTATGCACGTCGCCTCCATCACCAACATTAACTTGGGGAAATGGACCAGTTAGCTCATGTGTGCACCACATTTTGCATCGAAGACAGCACTAATCTCATGTGTACAAGCAAAAAGGCCCATGAAATCCAATCTGAACATTCATATTCAAGTTACATGTGCACAAATCAGATACGCATCCAATCTAGGACCGCTTACAAAAGTGACTCAAATCTGATTTTAAAAAGATGGACTTTGATGTGTCCACACGTGTCCTAATCAGAATTTCTGTACAGTTGTTACAGCAGTAAAATGATTCCATTTAAGCACATATTAATTTTAAGCTCAGCTGCAATTAGTCTTTTATCACTTGGCTGACTTGGCAGTCACATGTTTCATTCTCCTCTAAGGCTAACAGCTATACTGGCTGTGAGAAGAGAGTAAGTGATGTCTTTGTGCAGATCTGTGTGAGAGAAATGCATATTGAAGACCTCGGGTAGCGCTGTCACCTACCTATCAGCTTCCCAGCTGAGGCTGACCATTCCCCTCCATCTTAGAGTACCAGAGTGAAACGTCTTATGACAGGAGACTGCCAGACAGCAAGAGGGATGGGGAGATACCCTAATCTCCTCCTAAAACAATGACCTGACATTCTCGCCAATGATATCCTTAGAGACATTGCTAGCGTGGCTAATCTCCACCATTTTAGTTCTACAACAAACCAGCTTTCGTTCTTCGCCTGCAGATGAGTCATGATGCTTACCTGTGCCATGGAAATGATAAAGCTTTATTATATCTGAGTTAAGGACACAGTAATAAAACTGTTTAACTATAAGGGATAAAGACACAAGTATTTTGAGAGGACCTCAAGGGAAGAAATTGATCTTTTGTCCAGTACAGTTCATTTATAATAATTCTACTGTTTTTTTTTTTTTTTTCAAATTTGAAAATTAATATTAAATTAATTTAATTTAATATTGTTGAGTTTTGGTACAAGTCATGTGGGGCCAGGCATGTTATGGTAAAGAGCTGACCTGATAAAAAGCAGACATGTAAAGCTTGTAAATGATATTTCTGTTTATATGAAGCTAATAACAGACTGTTTTCTATTTCTGACATTTGATTGAAATGTACTGTTCAGACTAAAACTCCTAGCAGTCATTGAGTATTTATGACTTCCAGAAGGGCTAGCACAGGTGTAGAGATATTTCTCTTGAAGTTAGTTCAATCCATTAGCAATCCAAACTTCCACAGTCAGTTACTCTTTATGTCATTGGTTACTCTGCGGTTTTTAGTCCTAACCAATGGGAAAACTTGGTTTGCTGTATCTTCCTAGATACTATAGAGAAAAAGCCCTGACCGATTAATTTTCCATTCAGTGTTTTAAGAATTGCACCCAAACTTAACAATGAAATAAAAGTATTTCTACAATACTGAAAGAGTTGAAATGCAACAAGCAAGAAATTAACAGGACATCTCTAAAGGCCTAGCAGGTCCTGTGGGTTGTCCTATTATAAACAGTAAGCATAACTGTCTCTACAGACAGCAGCACTCATATTCATAGCCTGCAGACTGTATTAAAACACTATGCTTTCTAATGATAAAATCATAGCAACAGTTCATCTGGTTTTAATTTTGTTCATTGCTGTTCTGCCAGTGAACATGCTTATTACTCATCACAGATGCAGAAACTTTACTTTAACTCTCGTTTGAAAGTTAGACTGTCTAACAGTCTCTCTCACACGGTTAAATACACATATAAACACAAGTGAGGGAGAGAGTGAATAAAACGTCTCATGTGACTGAGGAGTAAATGTTTCATTGCTAATGCATTTTTGATGCAAGTGATGCTCTGATGGCTGGGCTTGTTTCTCTCAAGTGGTGATATTTAATATTTTTCTCTGTACAGTGTTGGGCTGCTTTTGGAGCTTTATTTCATGGACTTAGAAACAGAGAGTGTTTTAACATCAAAGTGTGAGGGCATTAAAAGTCTATATGCTGTTACTTACACAGTTAATTGCAGTTTTAATATTAAGCAATGCTGTTCAGCAGGGTCATGCTCACAGTGCTTTAAGATAACACAGGTGGGTTTATTAATAACATGTGATCAACTTATTAAGTGTTAACATTACATTTAAGCAGAAACACCATATAGAGGTTGTTGTAAATAAGACAAATACCACACCATTACCTGAGTTGTTAACTGGTGTATATGTGGTAGGGCCACAGAAAGATGTGGTGCATACCTGAATTGGCCCTAAAACAGCTTTACAATTCACATAAATCAATATTCCATGATATTTAGCCTGATCACATCTCTTAATGCATTTAAATCTGAAGAAGGAGAAATTATTAATGTTAATTGTCCAAAGTTCATGGACAAAACCTGTACTAGATCAGATTTCTCATATCCAAGCCTAATGCAGCCTATACCTCAAAACTTACACAGTCGAATCGCATTATTATAACCACTTTCTACTTTTGACTGCGGCAGCACCTAGCTCATGAATGAAGTAACACGTATATAAGGTGTGCGATCTGTCTGCACATGTAGCCCTCACTTCTGTCGTGGGTGAAAGGGGCAGCACATACCCATTGTCTTCCCTGGGGTGCATGGGATCCTTCAGCAAGACAATGCACAATTTCACACAGCTAGGAATGTCCAACATTGGTTGGAAGAGCATGACCAAGACTTCCAAATACTACCCTGGCCCCCTAATTCCCCAGATTTTAACCCAAATGGGCATCTGTGGGACCACCTCAATCATTATGGTCTCTCCATGGATCCCTCCTCATGGACCCTGCTACATCTGTGTGATGCTTTGGATTAAGCATGGCTCCAAATACCAATAACAACCTACCAGGGCCTTACTGAGTCACTCCCAGCTCATCTAGCTGCTGTACATACTGCACTTGAAGGTTACTCTGGATATTAGCTGGTGATCATAATTCTGTGACTTGACTATGTAGATCATACAGGTTGTATATGTACTGTATGGGTTGATACCTATGCTTAGGTATCGCGATCCACCTAAATCTTCCAAGATAACATTCAGATTTCACCTCGCAGACATTGTTTCTGATAACAGCATTGGATGAGTGCATATAGCCAAAATCATCATGTATCTCTACTCTACTTCAGTTTTGGATTTGCTACATTGTTTTGTTGTTTAACATTGTTGAAGCTGTACTTTACGCTCATGAGGAATGGAGATATACAACATTACAGACATTAAAACTTCCCCTATGCATCCTTCTGTGAAGTAACAGTTGTGGAGAGACATGTTTTCCTGTGGACAACAGCGACATATGCAATTATCCAAACCCATTTAGCTCAGTTTTCTAAAGTCAGTGGGGATGGTGCCACACTGTGCTTTGTTGCAGCACAACTAACTGCGTAGCCTTGGCTTTGTGTGGTAATAGGGGGTCAGGACATGCTGTGCCTGGTCTGGCATAGCATTTATTGTACACCCGCTAGCTGATTGGGCGAGATGATTGTGTGTTGCTCTTCAAACACAAATCTATATGTCTCCAACAAGCTAAATGCTCCTGCAGATTAACCACTCGATTGTTTTGACCTTCCTGCATGGTAACGCCCAACGACTCTCAGTAGTGAGTAAAAAATCAGCAGGCTGTGGTTGGACACCACTCACCGCTCTAATTAACCCCCTGAAGCAGAATGAGCTGTTCTCTGTAGGGTGGGCGACTGACTGCTGTACTGCACGCAGGAGACTGCAGGTGAACTGAGCTTGCTTTCCGCAGTAATTTAGACCCTCTTGCGCTTGCAGTAAAATGGAGAAACTCAGTGCCTCCTAAAAACCTTCATTAGCTACACCTTTTGTACCTTTTGAAAACAATCACCAAGAATAACACTGGGATGTTACTGGTATGTTGATGCGTTGTGATGCTGTCTTAGTTGGTCCTGAGACATTTCAGATCATCCGAAACAAGAGCAGTGCCAGCCGCTCTCTCTGCCTCTCCTCACACAGTACGAGCAGCCAAAGTAAATGAGCTGATTGATAATGTGGTGCTTCCTGGGTAAAGCCCCAGGCCATACCGAATAAAAGACATTGAATCAAATGCTTTCCTCACAAACCCTGTAGTGTCCTTCCAAGGACACGTCAAAGGACACAAGATTAATAGCAGAACGCTTAGAAGCCCTTTGATTCATGATGAGCAGCGATCTCATCAGCGATTTCTAAGCACGTTTCCAACATGTGAGAGAATGTAGCCCAGATTAATTGCCTTCTGTTACCCAATCAGTCACTGGTGATTGGATGTTTCATCTAATCGGTGAAAATGACATGCAGTTGGCTGTGGCTTCTTTGCAGGGAGACAAATAGTAATGCAGTTATTCTCCAAGAACAGCATGGAACTAAGATTTGCTCTGATATAAATTATAAGGACCACTTCCTAGCTGGTGAAAGAAACACACCTTTTTAAATACCTACATGTCCCTTATCTGCCAACTTCTTATTTGTAGCTCCGTGTTCCATCTTGAATGGGGCACCAGTTAACAGCAGTTGCTTGAAGCATCAGAATCTAATTGCTGCATCATGTTAGGTGAAACAGGGATATTCATATGAAAAGCCAGACAGGTAAACTGAGGTACCAGAATGTAATTGCTCCAACATGGAATGGGAAAACTGGACAGGTAGCCTGTCAGGAACAAGGAGCCAACACTCAAACGAACAATTCAACAGCTGATCACACCTGTAATATCCAGGCAAACATAACCAAAGAGCATTGAAGGGTCAGAGTCGCAAAGACAGGCCAGGGTATAAAACCAGGGAATCAGACACACACGTTAGCAAATCCAAAAGAGTGGTCAAAGAAAATAAACAGATAGACAAAATGAGAGTCAAAGAACAGAGGGGCAAACAAACAGGGGACGATCAAGAGAGAAAGTTGAAGTCAAAGGGAGTCAGAACCAGAATAGCAAAAGAGAACGCTCGGAATTGCAAACTAGGTTTGGCAAAACTTCACAATGATTGTGTGTGTGGTTTAAATGCAGATCGGGGAATGAGCAGCAGGTGTGTGCAATCAGAACTCTTGTGAAGAGGAACGGAAAAATGAGGTGTGATTGGATGACTGGGGACATGTGAGAGTGACATCATCGGTGAGTGCACACTGGGAAATTGAGACCGGAAGATCGGCAGTGTCCAGAGGCGTGACACAGCCTGCGGTTACTGCGTTGTCTTATTTCACAGTTTGTGGATTGGTTCACACTCCAGATGCCCATATAAACACAATACTGCCAAGTTTGTTTTTCCTTTAAATATGTCCCCTTTAACTAATCAAAGTCAGATGTGTTGGGTTTAAATTCGCGGGACCACATCATATGTAATCATATACAGTGAGGAAAATAAGTATTTGAACACCCTGCTACTTTGCAAGTTCTCCCACTTAGAAATCATAGAGGGGTCTGAAATTTATCTTAGGTGCATGTCCACTGTGAGAGACATAATCTAAAAAAAAAAAAGATTTTTGGAATTGCTGATGGAAATCACAATGTATGATTTTTTAATAATTTATTTGTGTGTTACTGCTGCAAATAAGTATTTGAACACCTGAGAAAATCAATGTTAATATTTGGTACAGTAGCCTTTGTTTGCAATTACAGAGGTCCTGTAGTTTTTCACCAGGTTTGCACACACTGCAGCAGGGATTTCGGCCATTTCCCCCACACAGATCTTCTCCAGATCAGCCAGGTTTCTGGGCTGTCGCTGAGAAACACGGAGTTTGAGCTCTCTCCAAAAATTTTCTATAGGGTTTAGGTCTGGAGACTGGCTAGGCCACTCCAGAACCTTGATATGCTTCTTACGGAGCCACTCCTTGGTTATCCTGGCTGTGTGCTTTGGGTCATTGTCATGTTGGAAGACCCAGCCACGACCCATCTTCAATGCTCTAACCGAGGGAGGAAGGTTGTGCATGCTTCCACCCCCATGCTTCACAGTAGGGATAGTGTTTTTGGGATGGTACTCATCATTCCTCGTCCTCCAAACACGGCGAGTGGAATTAAGACCATCTGACCACAGAACTTTCTCCCATGACTCCTCTAGATCATCCAAATGGTAATGGGCAAACTTAAGACGGGCCTGGACGTGTGCTGATTTAAGCAGGGGAACCTTCCGTGCCATGCATGACTTTAAACTATGACGTCTTAGTGTATTACCCACAGTAGCCTTGGAAACAGTGGTGCCAGCGCTCTTCAGGTCATTGACCAGCTCCTCCCGTGTAGTTCTGGGCTGATTCCTCACCTTTCTTAGGATCACTGATATGCCACGAGGTGAGATCTTGCGTGGAGCCCCAGTCCGAGGGAGACTGACAGTCATGTTTAGCTTCTTCCATTTTCTAATAATTGCTCCAACAGTTGATCTTTTTTCACCAAGCTGCTTGGCAATTGCCCCGTAGCCCTTTCCAGCCTTGTGGAGGTCAACAATTTTGTCTCTGGTGTCTTTGGACAGCTCTTTGGTCTTAGCCATGTTAGTAGTTGGAGTCTTACTGATTGTGTGGGGTGGACAGGTGTCTTTATGCAGCTAACGACCTCAAACAGGTGCTTCTAATTTAGAATAATAAGTGGAGTGGAGGTGGAGTTTTTAGAGGCGGACTAACAGGTCTTTGAGGGCCAGAATTTTTGCTGATTGGCAGGTGTTCAAATACTTATTTGCAGCAGTAACACACAAATAAATTATTAAAAAATCATACATTGTGATTTGAGGATTTTTTTTTAGATTATGTCTCTCACAGTGGACATGCACCTAAGATGAAAATTTCAGACCCCTCCATGATTTCTAAGTGGGAGAACTTGCAAAGTCGCAGGGTGTTCAAATACTTATTTTCCTCACTGTACTAATGTCACATGCACATGCTGTAAAAGAAGATCCAACTGTGCTTAAAATGCAAAATCAAAATTTGCTTATGCCCTCAGCAGACCATTTATTGACTGAGTTCTCACCGAATGATGCTGCAACATGGCCATACTTATCACATCCATCTGCTCTTGAAGGAGATGTGAAGTAATTTTATTAATTTTCTACACATTGTGTGCAATTACACATTTCCACCCGAAAGGTCTCTAAATCACTGGTCTTGCTCTATCTGTGTGGGTACAATGGACCTACCTCACCCCTTTCCCTCAGCATGATTCTAGCCAACATGGTTGTCTGGGAGCTAACATAATAGAACTGGCAATTATTGTTCTCGTCCAAAGATTATGGCTGGCTTAACGTGTCAACATTCAACTTCCCAGCTTGGTAGAATAAACAGACAGGGCAGACCTTGATAACAGGTGGAACTGTCTGAGATCAAACTGGGGAGAGAAAATGGTTCAAAATACAATGAACTAATTAACATATTCTGATAAAGAAAACTAAACGTTGTTTATGCCAGCTAGAAAATTCTAGCCACGCATTAGCTCCCTGTGTTGACTGAATATATGCGTGTGGCTGTTTTCCAGAGATGCCAGTGATGCAGGTGCTCTCATACTTCACTTCACAAGAGTCTGCTGCGTTCCACCACTCATGTATCTATGTGCCATGCAAAAGACTTCCATGCTTTTGGGTCATGTCACCCTAATGGGGTCTAATTCCAGTCAGCCATCTGTGCGTACATGAACAAGTGTGTGTGTACTTGTTTTAAGATGAGGCAGCTGGTACACTGTCTGGACAGACAGTCATGGTCTGACTCACCTGTTCCCTCTTTGAAAGCCCGTCTTCCTTAGGTCTGATATGCAGAGGTTATCCTGCTCATTAGGCGTTTAAGGGTGCGTGTCTGACTTTTTCTGCACAAATAACCTCTACCCTTCTGAAAAAACTGGAACATGGCTGTGAGGATTTGTTTGCATTCAGCCGCAAGAGAATTAGAGTGGTCAAATAATGATGCTATATACCCCTCTTGTTGTGTGCAGGTCCTTCAGTAAGTCTACATTCAGCCAACAGAATGGAGAATAGCTGATATAACACATTCCGCATATGTAGTGCATTATGCAGATACGGCTGAGCAGTACTTGACCATAAACCAGGTCCTAATACAGCAGGTGATTTCCTGGCTGGATAAAATTACTTGTGCCAAGTTTTATAAACTAACATAATGCATCTAATGCATTTATTATGAGCTGTGATGGATATTTGCTTTATATATGTGGCCAGTCGAAAGCTTTGCTGTAATTTATGCTCTGTACAGTAAATGTGTCAGCAACGGCTCCATGGAACAAAAGTTTTTCAGAGCTCATACGCTAAAATCATTATGTGTATATGGAGTGCAGGATGATGTACTGCCCCCCGAATTGATCTGGTATTCACTCATGTATTAATGAAAGCTCAGTGTTTCACAAGTAAATGGCAGAAAGTTTCCAAGTTACCATGAAACTGTGAGTTGCTTTGAGAAGTGATTTACCAGCAGAAAATTTCATTCAAGGATCATTAGGTATTTTTGAGAAAATGTAATATCCGTTCTATGACATTAAACATGATATTCTGACTCGAAAAAAATGAATGTCAGCAGAGTGAGGCCTGGTGTAAATCCCCTCCCCATTCTTGCATTACTGATTGAAGTTTGGTGCTGCTGTCACATTTGTGTGTGTGTGCGTGTGTGTGTGTGTGTGTATGTGTGTGTGTGTGTCTATGTCTGTGCATAAAAGAGAAACCATTGCAGGGAAAAATGAAAATTCGCCACTGAATTGGGCCATCTGCTTCACTTGGGTGAGATTGCACTGTGTAAAATTACCTTGGAGAATAGCACTCCAATATTTCTATCTTGCTTTTTAAACCTTGGCAGCAGATTGTGTTTGATATTCCATTCAGGGCACCCTTCACAACAGTGACACTCATATTTGGCCGGAACATACAGGAGGACACTTTAGGGGAGCAGGTTTGGCTTGATTTCTCTGGCACTGAAAGCACTGAAGGTCCTGGAAACAAAGCAACGTATCTGACTGTAAAGAGGAACAACCTTGACAGTACTCTGAATACACATAGAGCTGGTTATCTGGAGCAACATATACTAACCATCTACAGGCACGTGCATAGATAGACAGATATATGCTCAGGGGACTGAGGGGTTGGGTGGGGGGGCTCAATGCCAGAAGTGGAAAAAAAATGACATAACATTAACATTTTCATCACAGTCAGATGAAGGCCCTGCTATAGCACCATGGATTAGACAATGCAAGATGATCGAAACAGACCTTCTTTATATCTACTGACTATAAAGGCCCAGTAGCAAAAACACTTTTTAGGGGATATATGTATAGGATGTAATACAACATGAGTAAAAAGAGTGTTAGATTTAGGGACGTGGGAAGTAAAGAGTTTGGGATAAATGCACAGCAGGATTACAGCTTCAGGAAATAGGAATTCATTGAGGTTGGCAGTGTTTAAATCATTCACATGGGCTGTGATGGTATCCTGTTTATTGAAATCTGTAAGGCTTCCAGGTGAGGCTTTCCATCAATGAAGGATACATGCCAGAATGTCCTGAGTGGTTTAAGCAGGTCCAGCAGGCAGAACTATAGCAGATGTATGACATCAGACCACATTATTAATTTTGGCTTTGTTTTGTTTGTTATCAGTCAGATATGTGTTATGCTGTGACCAGCAGAGGTTCAGGGAATACCAAACTATTCCATATTAATGGGAGACCGAAAGTACTTTAGGGCCATTTTTGGGTCATTTTGTTCTTTAACAGATCATTAACCTCTGCCCTCTTGGTAATGGTGTAGGCCAAAGGTGTAATTATTGGCTACTCTGCTGATGAAAATCAGTCTGGTCCTGAATGAACGCAACTCTGATGGCCTCTGTGCACTGTCAGGGAAGGATAATAGCCTGTAAAGGGGCTTTTGTGGACTTACGGATTTAATAATGCATTGGAGGTTTGAAGGCACGGAGGTTTTAAACTGATAAATGTCCTGCTGAGTCCTACTGTAAGATAAATAAAGCAATTTGTGGGAAGTATATTTAGAGGGCATATTAAATTCAGATTCACTGGATGCTTACGAATTATAAGCACAAAGATTCAGAGCCACTTTAAGGAGCTGTGACTCCAACAATGGGATCAGAAAATTCCAGTGCAAAGCTGACTTTGTTACTAACATGTAATCCTGTGAGGGTGATGTTACAGCCCACTCTAGTGTCAGGCCATATCAAAAAGGGTGTGCAAAAAATGTCAATTAAAGGGGACTTTTGTAGGTTTTTGAAGGCTTTCCTTTAGTGTGTTATGGAGGTTTTTGTGCATGTGAAACATTTACAAATTTATAAAGTACAAGCCAGAGGGAGAACCTCTCTCCCATAGAAACCACTTTTCCTAGCAGCCTGAAACACCTTGTTGGAATTCCAGCCCTTTTCTCTATCACAGTATGATGACATTTTGTAACACAATCCTTATTGCCCACCTGCTAGTAAGCTTGGCTTCACTCAACGCACAGAAAAGTAAACACTTATCGCTCTGAAACGTCCTGCTTCAGTTCAGCTTGTGAGGGTGGATCAGGTTTACCTGCTTGCTTGTTCTACCCGACTTTCAGGATCAGACTCTGGCTTGGACTTATACAGCAGAATCAACGCTATTGTAAGAAAAGCCACAACTTCTTGTGGTTGACCAATCAGAACAGAGTGGGTGAGCTAACCATACAGTGCTCACTGGGCTCCTCAGGAGATGGGGTTTAAATACACACGAGCTATAGCAGAGAGTTTCAGGCAGAGGGTCAATATAAATGTACAGTATAAGAAAAAAAAAACTTAAAACTTAGAAGTTGAGACATAAGAGGCATAAAGAGACATGGACTTTCTCACCTGCAGACCACCTGCAGACCCTCACACTCAGCACAGGATATCTCCAAGGCATTGTTTTCTCCCCATTGTTGTACACAGTGTACAACCACGACTGCATCGCAACCCACAGTTCCAACACCGTCATCAAGTTTGCTGATGACACAAGAATAATCTGCAACTTCACCAAAGATGATGAGGGCCTATACAGGAAGGAGGTCAGGTTCCTTATAGAGTGGTGTGCCACCAACAACCTCTCCCTCAATGGGAGCAAAACCAAAGAGCTGTTCGTTGACTTCAGGAGGGGGAAAGAACACACAAACCACTGAACACTGGAGGCACATTGGCGGAAAAATTAAGCAGCTTCAAGGTCCTTGGTGTCCACCACTTTCCACTTTCCGTCCACCTTGGACGCCTCCACTTTCCAAGAAGGCTGAGGAGAGTCAACCTGCCACAGCAGCTCCTCTGCAACTTCTATAGATCCACCGTGGAGAGCATCCTGACAAGCAGCATCACTGTGTGGTATGGTAGTGCCACCTCTGCTGAGCGCAAGGCCCTTCAGAGGGTGGTAAAGACTGCACAGCACAACACCACAACTGCCCTGCCACCCATACACGTCATCTACAACAAGAAATGTCTGAAGAAAAGCAGTCAGCATATCCTCAGACCTAACACATCCCAGCCATCCCCTGTTCCAACCTCTGCCATCCGGAAGGAGGTACCGGAGCATTTGAGCCAGAATCACTAGATTCAGGAACAGCTTTTTGGATGGCTGAGGTTGGAACAGGGGATGACTGGGGTCTGAGGATATGGTCAGAACAGTTGTGGTGATCAATCAATCAATCAATCAATCAATCAATATTTATTTATATAGCGCTTTTTACAACCAACGTTGTCTCAAAGCAGCTTCACAAAAAGTCAATTTGTCATACAAAGAAAAGAACCACAAGGTTAATGTACAGACATGTGAGGGTGGAAAAACCGGGTCCGAGCCCCCCTTGAGCAAGCCAGAGGCAACAGTGGCGAGGAAAAACTCCCTTGGAAGAATGGAAGAATGCCGTCCTAACTATGTTACTGATATGTGCATCGAAAGACAAGCTGGTATCGAAGATAACGCCTAGATTTCTCAGAGTTGAGCTAGGAGTAATAGTGTGGCCATCTATATTCATGACAAATCGGGAGAGTTTATTTCTCTCTGCATTAGGGCCAAGTAGCAGGACCTCAGTCTTGCTTGAATTAAGATGAAGGAAATTCTTGGCCATCCAGTTTCTAATATTAGTAATGCAATCTTCTAGTTTATTTAGATTTAAAGCCTCATTTGGTTTGGCCGATATATATAATTGTGTGTCGTCAGCGTAACAGTGAAAGCTGACGTCGAAACTACGGATTATGTTGCCAAGAGGCTGCATGTAAAGGGAAAAAAAGAAGTGGCCCGAGCACTGACCCTTGAGGGACACCATATCTTACTAGAGTATGACTAGAGTTGTGGTGATGTGCTGTGCAGTCTTTACCACCTTATGCAGAACATTCAACCAACTTCTAAGACTGAACTTTGGAGATGTAAAAAATATCCTAGCAGATTTCTTCAAACACCTGATGGCAGTCTCTAGTAAAAGAATAGAAACTGCAAAGAGTGGGCACAATAAATGCTCACAGAAACACTTATATTTAGTTGTTTCAGCTTCTGTGTATGTTTCTGTTAAATATTTGCTTTCCATTCAAAATGTACTTTTACTTAATAAATGTGCAGTACTGTAAACAGTATATGGCACAGTAAAAGTTGTAGTTTAGGTAATAAAGCTAAACGGCTGGTTGATCAAAACTACTGGCTCCATGCTCACTCTTTATCCCAACAGCAAGTCAGGTGTGTATAATCAATCGAAACACACACACACACACACACACACACACACACACACATGAACACACACAGACAGACAGCCAGACACACACACACACACCCATACACACACACAGAGAAACAAACATCCCAAACATCCGCAGATATCAGAGTTAGGGGTTCATTCACTTAGCAAATACAACCAGTTCAAAAGAGCAGTATGTTTAAGATAATGGAATGTATGTGCGCGTGTGTGTGTGTGTACGTGTGTGTGTGTGTGTGTGTGTGTGCGTGTGTGAGTGCATGTTTGTGTGTGTGTGCGTGTGTGCGGGTGCATGTGTGTGTGTGTGTGTGTGTATGTGTGTGTGTGTGTGTGTGTGCGCGTGTATGTGTGTGTAGGTAAACTGATAAATCATTAAAGGTGTATGACATTTCCTCTGCGATTCTCTTTCTACCCTGTTGGTCTGTACACATACAGAGTCATGACTCTTATGTATATTCTGTGCAAAGGTTTGGGGGCCCCAGGTCATATGACCAGTTTTGTTGATTTTCTGAATGAAAATAAATCCTCTACAAATAACACCCATTAATATGTCACTTTTCAGCACATTCTAGTGAATAATTTCCATTTATTTAGTTTAGTTATTTGCCAAAAAAAAAAACATGCCATACTTTTTGCACACCACACATTTTGTTCAATACATTAAATTCAGCAAATAAACAGGAATTGTGCCTTAAAATGTGGGAATAAAAAGAAATTGTGGCTAAAAGTGTGCTCTGTGGTGAACTGTGTAACATATTCTCACCTACAAACTCAGCAAAATGTGATTTCACCAAACTTACCTTCTAGGTGCACTTTGTGGGTATATAATTGCAATGAACTCCTCTGCACCTCATACCAGTTCACCACCCACTAACAAAACAGGCCACGCCAGGTCTGTGGTGGTCCTATGATGGTCCCTTTCTATTAATGAACACAATAGAGAAAATGTGCACTAATAGTTGAGCTCCAGTCCGTAATTACACATTGTGTATTATAGGTGTCTCTGATAAAATGGTCAATAACTGCAAGTACAGGGTAGATGTACCCAACCCTGCATGATTGCATTGCAATGCATATATGCAAATAACTAAATGCATATGAGAATTGTGGTAGTAGCTAAGAAAATAATCCACTTTACGTAGTAACCTGTAGCTACCGGTATAAGGTTAAGAACAAGTAGAAAGTGTTTATAGAAATAATGAAAGCTTAAGGGAGCTCATCACGTTCTTACACTGTGAAAACAGATTTGTCCTTAATTAAAAAGCTAGGTTGAAATCCCCCTCCCATTCCCCCTCCCACACACACACGCTCACGCACACAGGAGAAACATCTGTTCAATTTCCATTTAGATAATCGGCTGCCACCTTCTCTGTGTCCTCTCAGCTGAAAACAACCACGCGACAAAGCTAAATGATCCCCTTCCTATCGGCCCAAACAAGTAATGCCAGTGGGCAATGCGTTCATCATTCGTCTGGCTGCAATAGACACCATGCAATCTCTGTTACATAACTTTAAAAGCAGTCATGTTACTCATTAACAGGTGTTACCTTGGACTTCCCATTGAGTGCAGACCTCTGTACCTTCATCCTCTTCCGATCATCAAGAGAATTTTGGGTGCCTAGAATAGATCCAGTTTGCATGTGCTATAGTCATGTGTTATAGTCTTTAATGAAATGAAACAGGAAAAAACTTGTACTAAATCTTTAAAATAGCCCCTAGTGTCCATTTAGTATGCGGCTCAGGTACAGCGGCAGCACGTGGAATCAAGTGCCGTGTACCCATAGGCATATTCGGATAGATTCACGTCTCTGCAAACCTCAACCTGCCAATCCGTCTCATGTCTAAAAAAAAAAAGGGTTTAGAGAGGAGCGATAAGGCTCCTCAGGGCTCAGGACTAAACTCAAATTCTTCGTTGCAGTGCTCACCACCAGATGTAAAAAGTCTGTTCACCCTATAGCATGGCTGACTCATGTGTTGTTGCCCATTATTCAGCGCTTGACTGAACGAAACTGAATGGCGCATCTTGAAAAGATGCCAAGCTCTGTAAGCGCTCACGGATGAATGAAGGTCACTACATAATTGTTAAACACTGAACAGTGTAGTTTGAGCCATAAATCACAAGGTAAGCTGTAGGTCAGCTTATAAAAGCATCGGACAAGGGTTGACTGCCCACATTAGAATCATAAAAACCAAAGACGAGCCAGGTTATTTGGCTGAAGATGCCCATACACCTTTAGCAGAGCAATCAAAGCTGTATTTACATGGTCAAAAGATGTGAAAAAACACTGATGCTTACTTCCATACAACTCTACAGTACTTAAGTAGTGAAGGACATGGGCCCTTCTGGCTAGGAACCAAGGCTTGATAAATTTAACTTTTTGCTGGTAAAGTTGCTCTTGCTGATGCAAGGTACCTTCATATCATTCAGAATTAGCTTACAGCCACCCCGATCGCCCCATCGCTGTGATTCTTTCCAGTGGCTAAATGGAAATGGACTTGGAATTTTTAAAAATGAAATTAATTAAGGTTGCTCACTAGTGATGCCACAAGGGTCCAAACTTTCCTAATTGGGCTAATTCTCTTTAGGTGAAGTTGCATATCGCCGCTGTCCAAGGAAAGGCCAAAAACCTGATTAAACTTGAATGTAAGCCAATGGAATGTTTTTCTCAGCATGTTTTGGATATTTCTGGTGATCCATGAAATCATGAAACGTCTACTCAATGTAAACAGCAGCTTATGTGATCAAATGATGCCAAAAAATAAAAATCGACCAAATAGAAGTTGCATGGTTTTCATTGTGCATTATGTGCCATTTCATGTAGTAACGTTCTGTAATGGGACTTTTAGAGGCATTACCTTTTCATAACTCTGACTCTGGAAATGTCTAAAGAACAGAAGACTGAGATAAGATGTGGGAGTAAGGGAAGGCTATCTTAATGCTCAGTGGAAGTGTTTCACAAACACATACTGTATTAAGGGATGCAGCAGTACAGGGTCTTAGTTTTCTGTTTCATAATTCCCTTTCCTTCTTCTACAGCAGCCATGACTTACTGAAAAATGCAGGATGCCCCTGGAAAAGATGCCTTCTTAAAGCAGCATATGTTGCTCTAAGATCTCAAAGTACTTTGCTGCATTAATGCTGCCATCACAGAAATGACCTTTGCCAAGGACAATGAGTCACTGACCCTTTACCATGACAGATCCTGGCTTATGGACAAGTTGCTAATAACAGTCTGGATTGTCCTTTTCATCTTTGGTCCGGAGCACATGGCATACAGTGCTTCCAAAAAAGATATTAATTAAAGACCATAATCCACATTTCCACCATGTGATGCTCCATCCCAGATACCACTGAGCCCAGATAAGTCGTCACTGCTTCTGCGGATGGTTAACATGCAGCTCCTGTTTTGCGTAGTAAAGGTTTAGGTGGCATTTGTAAATGTAAAGCTGTAATGCTTGACAAAGGTTTGCCAAAGTGAATGCTTGCCCATGTGGTTATATCAGCTTTTGCTGAATAATAGTTCTTGATGCGGAACTTTCTGAGGGAATGGAGATCTCAGGTATTCAGCTTGGATTTGCATCCCCTATGCTGTGAAATTGCTTCTGATTCCTTCAGTCGTTTAATAATATTATCTACTGTAGGGGAAGAGACATGCAAATCCTGCATACTCTTTTTTTTGGGAAACATATTTGTCGACCACCTGGAGATCCTCTGTACATCTTTGCTTCTCAAAGACTCAGTCTTTTGTGGATACTGCTTAAATCACCTGTTAATCATATGTCAGGGTTTTTTTTTGGCCATTTTTGGCCATTTTTTGGCTGTATATGAACAAATTAAATGAAGTCGACCAAACAAAACATGAAATATCCTGTGTTGATGCTGTCTGCAATTAAATCACATCAAAGTAAATATAGCATTAAAATTTTTTCATACTGCCCCGACCTTTTTTTTAATTCAGAGTTGTAAATGTAGCAAAAAGGCAGCAAGAATTTTATTTGTAAATCTAAAAATATGCTAGATGAACATGGGTTTGGTTCCTGATGTTTGTGTGTGGTATGGATTTGCTGAATTCCATGTGCAGGCCAGCTGCATTCATTTAATAGCAGACTAAACAGCTGAAGCAAATACTAGATGGTGACTGTAAATGCTGGACTTCTGGACATCAAACCACAATGCATTGTTTATTAGTTTATCTGTGTTTTCTCTAAAAAGTCTTTTCCAACAAATAAACATTGACGCCAGGGGTGTCTAATCTTATCCACAAAGAGCCGGAGCTGGCTGCAGGGTTTTATTCTAAACAAGCAGCAACCCACCTGATTCTGCTCTTGTGGTGTTGGAAAACAACCCGCAGCCACACCAGCTCTTTACAGATAAGCTCGGACACTCCTGGTTTCAGCCTAGCGCCAGGACCAATTACTGTATGTTTTAAACAGCGCACGTTGAGCCTAACGTGGTCCACCAAACTGTCAGTGAGTTCTGAACTTTTGTACAGGTGAAAAGGCAAGGCCAGTAAGGCCATATAATTTCCTAGAAATACATGGAAATATCCCTCACCCACCACATGCTCAGCCAATGAGAGGACACCAGATAGGCAACATTTCCATATACACTCTCACTCTCTCTCTTTGTTATCTGTTTTCGCAAGGTCCTGCACTCTGCCACCACAGCCTGGAGTCATGCACAGCAAGGGAAATTCATGGTAAATCTGTTTTATTTCACGCTTATGAAAAATCATCTCACTACATGCATGAAAAACTTTACTGATATGTTTGCATTAAATATGCAGTAACAGCAAATATATTCCATTTATCCAAAATCCTGTATTAGAACCATATATTTTCATCAGGTTGTCACCATGTGAGTTTAAATATACCCTGTTTTGTTATTGCCAGTTCTTGTGTGTGTTTATGGCAAATCACAGGCCCTCATGTTTTAGCTTTCTGCTATTGGTTTTGATTTTGCTTGTCTGGATATGCCTGTGTTAATCCTGTTCAGTTATTAACCTAAGACTTGGTATTCAGCATCTACTATGACATTTTGAGTAGCTACTGTGAAACTAATATATATTTTCTGTAGCTTTGAGAGTAGGGGTGAGGTCAGAGGGTGAACTGTTATCTAACCTCACTATGGACTATGATCACAATTACTGGGAAACCTCTTATAAACAGTCCCTGCGTACAGACACACACACTGTAAAACTAGGAAACCATTTGTCTAGTTATGTTTTACATGTGTTAGGAGTATAATAAGTCTCTGTATTATGTCCAAGTTATATTTTGTAAAGACAGTGTTCACGGTGCAGTTACTTTTACATTTTTATGAGAATACTTTTGGGACACTATATAAAAAATTAATGTGTCATCTTTTTTTAAAGAAACACACCAATAGTTGTTTATATATATCGTCACTGTCCAATTAAAAGCATGTGTTTTCATTTTTGTTGAGTTTTACTTTTATGCATCATTTAAGTACAGCAGCTGCTGTTTACATTGTGGGATAATTTCTTAGACCATGGATGAATTGACCAACACGAATGGTCCAAATCTGCTTTGAAAAGAGTCTGGTTCTATTGACATGTTTTTCTTTGGACAGTGGTGGTATATGTATATATATATATATATATATATATATATATATATATATATATATATATATATATACATATATACAGTATATAGGTGTGTGTGTGTGATAAATAACTATTGTTGTCTATATATGAAGACATATATAAACAGTAATGCATTAAAATGTTCACATTCTCCATATTTTCAAAATCAGCAATCTTGTGATCAGAAGCAGCAGTGCACATGTTGAACATTCTAAAGACATATTCCTACAGCAAAGCCCCGTGTCAATGTCTTGTCCACTGCATGCTAAATATACCTGTATGTCAGGGCCTAAAGGTGAACTTCTGGAATATATTGTAATATATTGCCCTAATTGTGATTACTGTCTCTCTCCATGTTTAGTTGCTGCTCATTTGACGAGTGCAAGTTCACCACAGAGTGGCTTTTGAGTAGGACTAGACACAGGCCGAAGATAGCTGTCATCTGCGGCTCTGGACTCAGCCTCCTTGCAGAGAGTGCCACTAACAAGCAGGTCTTCCGCTATGAGGACATCCCTAATTTCTCTGTGAGCACAGGTGTGTGTGTGACCATTCTCAGCACTCAAAGGAAAGAAACCATTCTCACAGAAAGGTCTTTCTGATCTACTGTCGCCAGAGCATCTCATTTTAGGCTCATGTGTAGGATTCTAAAGAGCCCATTTCTTGCCTTCAGAAATCAAAGTTTGATGTCCACTTTCAATAATAAAGAAAGGGTTCTTTGGCAAATATGCCAAATAGGGTTCCTTGGAGAGATGCAACAGATAACCACTTTTGATTCCCTTAAAAACTGATGAGATGACCTTTAAACATCTCCACATGACATACCAGTTACAGAAAACCCATAAACTGGTATAGAACCTCTATGGTTCATTAAGCCTTCAAAATGTTCTTTGGCACATGATTGTTTAGGGAACCAAAAGAGGTGCTTACATGGCAGAAATGCACAGTCCTGGAGCGCTACCATCCTGAAAAGATCAGCTCTAATACACCTGGAGTTAGTCAGATAAAGCCTTCATTACCTGGATCAGGAGTATTGGATTAGGTTTGCTAATCTCTACGTGGTGGATCACTCTTACAAAAGATGGTGCTTCAAGGGTGCTTTAGTAAAGACAATGGTTCTGTATTGAACCATGAGCACTCAACATGAGCTTCAACAGTGGTTTGCATGCTAAAATAGCTCTTCAGATTGAAGCAGAGTGCATTAGTTCACATTTGTATGTTGGTCTCACATGAACACATTACGTCAACACCATATTCATATTACATATTAAAATGTGATATGCAATATAAGATGTGATGTAGGTTATTCAGGTGGAACCAGTGCACACCTCTTAATCAAGTCAGCAGTCCTTTTATTACTATATTTTGTATTTGCTTTTATATAACACCATAACTGGTTCTACTGTTGTTATAGTGACAAACTAGGTATCAACATCTACCACATTATAACCATAAACTGTGATTCATCAGTTTGATCAAAATTGGCTTGCAGTTTGTACCAGTCAGTATCTGAAGACCATAAATTGTGTGATAAGAGCATTTAGAACCATAAGGGCAAAGGTTATCAAGTTCTGGCCATCAGCTCTGTCCTTTTCCTGCAAATGTGAAATAGCCTTGCTAGAACAACTGATTAGAACTGATTCTGAAAAGAAGCCTGTTCGGTTACTCACCTATTTTTCAGACATTCAGAGATAAGGAAAATGCCCTGGATGGAGCTGACTGGTGTTTTACGCCATAATTACTGCCTGCACATCACAGTAGAGTAATTTTATCCGGCCTATAAAAATGTCAGCAGGCAGTGTCTGAGGCTGTTGTGAGGCTTCAGGAAGGTTTGATAGTGCTCCTCGTCATGTTGTGTGGTTAACAAATTGCACCCAACTCCTAGTAAAATGAGCCGTGAACTCATGAGGATGAAGAACTGCTGCCCATGAATAAAATATCATGACTTGGGTAAAAATAGTCCCTAATATCTGCCAGAGGGGTTCTTATTATGATATCTTGGACATAGTTAAATATTTATGAGCTGAACTGAGTAATCTTGATAAGTGTTCAAATGCACCTAATGATATTTGTGTCACCCCATTTGTGTGTGCGTACATTCTGCTACGGCGTTAATGGAATAAAGGATGACTGTAAGAGGTCCACTGTGAATAATGGCCACAACAAATAAAAGGGCCTTGAATATCGGTCTATCATGATTTCCTCTAACTCTGTAGTGGATTTGCTCATAACAGATGCTGTTGAGTACCCTGTTAAAATAACTATTAATATTAAGAACTGCTCATTGCTTATCTACTCACTTTATCATTCAGCTTGTATTATATTAAACATCCAAAAGTTTAAAGACAGCCGCTTACCCATCAGTTCATCTGAAATGAAGGGTATTAATAGAAAGTTAAATCCCTTTTGCTGCAGCAACAGCTTCTTCTGCTTGTTTGAACATTGCTGAGAGAATTTGATTGCATTTAGCCACAGAAGCATTAGTGAGGTCAGGTACTGATGCTAAAGGATGATTCCAACTTATAACCTAGAGGTATTTGGATGGAACACCCGATACTGGGGAGCTTTAGACCTCTTTAGTTGATGCCTGGCATTGATTATTATGATCTTAGGCTCATGTGCAGCTGTCTGGAGTGTCCCACCCTTTCTATGGAGAGTATGCAAGCCGTGCAATTGAGCATCAATGTCAAGAGTCCCAAAGAACAAGAACATAGAGCAAATATTACAAATATTTCTATGATAATTGAGTGTTGTATTAAATATCCAGTAAAATGACATAAAATGAAAAATATGAGATATTAAAAAAGAAATGAATAAAATATGGCTTAACTGTGTTACTGTGTGTGTGTAGCTAATGGTAAGCTTGAGTGACAGTTCTCTACCTAGCTTTTATGTGGTGGTAGCTAAATATATAAACATACATGCAGATGGACAGGTGAATGAAGGAATGGATGGACAGCCAATGCTGTATGCATAAATTAATACACGTGAGGCAGGCAGCTGCAGACAGGTGGTCCAGCTTTCTATCTTTTGGTTATGCTGGGTTAGCTGTAGCTAGCCAGGTTTGACCAAGAAAATATTTTGTGTGGGCGGAGCCTTGTGATTGGTTAGGAAATGCTTAAAAAAGATTAAGACCGTCCCGTTTCCATGGAGAGGAGAGGAATATGGTGAAATACGGCAGATATTTATTATTTAGGGATAAGTTTTCATTTTGTGCATGTACATGTGATACAGAATTACAAGATTAGCTAAATTAGACTAGGTTTAGCTTCCCTGGGGCTTTACAGAGGCAGAATTCTTGAGTAAGCTGTCTGTGCAAAAGGTGCCTTGATTAATTTGAGATGTATTGTGTGCTCAGAGTGTGTGTGTGAAACTGATGTTCGATTTAAGAAGGCAGGTCGTAGGACCACAAACTGTGACAGGACTCCCTACAAGAACTGCTTGCTCATGAGACGCAGGGTTTAGGCACCCTGAAATAATGGAGCCGTCAAAAAGCTCAAGACAAAACAGAAAATGAAAGCTCATCCCAAGACAAAGACATATCGATGCTTTTAAATGAAGTTCTTTCCCACTAAAACATTCCCCAGGGGTGTAATTCTTCTTTGTCGTAAGAAAGCAGAACATGGGAAACAGTAACACAGATTCTCATATTGTGACTGCATCACCACATGCTTTGTGTTTGCATCTTCATACACCAGCATATCTCATCCTGAGAGCTAAGTTTACCAACAGCACACTTTTAACTCATTTATGGTTTTAAAAATTTGGGAAAACCCCCTACAAAACCAGCTGCATAGCTGCTCAAACTTTACTGAATCAAGTAGAATATGTAGCAGCACTTCCAACATTTCTTAAAGTTACGCAGGTTCACCCGGGGAAAAGAGCTTGTGAGTTGACCTGGGTCCTACAAGATTCATTGTTCTCAGGTGCTCCATCTGATGCAGTACTGGTTTAGCTGTGGTTCTCCTCAGTTACATAGTGTAGAGATCAAACCATGCCTTTCCATGCGGACTGGAGTAATAACATGAGTGCTTTTGGAAAAAATACATTTAGTTGTATCTGAAACATGATTGCATTGTATGCAACATTCATGTTTACCGGGCCCTATATTCGCCTTGAGACCCCCCCAACAACCCCGCCCCCCCAAAATATATATGTATATAAATATATTGCCCTATTTATGTAATGCGTAATCTGTGATATTCATACACACACAAACATGCGGGCAGAATGTGACTGAAGCAGAATTTGTTTTTGCAGGTGGAGCAACAGTTATCAAGGGTCTCACAGCATGTACTGAACTGTCTATGTACTATGTCTATATGTACTGAACTTTCATTATCTGGCTATACGTATGTCAATAGTTTTCTATTTGATGGCACCTTTAACCTTTAAATTGATTGATTTAACAGGCAAGCAATTGTGAAGGCTTTGGCATATGTATTTAATGCTCCTCAAATGCAGTTTTCCTGCAGCAAATAAACAAACACTAATTTAGGCTTTAATATTCGTATTAATTGTAGGATATGTTTAAAAACATATTTACATGGCTACAATAACACCCACTTTGTTTCTCTTAAAGCCATTCGTCAGTGTTCGCGAAAGAAAAGAGAAGTAGCTCACGAAGGAGCCAGCGCAATTATTCAGCTGCTATCTCATTACGGTGCAGACTTTAGGGCCAAACAAATCTCGGCAGGCTGGACTCAAGGTTAGATTTGCATAGGCTGCGGATCATCAAGCATGGTCATCCTGATCCGCTAGTGAAATACGTTCTGCCCAAAGCTAATAACAGCATTCCGTTCCTGACTTATGAGTCTCTGAAAAACAGGTCCAGTAAACAGACAAATTATGCTCTCTCACTAATGCCATCTGCACATTGGCAGTCGTATTTAAGATGCACATATAAGCACGTATAAAACATATATGCTTTTACTGAGCTGAATGAATAGAACGAGGCAGCAGTGTGGCTGAATTATTCCCCATTAGTGCACCAATGAAATTTGTTAACAGTCAGAGGAGGACTAGTTGCATTTGCTCGGTTTCAGATGCTCAGTATGAGATTCTGATGAATTTGTATTTGCCAGAGTATTTACACATCTAGGTACCAGCACTGGCCCCCTATTCGGGCAGTGTCTGAGCTCGTGGTGAGTTTTAGCTTCCTGTACTAGCTGGAATATTATCCAACGGAACACTAAGCACGGTTGTAAGTCGCTCTGGATAAGTGCGCCTGCTAAATGCCTTATATGTAAATGTAAATGTACACATGCTAATTATTCCACCTGTACATAAGCTTATCTGTGTGGATATACATTTTCCATTTTCTGTCATCAGCTGTGAGTCATGTAGATAGGAATTCCTTTTTGTTGCGGGGCACGGATATCGGAATTCTGGGTCAATGTTAATATTCAATATTTTAGATAATTTAGATTTGTATAAATCTGTAACATGTATCTATAATGTGATTATTATCTATTATGTGATTATGCCTATAAAGAGTTTATGTTATGGTTTAAAGCTAGTTTATTAAAGGTTATTAGTAGACTTTGGGTTTAATAAGCAGTTATAACGCATTAATCAAAAGGGCAAAAGTGAGCTCTTCCATGTGATGAATATGAATATGTATTCATGCTGACAGGGTTAATGCTGACTGAACACAAAAGTAAGATCAGTAAACATCAAAATCTGAGCAGTATACCAGAATAAATGAATGTGGATTCCCTGTTGGACAAATGACACTGTCACTGTCGCACTTCTTATTTCTGTGTTATAACACGTGTTATTATGTGTGATTATTAATGATTATAAGATGTTTGTGATCTAATTAATAAGCATTAACCACTAATTCTAAAGTGTAATTCTAAACAACATACTTGGGATCATACTGGTGGCTTGTAGGCTCCACTCAACTGTGTATACTGCTCATCCCAAAGAAACACTAATGAGAGTGAAAGTACCTTTCAGCTATTTAGCTATAAAGCTATTTAGAGGCTATTTTATTTTACTGACTCTTAGTTTACAATTGCTGAGGTATGATTTTGAAAACAGGACTAATTTTGTGCTTTTGCAAAACAAAACTACTATTTCAAAACCAACATAATCAGTTACAAAAACCCAATTCTGTCCCTGTAACCTACATATACTGCCACAAAGTGTTGGCGGACGAGGAGGCAGGACGTAAGCGCAAGTGTTTAATACAAAACAGGACAAAACAAAAACAAGGAACGAAGCAAACAGAGGGAACAAGAAACATGATTACCAATCTAACAGATAAGAACTCAAACATGCAACATGAACACAAAACACCAAGCGAACACACAGGGGACCACGGAGTATAAATGAACACCGACTAACTAGAAACACTTGGGAAGGGGCAGGGCTACAAACAAGGGACCTGACTAGAGGGCTGAGACAGGAGAAGCACATGACCAAAACAAACAGAAGCACATGGACCAAGACGACAAAGAGCACATGGACAGGGACAGGCAGACAGATAGACAGACAGATGTAACATACAAGTGTCTAATGCAGAGAGACTTGTTTACTAGTATGTACAACACAGTGTGCAGTATTTTGCTGAAAGTGTGAGGCTGAGAATGCATTTACAGGTTTGCAGATCTAGGCTGAAGTTTTGCTCCTTGAGCGTCACTTTCATCATTTTTTCCTTTAGTATGCAACCGATTGTAAAAGAACTAAAATTCAATGAAAGGGGCTGCGACGTCTAAGTGCAGACTGTTTTTTTAGAGGATCACTAGCTCACCCTTCGATGCTACTGCCACATACAGAGAGCACAGGTGGTCTAGTTCTCTCAGCATGGGTAGGATGGCCTTCCTTGTCCTCATCACTCAATTCTAGCCAGCACTGGAGTCTGTTAGCTTCAAGTGTGCTCAGCTGAAGATGCATTCAGCTGTTCTCTCCTTCAAATGCATTCAGTTGTCCAGTGAAGTTGTGTCAGCGACAGACTGAAAAGATGCGGTGGCTGATTTCACATGTCTCAGAGGAAACGTGTGCTAGCCTTCACACTCCAAGCATTAGTAGTATAATGTGACTGAAGGGGACTGGAGCTGGAGGGTGGAATTAGGTATGACTAAATTGCATGGAAAATTATTATAAAATTACTAAAATAACTAATTACCCAAATAAATAAATAAATACAAAAATGAATAAACAAAATAAATACAAAAATAAACAAATAAATCTTCTCCTTGTTTCCTTGTCTCCTAAGTTGTCGGTGAAGTGGGATCCTTAATGTTACATCTTTAGTACCTTAGGCTAGGGTACATAGCTGTACTATATTTCATGGTAATTAAATATTTGCATGTTGCATTAACCCCCATGCATCCTGTCTTCTCTCCAGCCTTCTTATTGTAACGTTCCATCCCAAAACATTAGGGTACAAGCATGCACATATGTAAAACCCTCTAAAGATCATTCCTGTACCTGCACAGGAGCTTTTTTGCATAATGAATACATCATTGTGCAGCTCTGTCTTAGGGGATTTCATTTCATTATGTTGGAGACTGCATCTGTACCATCCTGTGGACCACTCCTAACAGCTGCCTATGATTTTGGCAATGTACTTTTACTTCCAGCGCTGTTCCTTTAGCAGTGTTGCATTGCTCCCTGTCAAAGTACTGATCCTTGTCCAGTCCTGCATACAAAAGAATATGATTGGATTAGCTGACTGGATTGGGCATGGAGGAAAGCTCTTTTTACTTCAGTCTCTATTTCACCAGAATAATAAGAAGTTTGCTTGTGTACAGGTTTAGGCTACTCTATTCTTCTGTGGGTATAACAATAGCCTCTGTACTCTTTCTTCTGTCTGCTGCATTTTGCTGAGTAATGTAGATAGACAAGCGTTTCCTGTGGGAAATGCTCACTGGTGTCTCTCAGAGCCCCAGAGCAAAGTGTAAATGTCTCAGCAGCAGGTACTTTATCAGACACAGACAGCTTAAGGGTACAGAACAGCAGCTTATCATAATATTGCTTCATACATCATGTTGTGCTAGTATGACACATAAAACAAAATTAAGCTTATTTTCTTCTGTTCTGTACAGATGAAAGATTGAAATATAAGTCGTCAAGGTCTGTCCAAATGGTTGCTTTCGGTAACCTGACGTCTACTTCACAATCTCTACAACACATTTAAATACGCTTTAAAAGAGTCACAACTCTATGAGCTATGTGTTTTATTAGATAACCCAAAAATATAGATGATTTTCTGTGTGAAATAAGTAAACACAACACACTTCAATAAGCAGTTTTTAATGTATTTCATTTTTTATATTTTTATTTTTTGCCAACATTTATTTATTTATTTATTTATTTATTCATTCATTCATTCATTCATTCATTCATTCATTTATTTATTTATTTATTTATTTATTTATTCGTTCGTTCATTCATTCATTCATTCATTCATTTATTCATTCATTCATTCATTCATTTATTTATTCATTCATTCATTCATTTATTTATTAATTCATTCATTCATTTATTTTTTATTTTTTTTATTTATTGATTTATTCATTCATTCATTCATTCATTTTATTTTATTTATTCATTTATTCCATTTTTTGTTTATTTTTAATTGGAAAACCCAACTATACACAAACAAACTTTGACAAAGGTGCCTAAACAGTCTGTAGGTTGTTAATTAGTCAGCATATACACCAACTGTGTCCACTCTAATTCATCAGACATCCTACCTTTATCCTCTAGTCCTTCATCTGTGGTTGGTGGACCATTCTCAGACACAGCAGTGACACTGAGGTGTTTAAACACTCCAGCAGCACTGCTGTGTCTGATCCACTCACAGTGACTGATCCCTGCTCTGTGTGGTGGTCCTGACCCCTCTCACTCTCATTCTTGTATTTGCAGAGCTTGTGGATTCTGTTTACGGAGCAGGCTCTGGAAGGGAACTGTAGCTTCCACTATTTTTATTGTTTTTGTTAGTTTACTGATTCATCCATACTTCACCTGCATTTATGCTACTGTCCAACAGGTCCTGCTGAGGGTTTTAAGGTGTGGCTTTGAAAGCCATTTAAATGCTATTTGTATATCGTCACTGTCCAAAGAAAAACATGTATCTCCAAAAAGGCAACTTTACAGGAGAAGCCAAAAACCAAATTTTACTTAAATGCAAGTCAATAGAACCAGACATCTTTCCAAACAGTTTTAGGCCATTTCTGTTGGTCCTTTTATCATGAGATTCTCACTCAGTGTAAACAGCAGCTGACGTGTTCAAAAGATGCATAAAAGTAAAAATGGCCAAAAGTGGAGATACATGTTTTTCATTGAACAGTGACGATACGCACAAGAGGATTGCAGTTTTGGATTCTGTCATTGCAGCTGGGCTCCAATCTGCACTTTGGAGGACGAAACTGTTAAGAATGCTGTGAATAATAATGTGCTGTTATTTATTTATTTATTATGTTACGGCTTAAAATGAACACATTCATTTTGAATGCCCAAAGATTTCTCATTTATATCTTACTAAAACAATTCTGAGAAAGGTATGGATTTGAGACTTTCAGTCAACACCACATTAGTGTTTGTAAGTAGATAAGGAGACAGTCAATTATTATTGTAAAAGGATGTCTTGTATTTTTGCCCTCTTTATGTCATTGTGCAGACTCAAACTTGTTAATGCAGAATATAAATGTAACAAATTGTGCAAATAACTTCATCATTACTTATTTATTTTGCTATATAATGTGTAAGGCCATGACCATATACATATAAATATGAAATATGTATATTAAAATTGAAGTCTCTTGTTGTCTCTTTCTAGTTCCTGGCCATGAGGGGCACCTTGTGTTTGGCCATGTGAAAGACAAGTCCTGTGTCTTCATGCAAGGGAGGTTCCATCTATATGAGGGCTACTCGTTGTGCAAGGTGAGCTCAGCCTGACAATGTCTTGGCTTTAAAGAACACCACTTGCCTCTTCCAGAGCTGTGCTAGTCATTTCACATAGGTTACATTAGAGCAGGAAAGGTCTGTGCTGTTGATGGATTGTGTTGAGGATCCCTCATTTATAATCCTTACCTACACAGGTTGTTGAAATTTGTTTTTTCAGACCAAAACGTTCTGTTACTCACACTGGTAATCAGCTTACAATGAAAAAAGGGTAGAGGTGGAGCTGATCTCTGTAAGCTGCTGGCCCTGGTTGCTCTCCCTGACTCCACAAGGACAAGTGAACTCATGGAAAACTACTCCAATCTGTAAAACAGAGTGGAGCTGGCACCTCCTGTATGGCTCATTAACTTTATCTGTCACAATCAGAAACCACAGTGCATAAATACAGAGATTGCAGTCTGGGCCTGCTGATATTGAAGAGAAATAAACTCCACTCTTTTTTTCCTCACTTGTATACATGCATGTGGAGGGTAGGCAAGTATAGAGCTGCAAACCCTATACTGAAGGGGAATGCCTCTATTTTCAAATTCTGTCTTTATGATGTAGACCAGATCTTTGTGAGTGGTACGACAGGAATCAGTTGTTGTGATGTGTATAAGGAAACTACAGCTACTTTATTAACCACACACAATGATCAGAGAATACTTCCTAATACTTCCCATGTAATGTTAATAATACAGAGACGGTGACTATATGAACATGTGTGGATGAGACCCTTATGTTATGTTAATAATCTGGAGATGGAGGCTTTATGTTAATGATAATGCACAGATGGAGGCTTTATGTTAATGATAATGTGGAGATGGAGGCTTTATGTTAATGATAATGTGGAGATGGAGGCTTTATGTTAATGATAATGTGGAGATGGAGGCTTTATGTTAATGATAATGTGGAGATGGAGGCTTTAAGTTAATCTTTATGATTGTCTATGTTGAAGATAATGCAGATAACGTAGAGGGAAATTTCAGCCTGAAAGCAAAAAGGTAAATTTGGGGTGAAATAATCAAATTTCATATTTCCAGTCTTGGTCTGACCTGGAGTGCCACATGGAGTAAATGCATAATTTTAGAGGTTATATTTTAAAGGTAATGGTAAGCATAAATGGGTGCCTAATGTAGTTTGGATAACGTATTAGTTACTGGGCTATCTACATAGCTGCTATATAAACCACCACTTAATCATTTCATGTGGTTTTGACTCTTTCCTTTAAACACCTACTAGATGGTTTTTGTATAATAAAAGCTTGTTATTGAAGTAATGCTGACACTGACCGGATTTTGGTGGTTTTGCTTTTGTACAATGCAAAACCTGCAGAGTAGCGGGGGTTGTGGCAGGTTGCAAACACATAGCGGGTTTATTAATGTTTGTCCGGGAGACGGGTCAAAACACAGGTAGGCATTGATAGATACATATCCATAAATTGAAAGACAGCAGAAACAAAACAAGGGTCAAACACTCAAGACGAAACACAAACACTACAAAACACAGGGAACAAAACCAGAAGGGAAACACAGCTTAGAACTCATGAGGGAGAAACAGAGACTTCGCAACGAGCAGGGCAAACAAAGGAGTCTTAATAGAAGTCCAGATTGGTATCAGGTGTGGGAAAGGGTGGAGCCAGGGTGGAGCCAGGGTGGAGCAGGAAGAGCTGTGCAATGACATATAGTAACCAGAGGGGGCGTAGATTGACACATGGACATGACCAGACAGACAGACAAGGATGTGACAACAAAGTTAAAACTCCACACTAAAACTTGACTCACACTTTGGCATGTGGACTTGAATGCCAAGAGTCTAGACTGTATAGATGTAAATACTTTGATCTGAAATGATGGTAAAATAGTTGAAAATCGGCCAACCCACCCTCAAAGATAAATAACACAATATCACAGACATCAAGCAACATTTACTGTAATAACTTTTTGTAATGTTTTGTATTCACATGTGCAATAGCCATTAGCTTCATTGGTCAGACCCCAGTCTCAGACTTCAGTTGTGCACTCACTTATTTTAATAACAATAAGCTCTTCACCCTGGTGCACTCTGACTTGTTTCCAGGCTGGGCTTTACTGAAATCATGATAAATTCTTGGTAGTCCTAAGCCATCCTGTCCTCTGTCACCTGATAAGGGAGAACTGAAATTTACACATGTCTGTCCAGGGGAATCATTTATCTGTCGCACAAAGTGCCAAGGATGTGCGTTTTATTAAATTGCTGAGGAATCTACATCCTCCAGCAGTGCAGAAGAACTGCCAGAGTAATTGCACCTCTGACAACATGACACAATACATTACAATCAGACGTCACAGCCAGCACGCGTCACTAAAGCCAGGCAAGAGCGCTTCACTCTTAATAGAAGGCTTTGGCATTAAATCCATCAGTCGCCTGTCTCGTTCAGTATCAGCTTTTCTAGCGGGGCCGTTTGGGTAAATTCCTTCTGCCTGAAGCTTTTTTCCTGCAGTGGTATTACATGGCATGCTGCTGACCAGAGTTGGTCAATCAGGGCTTAGGAGCTAAGATTGAAGATATTCACGAATCAGGTCCAGCTACTTCAGGTAAAATAGCCAGGGGAAATACGAGTGGCAACTTAGAGCTGAACATAAGAACAGCATGACAGCTAGCACTGCCTTATTCTCCCAGCAATCTGTGGCTGAAATTGTAAAATAGTTTTATTGACTATTCGTGCTTTAGTTTTAAAACTGCTGCCATGGTGGACAAGCGTTGTATTCAGGCAAATGAGAAATTGTAGGGCAATTCAAAAACATTGATTTTCTATCATTACAGTGCAATGTTATCAAGCTAAGCAATGTCTTTTATCAGTAATGGTAGTTCCATTAAATAAGAAAAGTCAAATGAAAAAGTCTTAATTCCTCAGAGGCACACAAAATTAACATAATGCACAAGAACTGAGTTCGCGATCAGTTTTTATTAGTGTAAATGGGACTCGACAGTTGGTCCAGCATTGCATCAGTTGCTATGAATATGCTATGAACAATGCATTTGTAGGTGGGTTATGGATAGGCCAATTACTCCTAAGGCCCTGTAGTTGGAAATTAACCAAGAAGCAATGAAGAAATTAGTGAGACTTGAATATAGGGCACTTACTAAATATTCACAAGCCAGAACCTGGTATTTAGCTGCTTTTTACTATGTAATTATACAGTAACTAGAATTTTATTTCCCAGTGCACTTTAATAATAATCTCATGTACAACATCAAGTTGTTGGTGTCCATTATCGTCCTCTTATTAAGCTTTATAAGGCCAAGAGCAGGTAAGTTACTTATCATGCCATTAATGGTGTTAGGCTATTATTAAGCCTTTTGTCATAGCACCTTCATTTGTGCCAAACCCTTGTCTGGAGTTGGATTCTGTATGGAATGTGCTCATTAATGAACCCTTTAGAAATTCCAAGTGAGTTATGATGTCCCATCAGGATTGTTTATTTGTTTCCAGTCATGAAAGGAATAAAGGAATCGGAAGCAGCCAGTAATTTACCAAATACTGGCTGGTTACAGCTTAACAAGTGATTTATATAGGGCATTTCTTTCAGAGTTAATAAATGAGCATATTCAGTTCATTGCATATGATTATGGTGATTACAGTGATGTGTATATGTACATTTGAACAAACAAACACCAGCCACTTGATTGTGTAGTATAGTAATACGAGCATCATAAGAGGATGATAATGTCCCCATTATATTAAGTGTTACCACAAAATGAAACATAGTAAAATGCCTGGTTTGTCTGTTACTAAGGCAAACCAGTGCTAAGACTCGCAACGCAGCTACATAGTATTATGAGAGCAATGGAGAGATGCAAATAAAAGACAGGATCAACAGCGAGATGCTAAAAGATATGGGAAACCAGTAACCTGAGGCGCAAGAGAACCTGAAATCAATTCTTGCTAAATATATGTCAGAATGCAGTACAGCTCATACACCTCAGGTTTGGTGCCTGACTCTCCTCAACCTGCTCACAGCAGTCTTCCACCCTCGTCTGCTTTTCTCAGTCTGTCATAAAGACATTTCATTAGAGCCAGTGAAGCTAAAATCATGATGTCATTCTGCATTTGTCAGACGCTGTCCTGTTCTTCTCTGCTGCCCTTCAGTGAGTGGATGATCAAGATCTCCCTCAGTGCTCTCATCCACTCTGAACATTTCTGTAATTCAGGATCTGTTCTCATAACGAGATGTGGATGAGCTAGAATGAAAGTCGGCGTCTTTACAGCTTATCATTTTGCAACTCTTTCTGTGGTGGAAAAGCGACACATGCCACATTGTCTCATTCTTCATTAAGCGCTCTCTTTGTTGCTGAGAGATGTGCTGTTGAGGTTAATTGGAGAGCTGTTTGTATAGTCCTTGAATGACCTTTGCTTTCGTCTGCAGTTGGTGAGGCCATGCAGCGGAGCCGATGAAGTGCTTTTCAGGCTGTGTCCTTATTCCTGCACATTCAGACTGATCAAAGCCCCTATAACGTAAACAGCACATTATGTTCTATTGGTACCGGCTGTGGAGCAAGGTTAGGGCCTGGTTTGGCTCAGGTCACTCTCAGATATATCTTCTAATGAGTGATTTATATAAAAGGCTGGAGTGGGACTTGTTTGTTGACCAGGAGATGCAGACCAGCCCATCCCGGACTCTAAGACCTCACTTACACCTTCATGTGTCTAGCATCTGGGCCGGTCACTACATGTGACGAGTATCTAGATTACATCCTGTTGAGATTTTAGCCACATGCATTTACACTTGGGATACAAATGCGTCACTAATTAGTCTGACTAAAGTCTGATTGCTATGTAGGCTGAAATATGTAAACACAATATTTGCATGGCAACAGGTTATCACTTGTTTGTTTATTAGCCAGCTAACATCTGCAGTTTGGTCCATATTGCTTAAAAGCACTTCCTTACAGACATGGATCATGTGCCCAGTGACCTGTAGCATGCAGAGGGCTTTTGGTTTTACTGGGAAGAGTTTTGGTTGTACTGGGAGGTGTTTTGGTTTGGTTGTATTGGGAGGGGTTTTGATTGTACTGGGAGGCGTCTTTGTTGTACTGGGATGGGTTTTGGTTGTACTGGGAGGGGTTTTGGTTGTACTGGGAGGAGGTTTGGTTGTACTGGGAGGGTTTTGATTGTACTGAGAGAAGGTTTGTTTGTACTGTGAAGGGCTTTGGTTGTACTGGGAGGTGTTTTGGTTTGGTTGTATTGGGAGGGGTTTTGATTGTACTGGGAGGCGTCTTTGTTGTACTGGGATGGGTTTTGGTTGTACTGAGAGGAGGTTTGGTTGTACTGAGAGGAGGTTTGGTTGTACTTGGAGGAGGTTTGGTTGTACTGGGAAGGGGTTTGGTTGTACTGAGAGGAGGTTTGGTTGTACTGGGAAGGGTTTTGGTTTGGTTGTACTGGGAGGAGGTTTGGTTGTACTTGGAGGAGGTTTGGTTGTACTTGGAGGAGGTTTGGTTGTACTGGGAGGAGGTTTGGTTGTACTGAGAGGAGGTTTGGTTGTACTTGGAGGAGGTTTGGTTGTACTGAGAGGAGGTTTGGTTGTACTGAGAGGAGGTTTGGTTGTACTTGGAGGAGGTTTGGTTGTACTGGGAGGAGGTTTGGTTGTACTGAGAGGAGGTTTGGTTGTACTGGGGAGGGTTTTGGTTGTACTGAGAGGAGGTTTGGTTGTACTGGGATGGGTTTTGGTTGTACTGGGAGGGGTTTTGGTTGTACTGAGAGGAGGTTTGGTTGTACTGGGAGGGGTTTTGGTTGTACTGGGAGGGGTTTTGGTTGTACTGAGAGGAGGTTTGGTTGTACTGGGAAGGGTTTTGGTTGTACTGAGAGGAGGTTTGGTTGTACTGGGATGGGTTTTGGTTGTACTGGGAGGGGTTTTGGTTGTACTGAGAGGAGGTTTGGTTGTACTGGGAGGGGTTTTGGTTGTACTGGGAAGGGTTTTAGTTGTACTGAGAGGAGGTTTGGTTGTACTGGGAGGGGTTTTGGTTGTACTGAGAGGAGGTTTGGTTGTACTGGGAGGGGTTTTGGTTGTACTGAGAGGAGGTTTGGTTGTACTGGGAGGAGCTTTGGTTGTACTTGGAGGAGGTTTGGTTGTACTGGGAAGGGTTTTGGTTGAACTGAGAGGAGGTTTGGTTGTACTGGGAGGGGTTTTGGTTGTACTGAGAGGAGGTTTGGTTGTACTGGGAGGGGTTTTGGTTGTACTGAGAGGGGTTTTGGTTGAACTGAGAGGAGGTTTGGTTGTACTGGGAGGGGTTTTGGTTGTACTGAGAGGAGGTTTGGTTGTACTGAGAGGGGTTTTGGTTGAACTGAGAGGAGGTTTGGTTGTACTGGGAAGGGTTTTGGTTGTACTGAGAGGAGGTTTGGTTGTACTGGGAGGAGCTTTGGTTGTACTTGGAGGAGGTTTGGTTGTACTGGGAAGGGTTTTGGTTGTACTGAGAGGAGGTTTGGTTGAACTGAGAGGAGGTTTGGTTGTACTGGGAAGGGTTTTGGTTGAACTGAGAGGAGGTTTGGTTGTACTGGGAAGGGTTTTGGTTGTACTGAGAGGAGGTTTGGTTGAACTGAGAGGAGGTTTGGTTGTACTGGGAAGGGTTTTGGTTGAACTGAGAGGAGGTTTGGTTGTACTGGGAAGGGTTTTGGTTGAACTGAGAGGAGGTTTGGTTGTACTGGGAAGGGTTTTGGTTGAACTGAGAGGAGGTTTGGTTGTACTGGGAAGGGTTTTGGTTGTACTGAGATGCATTTTAAGAGCATTGGGAGTGGATGGGTTGTATCTCGAATCCCCACTCCAGCACTAAGTATACTTGTTTTTGAAAACTAGAAACATAAATTTTGGGCTCTCTTAAACTTTTTATGTGTTGGCACAGTTGGAAAAAACCTTGCATCCCTAAAAAGATACCTTTACAGAAGAAGGAAAATACAATGTTGGTTTATAAGGAATTGGTATTTCAGAAATTGGAATTTTGATGTCGAAATTCTTTATTCCAATATCAGTTAATTCATCATGAAATGTGAACACAATTTATGGAGCAGCTTCATCTCTTATCTGAGTTTAACCGGAATCACTTCCACTCGTGATTAATCGGATACATTCATTCACCAGCAGGTTTCATAAAGCTGTTATAACAGTTAACCAGCTGCTACATAATGTGTTGACCTTTTGCACATTAAACACAGAAAACAGTACATTTGTGGTGCACTCTTCTGAAGATGTATTTACCAAAGATCTCACAACAAGGCTGCTGATCTCCAAAGACATGATCAGTAAGGGTCAGCAGTGTCATTCGGAGCCACATAGTGGGTGAGTGTTCTGTCCAGATGAGTCCATAAGCTGCAGATGCAGTAATTTGGAGTGGATTTTGTGAAAGTGCTGGTTCTTCTATGTGACCTGTCAGCAGAGAGCTGTAACAGCAGTGCGGCCCCCCAACACTGCAGCAGCCACCCTCCTCACCCTCATCTTTATCAGCTACACAGAGCAGAGCCTGACACACTGCCACATGCCTACTGCACTGAGCTATACTGAGATCTTCATCACTCTTTTTCTCTCACTCTTCATCTCCTTCTCTCTTTCTTTATCTCCTCCTTTTCTATCTTCTCACTCTTTCTCTCTCTCTACATCTCCCTCTCACTCTTCATCTGTCATAATTTCTGTCTTTCTCTTATTTTCTCTCTCTCCGTAATGATCTCCTCTTCTTTTCTGTGATTCTCTCTCACTATCTATCTGTCTCTCTATCTCACACTCTCTCTGTCTAATATTGTTCTCTTTTTATATTTCTATTTTTCTTTCTCTCTATCTCTGTAATCTGTTTCACTCTTTTAATCTATCTCTTTCAACCTTAGTCATTATTCACTTTTTTTCTTTCTCTGAACCTCTGTTACTTTTGCTCTCTCTCCATCACCTATTGTCTACTTATCTATCCTCTCTCTGTCTCTCTCTCTCTCTTTGATCTCTCTCTTGCTGTATTTATCTCTCTTTTTCTCTGTCATTCTCTCTCTATCAGTACTCTTTAAATGTTCCTCTCATCGTTCTTATTATCATTCTAAATCTCTATCTATACCTGTCTCTCCATCTCCCACACCTTTTGTCTCTCTTGCCACCTCCTCTCTCTCCACCACCTACTCTCTCTCTCTTTCATCCTTTGTAATTCTCTGTCTATCTATCCTCTCTGTCTAGCAATCCTGATCCTCACTCTTTTCAGTTTCTCCCTCTCTACCTCTGTCATCATTTGCTGTTTCTCTTATTCTTACTTTACTCTCTCTCTCTCTCTCTCTCTCTCTCTCTTTCTTTCTCTCTCTCTCTCTCTCTCTCTCTCTCTCTCTCTCTCTCCGTCTGTCTCATGTTCTTCTGTTTACAGTCCTAAATGTAGTTCATTCAAACCCACTGATGCTTCTCTTTATCAGCTCCTCACAGCCTCAGCTGGTGAATATAAAGACCTTCACACACTCGGCCAGATTTATTTGTGTGATTTATTCGGACATTAAATAATAATTTACAGCTTGTGTAAAACTGATAACATGCACACCAAATCCATTTTTTTTGTCAGCAAAAATGCAAACTTCGTCAGACAACATAAACTTGTACCTTTACTGTTGTCTCTGCCCCTGGCATGGCATCAGCAAAGACGACAGATCAGCTCTGTCTAAGCTACTAGACTGTTTTGGGTTTTGTTAGCCACTAAATACCAGTGTTTGACCAGTAAACATTCAAAATCCTCCTGGACACCATGTAAAGATATCCCCACAAGTCCATGTGAAATTTTCAATATTTTAAATAAAGCTCATATTTGGTTACTTAATTTCTTCATTAGTCACCTCCAGAGCTTTAAAGCTTGATTATTTTCTACCAAGCCTGTCTGTATCTATTCAGAGATGTATGAAATATATGGATAATAAAGATAACGTCATTTTTATGTCAAAGTCAAGTTGAATGTAGCCAGTAGCTCAGTTAGCATGTTAGCCTTCCAGTAATTAAGTGATAATGAAATGATGTCTACATAAACTTTATTTGATTGTTTGTGTGCGGCAACTCATGTTTATTCCTAAAGTCATCTGCTTCCATTAAACCATGTGGAATAATAATGAAGTCTACAGGATATTGAAAGACTTGCCAGGATTTCATTTGTAAGAGTAAAACCAGTTTTTGATTACTGAGATGAAGTTTAGGTTTAGTGTTAGACTTAAAAAGTCTTACTACATATAGATATATGTATATATATATATGTAGTGGCAAAAGTTACAGACTACTTCAAATATTTACTTTCCAGTCAAAATGGCAATTAGGTATTCATTAGTTATTTTTTACTTAGGCCATCAAAACTGTCACCATCATTTTATTTCTGAAAGAGAGGAAAACGTCAAACTCCGCTCTTCCTTTAGATCTGAAAACTTCCACAGCTGGCTCTGTCCATCCTTCCACTGAGTCTGCAGAGAAAAGTAGTTGTTACTGATTAAAAAGTAGACAATCTGTGGGCCAAATACACTTCTGGTGTTCTCAGTGGACTGACCACCCCATAATACCACTGTGTTTGGGATTATTTGGCTTGTGAGAAGCAGCAAAAGCAATCAGCTTCTAAGACTGAACTTTGGACGTGTGGAAAAACATCCTTTGCAGATTTCTTTGACAAACTGGAAACAAGTCTCTTGAAAAGAATGGAAATTTTAAATACCGAAAAGGTCTGGGCCTAAGTTATTAAGTTGCTGAGGCTTTTGTGTATGTAACGGGTCTGTTATACAGTGTGTGTTTCTAATCAAAAAGACAAATAACCAAATAGCTGTAATGAAGGAACTTAAATACCTGAAAAGGGCCCAGACCTTACACACTACTGTATAATACACAACAATTCCATAAAATTGTATTTCAATTCCTGTCTTTCTTGTGTTTTCCATCACCTTTAACATGGTCATTTCTTAAAGTATAGTATAGTTTTCACAAATTGTGAATAAAAACTGAATGCAATGATGTGGAGGTGCCAACATCTAATATTTTATTCAGAATAGAACACAAATCACAGATCAAAAGTTTAAACTGAGAGAATGTATCATTTTAAGGGAAAAATATGTTGTTTCAAAATTTCATGGTGTCAACAAATCCCAAAAAAGTTGGGACAAGTAGCAATAAGTGGATGGAAAAAGGAAATTGAGCATATAAGGAACAGCTGGAAGACCAATTAACACTAATTAGGTCAATTGACAACATGATTGGGTATAAAAAGAGCTTCTCAGAGTGTCAGTGTCTCTCTGAAGCCAAGATGGTAAGAGGATCACCAATTCCACCATTGTTGCTCAGAAAGATAGTGCAGCAATACCAGAATGGTGTTACCCAGCGTAAAATAGCAAAGACTTTTAAGTTATCATCATCAACCGTGCATAACATCATCAACAGATTCAGAGAATCTGGAACAATCGCTGTGCGTAAGGGTCAATGCCGTAAAACTCTACTGGATGGTCGTGATCTCCGGGCCCTTAAACGTCACTGCACCTCAAACAGGAATGCCACTGTCAAGGAAATAACAGAATGGGCTCAGGAAAACTTCCAGAAAGCATTGTCAGTGAACACAATCCACCGTTGCCAGCTAAAACTGGCAGTGCAAAAAGGAAGCCATTTCTAAGCAAGCTCCACAAGCTCAGACGTTTGCACTGGGCCAGGGGTCTTTTAAAATGGAGTGTGCCAAATGGAAGACTGTTCTGTGGTCAGATGAGTCACGATTTGAAGTTCTTTATGGAACACTGGGACGCCATGTCATCCGGACCAGAGAGGACAAGGATAACCCAAGTTGTTATCAACGCTCCGTTCAGAAGCCTGCATCACTGATGGTATGGGGTTGCATGAGTGCTTGTGGCATGGGCAGCTTGCATGTCTGGAAAGGCACCATTAATGCAGAGAACTATGTTCAGGTTCTAGAACAACATATGCTCCCATCTAGACGTCATCTCTTTCAGGGAAGACCCTGCATTTTTCAACAAGATAATGCCAGACCACATTCTGCAGCAATCACAACATCATGGCTATGCAGGAGAAGGATCCGGGTACTGAAATGGCCAGCCTGCAGTCCAGATCTTTCACCTATAGAGAACATTTGGCGCATCATAAAGAGGAAGGTGCGACAAAGAAGGCCCAAGACTATTGAACAGTTAGAGGCCTGTATTAGACATGAATGGGAGAGCATTCCTATTTCTAAACTTGAGAAACTGGTCTCCTCTGTCCCCAGACGTCTGTTGAGTGTTGTAAGAAGAAGGGGGGATGCCACACAGTGGTAAAAATGGCCTTGTCCCAACTTTTTTGGGATTTGTTGACGCCATGAAATTTTGAAACAACATATTTTTCCCTTAAAATGATACATTCTCTCAGTTTAATGATCTGTGATTTGTGTTCTATTCTGAATAAAATATTAGGTGTTGACACCTCCACATCATTGCATTCAGTTTTTATTCACAATTTGTTTAGTGTCCCAACTTTTTTGGAATCCGGTTTGTAGTATAGTATAGTATAGTATAGTATAGTATAGTATAGTATAGAAAAGTATAGTATAGTATAGTATAGTATAGTATAGTATAGTATAGTATAGTATAGTATAGTATAGTATAAAAAGTATAGTATAGTATAGGTTAAGGAATTTTAGCAAATCAACAAGACTACTACAATGTTATAATCTCATAAATATAGTATTTCTGATCCTTGTATGGATACAGTAATTCACAACAATTCCATAAAATTGTATTTCCATTCCTGTCTTTCTTGTGTTTTCCATCTCCTTTAACATGGTCATTTCTTAAAGTATAAGATAGTATAGTATAGTATAGTATAGTATAGTATAGTATAGTATAGTATAGTATAGTTTATAGTGTACTATATAGTATAATATAGTATAGTATAGTGTATAGTGTACTATATAGTATAGTATAGAATAGTATAGTTTATAGTGTACTATATAATATAGTATAGTATAGTGTATAGTGTACTATAGTATAGTATAGTATAGTATAGTATAGTATAGTATAGTGTATAGTGTACTCTATAGTATAGTATAGTATAGTATAGTATAGTATAGTATAGTATAGGTTAAGGAATTTCGGTAAAACAATGAGACTACTACAATCTTATAATCTCATGAACATAGTTGTATTTCTGATCCCTGTATGGATACAGTAATTCTGCACTGTAACTGCGGACTGTACTGACTGACTGTGTGCAGCAGTGCTGAGTAATCGTGTGAATACTCTCTCCAGGTCACGTTCCCTGTGCGGATCTTCAAGCTGATGGGAGTGGAGACTATTATAGTAACAAATGCCTCAGGAGGCCTCTGTCAGGACTTCAAAGTGGGAGACATTATGATCATCAAAGACCACATTAACTTGCCAGGGTTTGCTGGGCAGCATCCACTGTGTGGACCAAATGATGAACGGTAGGAACGGAGAGCCACAGGAAGCTTTCTTTTCTAATTGTAGAAAGATTAATGCCTAAATGTATCTTAATAATGGCAGTTAAAGGTACACTGCACTGAGTCAATGTCAGCCTTGCTGTTAGCGGTATTCTGAATGAGGAATGAAATATAGTTTCTTTGGGAAACGATGCTGCATTTCATATGACAGCAGCAAAGAAGAGGATAAGAAGGCTAAAGCATATCAGAGTCAATGTAGACCATAAACTATACACTGGACAATTTACTGATAATAGCCCTGAGTTCTTTAAAAAAGGCTCCAATTCAACATATTCTGTTCATCATTCTAGACAAACTGACGATGCACATGATGTACTTTAATATAATTATGGCAGCATACTGTCATCTTGCCTATCCCAAGGTAGATGTACCGGACAGACAGATTGTTTGTTTATGTAATATGTGATTATTAAATATAAAACCATTAATCATTGTGCAACATTCTGGTCTACCTCAGCTTTGGGATCCGGTTCCCCTGCATGTCTGATGCTTACAGCAAAGAGCTGAGAAAGCTCACACTGGACATCAGTGTTGAGCTGGGCTACTCTAACTTTGTGCGGGAAGGCGTTTACTGCATGGTCAGTGGGCCCAACTTTGAGACGGTTGCTGAGGCACGCATGCTGCAAATTCTGGGCAGCGACTCCGTAGGTGAGGAAAATCACGCATTATACATATGTTTGTCCATTCACTGTAATGAGGCCTTTCCTTTAAACATATGCACCTTTAATAACAATGTAGTCTATACTATAATGGTCACTGGATCCTCTAGTCATACTAACTGGAAACCTAATGTTACCCTAGTTCAGTAACAGTTAAAAAGTTTATTTATTGTTATTAACTTAGCTGGCAAAAAATGTTGTTCTTGTCCTGTGCAAATAGATTTCGAATAACTAGTATTCTTAGTATTAAAATTATGAGATGACACAATAATAATTTTTTAAAAATTGTAAAAAGTGTATAATAATAGCTATCATCATTTTATAAATGTATAGTATACTTACTGTGTTGTTAGGATATTCATAATTAATATTTTAACTTTATTATGAAGTTATAAAGTTTATATAAAGTATGTTGTGGTCAAATCTGAAGGCCGTTATTACTTATTACTAATAGATAACCACAGTTCATTAGGTTACTTGAAGGAGCAGTGTGTTACCTCTAGTGGTGAGGTTGCATATGGCACCCTGCTGAACATCTAGCTTGAATTTTCCTGTTCTGCCTTAATGGTTCTGCAGTTATTTCTGGTACCTGGTGCCTTTTAAAAACCACTGCAGGATTTAAGGTGGAACAGAAAAAATGGAGCAAGAAGCTGGCAGAATGTCAACACCTGAAGGTAAGATCTGAACCACCAGGTGGAAAGGGAAATTATAAATCTATAATCTATAAATCTTATAAATCTGTAAAAGCTGCTCCATTTAAGGTAAAACATGAAAACTGAAATAGGAAGCAGATAAACAAAAACCTGATAGATAAAAAGCTGACTTCAGCCTCATAGTTTTAATGCTGGTAGTGTGTTGGTTATCAACATATCCTACCTGGAGTTTAAAAAAATGCACTACGGTAGAAGATTTCAATAGGGATTCTTTGTCTCTCTGACTTTCGTCCAGCTGGCGCTATAGAGCCACCAAATTCAAGCCGCCGCTTCAAGAGAAAAACGCAAAACACATTATGTACAAACAGTGTTTGGTGTGCCTGTTTTGGTCTACTAAAGGAATGTTGCAGGTCTACTTCACAATCTCTGAGTGTGGTTACATTGATTGTGGTTACAGTAAGGATTACATAGTTCTAATACATAGTCTGCTAATATATCAGCCTTGCTAATATCTTCCACAATGCACCTTTAATAACTTCTTCTTCACAAACAGACTCTTCTAGTTGTTTGAAGTGTGGCAGTGTGACTTAACACAGTTCCTCCAGTTGCTTTGGTTTAGTGCTCCACTCAGTTACCTGTACTAACCCTGGGCTGAAGTCTGGGCATTCAGCGGGGAGTTAGTCCTCCTCGTTATGAATTAAAAACGCAGACGCGAGCTGCTCTCTGCTATTAATGATGCAGGGCAGGCTCCTGTTGGGTAATTCGCCACGAAGATAATTGACATTTAATTAAGCATGTCTGTCCCTCTCTCCCGTCCATCCATCTTTTTCTTGATGGTCCTGCAGGCATGAGCACAGTCCCCGAGGTGACAGTGGCCAAGCACTGTGGCTTGCGCGTCCTGGGCATTTCACTTATCACCAACAAAGTGTCCCTGGACTACAGCCATGAGGAGAAGGTCAATCATGAGGAGGTGCTGCACATCAGCAAGATGAGGGCTGAGATGTTACAGAAGGTGCTCAACACCTTCATCGCTCGATCCCACCAAGTGGAGGCTATCAACAGCACCTAGACACCTTACCCCACTGCATGGGTGTCCCATGGAGGATTTTGCTATTACGAGCTCAGTACAGACAGGCACAGGGTTATCATCACCGTCATATCAAAACCAATCTACAGAATCTAAAGGAGCCACAGTAAAACGTTTGAGTGCTCCCAGTCAAATGACATGTTTCATTAACTGTGAAAATAAGTTAAATAAATTTTACATCCTCCACAGAGAACACAATAATTAGCTCATTGCTAATAACAATATTAGCTGTTTCAATTTCAGTTTATTTGACGAGTTTAACTGTGATAAATTAAACATAAAATATCAAACGTGTCATAACTTTTCACATTCCACATTTAGGGTTTTCCTTTTTTCCCTGGTATGTTAAATAAAGCATTTACAGAATTGCCACTTTATAGGAGAAGAAAATAACACTGTTAACTTTAACAACATGTAGTACATTTTTGTATTTCAAGTCATTTTAGACCATTTTTGTTGGTCCATTTGTCGTAAAATGTCCACACAATGTAAAAGGAAGTCTCAGTAATAAAAGGAGCAACACAGTTTTGATATAGCAATGGTTATATATTTGTTGGTAGAGAATGCAGTATGCTGGCTGGGCACATCCAGTGAAGGCCTGACTGCCCTTTACACCTCATCAACATCTCCAAAGACTACAGTGGTGTTGTGCCAGACTTTTAGTAGTGACGAGTCCCACTTATGTCTTGGTGGAGATGACCAACTAATCTGTGTGTGGAGGCATTGTGGTCAGCGCCAAGATGAACGGTTTGTTGTCACACATCACATGTCCCAAAGGCCTAGTGTCAGTCACTCTCCACCCTTGCTGCAAAATCTGCACTGTGCGAGAATATTCAAGCTGCATGGGATGGATTATCCCAGGACACCATTAGGAACCTCTACAACTCTATACTAAGACGTCTGGCATGTTGAATCAGCAAACATGGCAGCCTGGCACCACACTGTACTTCTGTACATTACTTCTGTATGTGTAGTTCAATAAATATTGCCCATATCAGTCTAAATTTATTATCATTTATAGCTCCCGGTAGCCTTTATATTCTTTCAGACTAGCGCTGCAATCCAACACTTCTTTCTGGGCACAGCTATTCTTTTGATGAGAAGTGTCTCTCCTGTGAAATTAATAGCTTACAGGTGGTTTTGACTAGAATATAAATAACTAAAAGGTGACCTCTGACTTCATTCCTGTATCTGACAGATAAAAATGACTGATTTTAGAAGATAAAGATAATGTATAGAGGACAAAAGAGCAAAAATTGCATTGCTACAGTGCATCCACCTGCATCTCCTGATTCAAAAATCACTGCTGAGCTTTCAACTGCCCCTAGAACAAGGACACACAGTGACAAAGCTGTTCCCAGCACTGAGCTGTCTGGGAAGCAGAAGAATTATCATGTTTACATAGTAATAAGTATGTTCAAGGGACAGAGTGTTATGGTAGTTTGCAATAAAGGTTCATGACCTAAGAGGCACTGTGATGCTACTACAAGCTCGTTTTTGGTCACAATTTATACTGAAAGTGCCCAATTCACCTTATTTGTCATGTGACCATTGTTTTTCCAGAATATGGACAATACATCCAGACGTACCTTCATTACTGTTTTGGTGAGGTCAATGTCTGGTTCTATATTGGTCTTAGAGAGTAAGAGAGAAGGCAAATCACATAACTCAAATAAACCATGCTTCCTGCATGTACCAAACTCAAGCATTCAGTCATCACTTAACTTTCTGCCTTTATCTTTTTCAAATACTGTTTGTCAACTTGGCGCTGCACTGGGTGGAGAAAGGTTGCCAGCAAACAAACCAGTGAAAGTCAGGAGCTGATTAGCCTAGTTCAGCAGCAGGATCACCATGACTGAATCTCCACCTCAAAGGTGATGCTTGACCAAGCCCTCCCTACCACATGAGTTTGTTATATGTAATAGTTACTGTATTTACATACCTAGACTGTACTGAGTTTGTTTAAATGCATCCCTGGTGTACTCGCATACAGTATTAGCTGGTACATGAACTGGCAACCAATATAGGCCCTCCTCACAACCGTCACACCCCCCGCCATTCTGATAGTGATGCTATAGAACATGCAGCTCCACACTGATCAATTACTAATAATTGACCAAAGGTTTCCATTAACTCACTGTTTGTCCATAAAAATAAAAATAAATGAATCTTTATTCCCCAGACCTGCATTAATGAAAAAACTAAATGATGCAGTTCAAATGAAGATGACATTCACTAGTGGTTTTGAATATAAAAACACTCAGTGCTTCTAAGCTGGTGTTTAATTTTGCAAACATTTATGGCATTTCTCCCACATCAGCCTCAAACCAAGACTGTTTTCCACCACAAGACATTAGATGCAATTTGACTATTTACACAGTCTGTATGTGATGACTCTTTAAAATGATCTGAATTACTAATAACAAGCAACAATAACAGCAGTTAATTCACATGTTAATGAGACTGTTTGCCCAAGACTAAAATCTTTCATATGGTCTTTTATCACTGTAACAAACTTTTCTGTTCTGCCAATACAGCAACACTGTCAATACAGCATCACTGCCAATACAGCATCACTGCCAATACAGTGAATTTCCACTTACTGAGGATTCCCACTACTCTTTAAACACGGCATGACCTTCTTTGATGTCCTTAGAATTGCAAACTCTAAAAGTCAATCAAGCTCTGCTCTTTTTTTGCAAAGAACTGCATTTTTGCCGTTTTGAGTCAGCAGGAGAGAGCAGTCACTTCCAATAGCTCTGTGACCCTTTTGGCTGTTATGCAGAATGAAGGGCTGCTTCATTTATAGGCTGGGCTAAATCCTTGATCGAAGATCCATCTGAACTCTAAGCACTAAAGCTCCCAACTACACCCCCCCTGCTGCTTAGAGCAAACAGGTGAGAGGTCCAGACTGTGGACATGTTAAAAGTAAACTATTTCAGAAGTAGCAATTTTATGTCTCGAGATGGCCAATACGTCACCACTGTTAGGAAGTGTTCCAAAACTGCTCGGACACGATGTCAGACAGTTGATATAGCTGAGCTGTCACGGCATCCTGTGCAGAAGATTTCTGCATTTTCAAGATTTAGTGCACATAAAAGAAAATATATTCTCCGTAGTGGACCGTTCGTCTACAGCCGGATGAAGATAACATCTGATTACAAGAGGCCTACAGAATACTAATCAGTACATGGCCCAGTAATGTTAGATTCAGTACATATTAGCGCCGGTCTTTCAGCAATGAGTTTAACTGAGATCCCTCATCTGTTAAGCAAAACAACTCATTAGAAGACATAATTACAATCAGTCAGTTTCTGATGACGGGTGCACAGTGGAAATTACTAATTGGATTTCGGAATGGTCCCATGTGTGAGTGGAAGACTCGAACTACAAGCTCGTTTTTGGTCACAATTTATACTAAAAGTGTCCAATCCACCTTATTTGTGACGTGACCATTGCTTTACCAGAATACGGACAATACATCCAGAAGTACCTTCATTACTGTTTAGTGAGGTCGAGGTCTAGTTCTATATTGAATGTGTGATCAATACAGTTATGTCCCATTAAATTGGGGTTGTCAATATATGCATGCAGTTTAGGGTTGTCAGTATAGTTGAATAAAACTTAGAGTATGATGGGGAATGGGGATGTTAGAAGCACTGTACACTTGGCACAGTGCAGTAAGACAAGTACCATTCTCCTGGCAACCGCCAAACCCAGACTCGTCTATTGGATTACCAGACGGAGAAGTACGATTTGTCACTCCGGAGAATACGTCTCCACTGTTCTGGATTCCAGTGGCGGCATTCTTTACACCACTGTTCTGGATTCCAGTGGCGGCATTGGATTTGATTTTACATTTACATTTAAGGCTCTTATCCAGATCGACTTACAACCGTGCTTAGTGTTCCGATTCTTTGCATTGCACTTGTTGATGAAGGCTTGGATGCTGCTGCTCGGCCATGGAAACCCATTCCATGAAGCTCTCTATGCACTGTTCTTGAGCTAATCTGACGGCCACATGATTTGGAGGTCTGTAGTAGTTGACTTTGCAGAAAGTTGGCGACTTCTGTGTGCTATGTGCCGCAGCTCTGCTGACCCTGCTCATTTCACGTGGCCTTCTGCTTTGTGGTTGCATTTCCACATGCACAGGAACTCAGGGGATTGGGACTAAAAAGCGGTGTAGCCTTAAGAAAACCACTTGTCAGTGAGGCTAACCAGCAAAAACTACTCCCAATTGCTAGGGAGCATAAAGTTTGGACTCTGGAGTGATAGAAGAAGGTCATGTGGCCTGTTGAGTCCAGATTTTCCCTGTTCCAGAGTGATGGACGAATCAGGGTAAGAGGAGAGACAGCTGAAGTGATGCACCCATCATGCCTAGTGTCTACAGTACAAGCCTCTGGGGGCAGAGCTATGATCTGGGGTTGCTGCAGTTGGTCAGGTCTACCTGAATATACCGAACCACCTGGTTATTCCATCAATGATTTTTTTTCTTCCCTGATGGCACAGGCATATTCCAAGATGACAATGCCAAGATTCATCGGGCTCAGATTGTAGCTCAGAGTGGTTCAGAGGAAGCATGAGACATGATTTTCACACATGGACTGGCCACCACAGAGTCCAGACCCGAACCCCATTGAGAATCTTTGGGATGTGCTGGAGGAGACTTTAAGCAGTGGTCCAAACCTCCCATCATTATGTATATATATGCACTTGTTTGTATTTATTGGTTTGTATTTAGGTCTCCCTGGAACGCTGATTGGATTGTCATAAACATTTGTCAATCATATTTAATGATCCTGAAAGCGGTTTGTACAAAAACACTAAGAAATAAGACAATACAACACTAAGAACTGTAGAGCTCTTCTGGAGCTCTCAGCAGTGCAGCCATTCTACAGCACACCGGATCACAGGAGCTGATCACAAACGAGTACAGTCCTGAGCTCAGCCCTGTAGTTTGGCACTACCACACCTACGTGTACATTATGAACATTATGAAAAAGAGTTTCTTAAATGATTAGATTAGATTACAGAGGACGCTATATAGTATTACGTCTGGACCCGACGGTGAACTTACTTGGTAGAGTAAGTAATGTTTATTGTGCAGGCTATAAACACAGTAGAATCCTCTGACTGAAGTGTTACCTGATTGATTACAAACACCGGCACGCATTCAAGCATCCTAATAAAGACTATTAATGTTTTAGTTCTTCCAACATTTCTATCATGTTAGGATGGGCTTCTTTGTGGATTAAACATTTGTGTGTTTATGCTTCACCAGAACTTATGTCCACTGGTCACTCAAAGCATCATGCGGTGCAGGAATGTGTCTGACAGATTATCTACAAAGGTTTTCATGTTGACAAGCTGTATGGTCAAACTCAACAGTGGTACGAAAAGGGTTGCATTTAAGATGAAGGCCTTTTTTCCAGGAGTTTCATGATGCAGACCAGCCCATCTCAAAAACATTGCCTTCCACAGTCATTTGATGTGTGTAGCGTGTCCCAAAAGTAAGGAAACACCCATATAAAATAAAGAACTTTTCAATTCCTTGTTTTTATTCAGGTGAAATTCTCTACCAGTTTGTGCCACACCTACCATCCCATTTAAAATACTGAAGTTCAATTCAAGATGGCCACTGTAAGGGTGAAAGGTGACATGGCATAACAGGAAACCCTCGTAGCTTGTGACTAAAACTGGATTACTATCTGCCAAATGGTTTTATTTAATATGAGTGTTCCTGTACTTCTGAGACACCCTTTAAATACACACTTACAGTATTTGCTCATGTTTAAAAACAGATTAGAAATATTTTTAAATAAATTGAGAAAAACATGCTGAATATCTCAAAATTGTGTATTTCTATTTTTTTTATTTTGCTGATATACGTTATATGTTATTTATGTTAATTCGGGATGTATGCATTTTATGATAAGAGTTTATAATCTGATTACGTATAGCTTTTACCGGGCTAAAATGGGTGAGAGGGCGTATCTATTGGTTTAGTTGCTCACAGCAAACTGCAGAATCTACAACCAAACCGAAGTGCTGATCTGTAGCATCCATACAGAGCAAGTCATTTGGTCTGTCTGTTAGAAATTGCCCCATAGTGATAACTTAACTCCTGGCTGAGAAGTAGGGCTTTCAAAGTTGGCTAACCAAACCCATTTTCTCCAGGTCAGAGAAAGCAAATCCAGTCAACTAGCAGCGAGAGTTCAAATAGCCACTGTGATCTTTTTTTTTCATTTCTAACAGTTATCCAGGCCATGATCATAAAAAATGTATGTCACTGAGCACAAATGTTTGGATAGCCATCCCTAAAACCTTGGAATGCATTGACCTTCCATAGTGGCATAAAGACAACAGCACGTTGCCAGGCTGCACAGTACAGTATCTCACATTACAGTAGCTATGCAGCCGCAGTGAAGAGGAAGAGGAAATATAGGGAAGAGGAAATATATCAGCAGACTTAAAAATCTGACTATCGGCATCCTGCTTTAAAGCATACTGCCACTTCAGGCGAGAAAAATGTTTATGCACCATTTATATCTTACCCTGGATGACCTTAGATGACTATGCACAGAGGTAGACAATCTACAGACCACTGTTGCTGACAAGGTCACAGCCACATTTATTTTTAACAAGGCTTTTGTGGTGTTTGGTTTTAGCAGGTTTTGTGTGTTTGGTTTTGAACAATGCTTTTCTCACACACCTTGAAACTATCTGGAACTTCAGACACTTCAGAGCCATTGTCCCTTCATGTTGATGCTCTCTGTTTTTGACCCCTGCTTGTCTTCCTGGTTGTTGGTATTCGGTTTGGCTCCTGATGTTGCCGTGTTGGGTGTTGACTCTGACTATTGAATGACCCTTAATAAAGCCCTTCTGTGCATGCAACCTGCTTTAGCCCCATTGTTACAGCTGCAATATGGGCATGAACTTTGCGGTGTCTATGCTTCTTACCTGACCTTATTATAATTCTGTTTATTTGTATAAGCAAAACAAAATGAGTACAAAAATACAATCTATATCAGAACAAACCATATAGCACTTAAACAAAACACACATGCTGCATAACTAAGCAACACTTAATCATTTTAACCTTTTTTTTCCACTTCTGTGATGCATTTATAAAAAAAAATAAAAATACTACACCGGTGAACTATGAAAAACTGTGCAGAACTGCTTGTTGTGTCACCAACTTACAACACGCAAATAGGACTGTACCACTGATTTAAATTAAATGATTAAATGATCTAAGTTACTGCAAACATAAAGTTAGTTATGATGTTTACAGTTTGATTTCTGTGTGCTCATGTGCATGTGTTTATGCAGTTGGTTGGGCATCCCTGGTCAAATAACATGTCTTGGGGATTTTGTAAGTGAAAATAAGTAATACATCCTCTACAACAGTGTTTCTTAACTCTGATCTGGTAGACACAAGGGCCTGCACATTTAGGTGCTCTCAGTGCTCCCAGGTCACCTGATCCACCAATAAGCTCATTAGCCAAACTTTCTTTGAGTTGTGGTGGACACTTTAAGGCAGAGACAGCAGTAAAATGTGTAGAGCAGCTCCTCCAAAGAAGAGGGTTGGGAAATAACATTTTGTTGTCCAACATATGCATAAGATATCCATAACAGGGTTGGGAAAATGCCACTCTACTAAGAATATACTTCTGCATGTTTTAACTCACAACATATACATAATATATTGGGAAATGTAAAACATTTACATGTACAAAGGTTATTTAAAAAAAAGGAATAAAAATCAAATATTTTATATAGCAGTACAACCACCTTACATTTACATTTAAGGTATTTAGCAGATGCTCTTATCCAGAGCGACTTACAACAATGCTTAGTGTTCCGTTAGATAATATTCCAGCTAGTAAAGAAAGTTTAGAGCCTAAAACTCACCATGAGCTCAGACACTGCCCGAACAGGGGGCCAGTGCTGGTACCTAGAGATTAATACACAGACATAGAGCAAGTAAAGCATTACCTAGCAACCCCAGCCCAGTGCTCATTCCTATAGAGGAGAAAAGGTCATTATAAGTGCAATACAATACACACAATTTACACCTCTACTAGAGCTCACTCACTTAAGTGCATTACGAAGTGCATTACCTTATTGTTTCTTCACTCTTTATGCATTTGATCAGCTCCACTTATCATACATACGTACTTTGTAGTTCTACAATAGCAGACTATAGTCCATCTGTTTCTATGTATACCTTGTTAATTCACTTTCACCCTGTTCTTTAATAGTCAGGACCCCCACAGGACCACCACAGAGCAGGTATTATGTGGTTGGTGAATCATTCTCAGTGATACTGATGTGGTGGTGGAGTGTTAGTGTGTGTTGTGCTGATGAGTAAATCAGATACAGCAGTGCTGCTGGAGTCTTTAAACACCTCAGTGTCAAAGCTGGACTGAGAATAAACAGAGTGGGCAGTGAGTGTTTAAACACCCCAGCAGCACTGCTGTGTCTGATCCACTCACACCAGCACAACACACACTAACACAGCATCAATGTTGTTCTGGTGTGAGTGGATTTCACAGGGTGAAAGGAGATCAGTGCAGATCAGTGTCACTGCAGTGTTGAGAATGATACGCCAGCCAAATATTATGTACTCTGTGGTGGTCCTGACCTCTGGAACAGGCTGAAAGGGGGATATCAAAATATGCAGAGAACCAGATGCACTATAATCCGAGCTACAAAGTGATGGGGCTGATAAAATGGACAGTAGTTTAGGCACAGCAAGATATGCAAATACAGCCATTTGAGTTGCTTTGCAAACCTAAAATGGACAAAGGCTGTAGATACAAGGATGCGGTTTTAATGTTATGGCTGCTGTGTGTATATATGTTGCAATAACAGCTCATGAGGAACAGAACAAGGGAATTTCCATCTCCTGTTTTTGGAGAGAACTGATTGTGATGATGTCAGTCCACAGTAAAAGTGCTGCTGGCCTTCTGGGAACCCCACTGCCCCTTTTGGTTGTCCATGTCAGCACTGGTTTAAGACATGAGCAGCTACAGTCTTTGTATGACTAGGTACATCTAGAAGAGTATGAATCTAAGTACAGGCTACCTGATAGGTACCAACATGATACAAACCTAGTTTGACTCATCAGAAAGGGTCACTTGTTACAATGTGCTGTTGTGGAGATGTACTTGTTAACCTGTGATATGAATTTCTCACTTCACACTCCGCAGGGGTGTTTCATATTGCTCACACCACACCTGGTCTGTCATTCTGATCTGACCATGACAATGTGAATGTAGTTCTGAGCGCAGTTTTAGATGTTTAACTCCATGGAACTGTGGGTAGTTTCAGATTTATATTCCACGCAAAGAGATATGATGATAAAACTTTTTATGGTTACATAAAAATGGTTACAGTTATGGAATAACAAGCCTTCAATAATGAGAGTCAATTAAAGAAGTCAGTAACTTCTTCTCATTTCTATACCATGGTGTATTTTTTGGGGGTGGAGATATTTGATTAGGTATATTATGTTTTATTTATGCATTATTTAATTATAGATATAGAGGCAAGTAATTCCCTACATTTAAATATATGACTTTATCTTTAGAAATGTATGATAAATAGTCATAAATGGTCAGTTATGATTTCTTATAATGTGTTACACAACCTATATCCCACTTTCTGAACAGAACTGCTTCTACTGCAGTGTGGTATTCTTGTGCAGATCTCTAAGGAGGCGTTCAGGTTAAAGTGTCTTGGCTCTGGTATAGGGGCGTCTGTCTCGTCCATCAGTCAATCTGTCTCTGTATTAGCACTAGGCCAGAGCCTGTTTTGTTTGGCAGCGAGCACCAATAGAAACATATGGAAAGCAATTATCACTCAGGTCTCGCACAACATGGCCATTTAATGTGTTGTACACAAGGAAGGCAGATGATAAACAACAATGACATTATGGGAGTGTCAATAAGGAGACCACAAGCAAGTTTTAGGAGATGATATTTGGGTAAAGTGTTGCTGTGGATTGGCAAAGTGCCTGTGAACATCTGTTCATCCAGTGTTTCTTTTGAAATTGAGGGTGTTAATGAGGAGTTTGTTCCCTTTTACTGAAGTACCAGCCTTCACTGCTAAATGCTGGAACATTGCTGTGAGGATTCGATTATATTTAGCCAATTAAAGCATAAGGTACTGATGTTGGTGCTGGTGATCAGTTCTGGATCACAAACTCCACTTCAGCTCATCCCAAGGGTACTGAATGGAGCTCCATCACTCCAGAGAACACAGTTCCACTGCTCCACAGCCCAATGCCGGGAGAACTTTGTACCGCCCTAGCCATTGCTTGGTTTTGGCAATGGTGGCCTTAGACTCATGTGTAGCTGCATCCCATTCTTTTAGCAATAAGCCACTGAACACACTGAATTATTTGCTAATCTAGAAGGGGTGTCTAATATTTTTGTAGCGTACATAAAGAGAACCCCAAGGTTCCACTCCAAGTCTCCTGTCCCATTCCACATTGGTTTCACAGCACATCTTGCTACTATAACTAATGGATTGCCCATTCAAAATCTATCTTAAGGACATTATGCCTGTAGATTGAATAAATGGAATACAATCTTATAACAGTGGAATATATCAAGCAAGCTAGTTTTTCAACACAGAGATCCAAACTAGCGTATTTGGTATGCAGAAATGCATGCTTAGGGACAGATGCTGAAATGACACCAATTTGGCCTCATCTTTCATTTTCAATGTGTTTTCCTTTGTGCTCGTTGATGTATGAGCCTAAAGGAAAGAATCATTTGCACGCTATTACACACAAGGTTTGACCATAATGGGCTGCCTGTGTGGTGCCATAAAAAGGTCTATTGAGTAGTTTGTGGTGCCATCAGTTAGATACAATGTTGTGCATAAACCATCCAGTGCGGTCAAACTAACTTTGCTGCTCCTTTGAGAGAAAAGGGGTAAGTACACAATATATCCAAAAGTGTCCAGATAGCTGTAATGAGTGAATTCATCTGCTGTAAGGTGCACCTGATGCTTAAACTGGCATTCAATGCTAATATAGCTTGTTTATTCACTATTTAAAAAAAAACAAAAAACAGAATGGGCTACTCCGGTGCAGCTGTACATGAGTCTAAGATCAACATGACCAATGTCAAATGTTAGCTGGACAGGTAGATAGACCCACCACCCATTAAGCTTTGAAGCAATTAAAGTATAAGCTATGAAGTGATAGCCCTCCATCCAAAACCTTCGGCATGAGCTGAAGTGATTCAAAACTTATCATCCAACAACAGTACTTGACCTCAGTAAGACTCTTTTGACTGAACAGACTGCAGTCCCTATTAGGTTTTCTTGGAACACCAGGAGCAAACCTCTTATTAATATCAGTTATTTCAGAAGAAACATCTGAAAAAAACATTCTTAAATTGCACAGCTGTCTTCAAACTTCTCACAAGTAGGCCTTTACAAGCAGCTGCAGATCCATCATGTATCATAAAGGCAAAATGCCTGCTGCCACCAAATCTTGCGGCAGGTCTTTTGGAGTCACTCAAGGCTTCTTAACCATTTGTTTCTTTAAGAATCTGGTGGCAGCTGGTAATAGCTTCCTCTTACTGCCACATCCAGATAGTGTAGCCAGCGTTCCTTTAAGTTTGAACTAAACTCATGTTCCTTTAAGCAAACTATGCCTCCACCTGTGTCTCTAGGACGGAAGAAAACTTGAGAGGAACCAGAACTGAAGCATGGAAACCAATCCTCCTCAGGTAGACAACAGACAGCATAACAAACCCAAAAAGGATCAGAATTTACAGCTACAGGCAATATTATATAGGATAACTGTTAGTAACAGTGAATAAGTAGGTGATGAAAGTTTGTAAATGCAGTACTGTTTTTAATGGGGGTTAAATAATTTGACTGCAACTGTACCTACATTGTATTCTGTACATATGAGTAGGAAATTGCACTCACTTACTTTCTGGTTAATACTAAATAACCTTGTTCTTTAATTCAGTTTTCACAAAGGAGGAGATTACCTTTTTGGTTAAGAAACAGGTATTGTTGTGTACTAAAGTCACATGATTTATCAGGCGGAGTTAGTGCAAATAGCCAGACTGTGTGGTTAGTAATATTTTCACTTAGGGTAAATAGACACTGCCAATATGAAGACCCGTCAAAACCTGAGGAAAGCTAATATTTAACTTTTCTGTTTGCTGTGAGAATGTCAAATGTCTGAGATGCAATCAATTTCTTATGAGAGTAAGATGATATACAGAGTGTAAGACTGAATGTTAATATCTAGATGCCAACACATACATAGAAATAGTCCAATATTTGCAGCACAATCCCACTTTATCCATAACCTCCTTTACCAGATCAGCACGGTTCTATTGATTGACTCATGCCAACTGGATTAATGACCTATTAACTGTGTCATAGGCAATAACCTTTATTATGGAAACAAGGTTATTCAAAAGGACTTCAGCCGTTTATTACCTAAATGTCTTGGTAGGTGGTTTTATTGTACGTATTGGTCCTCACTGTGCAGAAGTACAGAACGGACATACTACAAAACCCTCAAGGTCATCCAAAGTGCTGTGCTTGAAAACTGGACATTCAGCTTTATTTTACACTTCCCTCTTTTCTGCTACGATTCTCTAAAGCTACTTTCACAGGTTTTATAAAATGGTTTATGGAAGAGCTTTGTATGACCTGTGAAGCCATAACAAAACCTGAGTAAGGACAATGACTTGAGGATGCAAGCAGGACCCCTGTAATCGATGAATAGAGCTGGAAGTGGAGTGAGCCAGGTCATTGTGTCCTCAATATTTCAGCTCTCTATAGGAGGAGTGGCTACAAGGCTGTATGAAATGTGCATAAAAACATTTGCTGAGTCAGGGGGTATGGTCACTCGGATCCGTCCCAAAAGGACAGCAAAACCAGCGTTTTATGACTGCGAAGGCTGACAGTTTAAATGTATTGGACTTTGCTGAATGACTCGGCAGTTCCCTCCCAGCCCTAACAGCTGCATCTTAGGACGCACGTGAAGCATGTCAAATTGTTAAATGTCGTTTTCAGAGGCCAGATGTTACACATAAACAACTCGGAGGATCTTTGGTAAATGGCTTTTGTAGCATGGTTTTGTCTCATTCCAGAGCATGAAGAACAAGACCTGATTTAAATTCATGTCACATCTGCGCACCTAGTGTGTATGTGTCCTGCCTGCCTGCACAAGGCTAGAGTTGCCTTACAAATGAATCACTCCTTTTTAAACAGCTGTTTAGCCAATGGAAACAAATCGATACACACGCTACTAAGTCTACCTGTCATTATGTCTTCCGTAGTATCTGGGCTGGTATGGGCATTTATATACACTGTATCAATCTCAGGTGTTTAATTGCACACACATAGCTGGTATAATCTCCATTGAACGACATTGTCAAATGATTTGGATGCTCCAGAACAGTCTAAGATCACCATACACAATGCCCCAATGCCAAGCATTGACTAGTGCTCCAGCACTGGGCTGTGGCGCAGTGGAATTATGTTCTTTCCAGTGATGGAGCTCCATTCAACACCTTTAGAATGAGTTAGAGTGGATCATCCAACATCAGCACCTCACCTCACGAATGCTCTTTTGGCTGAATGCAATCATTTACATTTACATTTAAGGTATTTAGCAGACGCCCTTATCCAGAGCGACTTACAACCATGCTTAGTGTTCCATTGGATAATATTCCAGCTAGTACAGGAAGTTTAGAGCCTAAAACTCACCATGAGCTCAGACACTGCCCGAACAGGGGGCCAGTGCTGGTACCTCATTCTTATAGAGGAGAAAAGGTTGTTATAAGTGCAACACAATACACAATGACAAAGGTCATTATAAGTGCAATACAATCAAATCCTCAAAGCAATGTTCCAACATTTACCTTAAAGGCTTCCCAGAAGACTGTTACTGGAGCTCTCTATTAATAGGCTTGATTTCAGAAGAAACGTTATATGAGCAGGTGTCTACAAACCTTTGGGCACATAGTATATCTCAACATTGTCTTACGTGCCATTCATTTCTGAGATGATGAACATGTTTCATGTCCCACCCATGTTTAATGTCAATATTACAGCCCAACTGTAGAACTATACACACATGGTGTCACCAGAACCACTCTTGGTAGTGCCAGTCCAAATCCCACTTCTTAGGATCCTCTGTAACTTTTGATCCTTCAGACAAAGATACATTTAATAATAACAAGCTAATAATAATAGCAGAGCTTCTTAATAACGTAGCATGATCTATACATGATATTATGGGATGTGGTTTGTAGCATATAGGGCATCATTATCTTCAGAATATAGATTGTGTTTATAGAAAGGAGTAAACTGTAAAGCTGCACTGAGTGTGTCAGCTATGTACTCTAGGTGTCCTTTGTATGTGGTCAGGAAAGGACAGCATTTCTGATACATTTATTTGAAATAGATGGACAGAATGAAACTTTATATCTATTTTTGTCATTTTGCACCTTTTTTTCGGAATTGGAAAATGTCAGCTAGCCTTTCAAGTGTGCTGTTGTTGGTGATGAACAGTATAGGTGATGAATGGACCAATAGGAAAGCTCCAAAATGAAAAAGAAAATGTAGTTCCATCATTGTCCACTCAAAGTAATGTTTTACATTCATCTGTGTGACCATTTTTGAGATATGAGAGTTGTGTTTTTTACAAACATACTTCCTAGTTTTGGGGAGGAAACCTGTGTGTAATTATTCCAGTTGTGTCAGTGAGTAAAATAAGGCATGGATCTGATAGATATCTAGTATTTGAGTAATTAATTAATTGTAGCATGTTCCTGATTGTTTTCAACTGATTAAGAATCATGCTCAATTGAAAACATCAGTTCAAAATAAAACAAAATAAATATTAGCTTTAATTTTGGTTGTATCTTTTTGGAAGCCATCAATGATGTCATCTTCATAAAAAGAATCGCGACTGACAGTTTATTAGGGGAAATAAATGCATGTAGTGGAGTGCTTATGCAGTATATCACTTCTAGCAGCAACACGTAATGTATAAGTAGGTATGCTTATGTTGTATTTGGTACCAAAATACATTGTGGGTCCAAATAAACCAGAACTCAGGGCACAGGTCGGTTCAGTAAAGCTGACAGGAATCAAATCAGCAAAGTGAGTCAGAACAGTCAGAACTATTCATCATTCGTCTCCAGTCATGTTTTCCCCCACCTGAGATGCAGTAAGCCCCGCCCCCCGGTGCCTGGAGTGGCTAGCAGCTTTCTGCTATTGGTCGGACCGCTTGTATGTACGGACAACTGTCCAATCCGAGCGGAAGGGGCGGGACTTTCAGTTGTGTCTAAAAGCAGGACTCCGGCATCTCTGAGCGTCGGAGTTCAGAGAGCCTGGAGACCAGAGGGAGCCAATCCGAGCGCAGCACCAGCCTGAAGCAGCATCGAGGAGAACATGGCAAACGCTTATCTTCAAGGAGTTGAGATCTCTGCCTCTCAGTTCCTGGATATCTTTCACCATTATGACAACGACGGTAATCTGCATTTATAGAGGAAGGAGGATGAAATGTAAAAAATAATCATTTCGGGATTATTGCTTTTTTCCATCGAGGTTCAAAAGTTTCTTTCACAGGTTCTCCTGCAGGAAGCCTCGTTTTTTAAATGCCAGGTGTCTATAGTAATGCTCAGCCTCGGTCCCATATTAAGCTGGCACAGTCTGAGAACTGCGTGTCAGAAATCTAGTACAAGACCTTTCTAGTCCGTCCAAAGTTACATGCACTCTGACCTGCCGTGTGTTGAATGTCTCTGATTTGGCGCTATACGTTTCTCCAGGTAATGGATATATCGAGGGAAAGGAGTTGCAGAACTTTATTAAGGAACTTCAGCAAGCTCGGAAACAGGCAGGACTGGTAAGTCCCACATGCACTCTTCTCTGAACCATTTGTGTGAAATATCCAGGTATGTGAGAAGGCGTTAACCTTAAGACAAGTTTGGTCTCCAAAACCTGGTCCTGAAAATCCACCTTCAGCTTCAACCCAAATTCATCTTATCATATCCAGGAGACAGGAGCTAGATCAAATGTGCTCAGTTAGGAGGACTGGTAGGAGAGGGATCAGTGAGCATTGCTCTAGAAGTTGCCCTCTTTCCATTGGATTTCACTATAGCCTTATAAACCATTATAGCCATTATAATCCACTATATACACCATGATAATCCATAGATCTGTAGATAATGTGCATTGTACCCATTATATCCACCCACAAGGTCACAGGTGAAGATATCTGACAGCTCATTCTGAAGTATGCCATTTACTGAGCACCTTAGATTGTTTTAAGAACAGTTTTAAATCCATAAAAATAAATGAATATTATATAGTATATATTACATTGTTAATAGAGTGTATAATATGTAATATATAGTCATTTTCTTAACAGAAATGTGTTTCAGGCTATATCGGGGTTTTAAAATAAACCCAGCAAAGAAGGATGGGATCATGACCTTTACCAGGACAGCTTTTGAAAAATGCTGAATTTTCTCAATGTGAACCAGCACTATTTCTGACTTTGCTGAAAAGGAATTACATCCAGTGAGCAGGCTGAGCAGTGTGGTTCAGACATAGAGATGCTAGCGATCCTGTTGGTTATTTTGATGGATTTCTCCTAGTCACCTTTACTAGAGGCTGGGTCGGTCTGCAGCAAGGCGTCTACATTATAGCTGTTCATTCGATGTGATGTTTTCTGAGCTCGGCTGATTCATTGAGAAGCTTCTTCTGTAGCATGTAATTGCAATGTGAGTGGGATTCAGATGGCTATAGATTAGATTTCGTCCCAGTAGTACCATGTAATGGAATAATAATGGAATCACTGCCATATTTCAGACATGCTGAAGATGATGTGTAAATGGTGATTAATGAGGAACGGTCAGCAAGGACAGAGCTTTGTTCATTTATTTCCAGGCAGCATGCACAATTCTGTCTTTTTCAACATCTCAGTAAAAAGCTGTCTTTGAACATATGTTTGAAGTGTGCAGGGAATTTCTGAATTAGTCCATAAACCCATAATCAATATCCTTAAACTTGGCTAAAAATTATCTTTATCCAATCATTACTCAACATATGCAACGCTTGTGTAGATGGGGAATTGATTTGGTTTAAATGGCAGTAGAGTAGAATACTATGTAGATGATTACCAGGAAATGGTACTATTGGTTGATCGACTCTGTATTTCAGCATTTCATTAATCTCCTTGAGTCAATTCACTAATTAAAGTCCTAAGTCCAAAACTGCATACTACCAAACCAAAGACCGTTACAGCGACTGTCCTTAACACCACGTCAATGTAGCCAAAGACTTCATCTTCCGCTTTTGTCTTTGTGGAAACAACCAAGAAATCCATGTGTGATTTTGTTTTCATGCGTCATATGTCCAGAAGGCCTGGTGTCGCTCCACCTCCACCCCTACCATAAAATCTGCAGGTACCATGTGAAAATATTCAACCTGCATGGGATGGATGCAGGACACCGTAGGAACCTCCACAACTCAATGCTTAAACATATACATGTTAGCAAGCATGATGGCCCAACACCATACTGAGAGACGTCTATATGAGTAGCAACTATTTGTTTGATGATGAGTGTAGTATTCTAAAAATAGTACATCACTATTAGGTCCATTCATTAGTGTAGTATGTGTAGTTTTGGACGCAGTTACGATTATAAAGCTGGTATTTCTTCTAGCAGTCCTCCCAAAAAGCTTGTGGTCATCCACGTGGCATCCTACTGTAGTTTGAGAGATGTTCTGACCTCAAGACCTAACTAAGGTCTGGAATTCTCCATCTGTGATTCTTGGAGACTCATTAGCCACTTGAACCATCCTCATCAGTGTGCGTAGGGTCCATATAAACATAAGTCCTTTTCCAGGCAGGTTGTTAACATCTCCAGTTACTTGAAGCTTCTTAATTATTGCCCTGATAGTGGAAATGGCCATTAAGTATTTTCATGTAGCCCTTTCCCGAAGCTGTGCAGAGAATACAGCACTTTCTCATAGTGATGGATGACTAAGGGAATTTGTCCTGTGTGGCAGTTCATATCTATACCCACAAAAATAAATGGCTGATATGGCAGAAATAATGGCTGACCATTTAAGTGTTCCTAATAACCCAGGCGAACTTTACAGCATAAAATATGAAGGGGATTATACATCAGTAAATTTAATTTACTGATGCTGATAAGACGGAGTTCACTGGAAATAACATGGAAGTTTTTGTTACTTGGAAGGCATCCCATGTCATTTGGTGGAATAAAAAATACTGAATTAAACTGAATAAAATAAGGAGAGTTTTAGCCCAGTATTGCCTAAACTCTGATCTCTTCTGATGCACAATGAATTATCTGGAAACGAATTCCTTCCTGCAGAAATATCTATCTGAACTCCAACGTTTTGTTAATCTGAGAAAATCCTTAAACACATCCTCTTTAGAACACATAAATATGGTGACTTTCTGCAAATGTAGCCTATTGTTTTATTTATTAGTAATAGTTTCTATTATTTGATGAATTCAACATACTGGGAAAAAGCACATAACCAGTAATTGTGCATTAAAATATCCACTGTGTTTTTCATACAGGTGTGTTAACTTTGATCTTCGTAGAACACCAGGGGTGTCTAAACTTTACATAAAACTTTATATAGCCTGTAATTCAGGAGTGGATTTATCTACCTGCAATTATCTGTTTTCATAGCTACCATTCACTTATTTGTTCAGGCTTTTACGGATCAGTACTGTTTGACCCAATTAACTGCAGGCTTCTTATTCAATTATTACATAGGCATAGTAATATCAGCAACAGGACTGACTGAGGATTAAAAACTTAACATCTAAAATGGGGTCTGGAAATTTAAATCTGTACCACCAATATACAATCTCAGCTGTCTCTAATTTCAGTGATCAAATCAGGATGTATTATAACCAGTGGTTTATTCATTTTTGTAACATGGGATATGACAAGGATAAAGGATGCAAGTGCAAGCATTTAAATGGAAAACTAATAAGAAAAAAACAAAAAAAAATTAAGAAACAAAACACGACTGAGGAACAGGGTTACAAAAACAGCTGACATAGAGACAAAACACCGAGCAAAAACAAAGGGAACCACAGGGAGTATAAAACAGCAAGCACTAACAAGGAACACCTGGGAAGGGGTGGAGCTACACACTAGGGATAGGTGAGGGGCTTGACAAGGGGTCGTAGACAGGAGAAGCAATAACCAAAACAAACAGAAGCACATGGCACAGGGCAACAAAAGGCACCTGGAAATGACAAGAGAAAGACAGAAACGGAAAACCAGAGAAAACATAGATAAACGGGGGCTAGCCTAGCAGCATGTGACAATTTTAAGTTGGAAAATTGAAACTGCCCTGCTTTCATCAGTTAGCATCAGAGTCAGTCAGAGATATTTTGTGGTTTCAGGTAAAATGTTGAGCATGTAAGACATAACCCCAGTGTGGAAGCCCAAACCATATATCAAAACTCTCAACAGCAATATCAAACAAGTTTTACAATAAGATTTTTAGTCTGCTGTTTTATGCCATTCTCAGTGTTTAGTTTAATTTAAAAAATTATATTATTATTCTAAACTTTAACTGTGAACTTTATTAACTGTAAATATCTGTCGCTGGCCTACACTGCTAATTATACCTGCCTATCTTTTTAAAGAGTCCAGCGAGCATTCTTTAATGGGCTTGTCAGGTCCAGTGAAAACCTTAATTTCAACAGTTTTCCCAAAAGTCATCCACCCAAAGGCGTAACTTTTCTCCCCCTCAACTGAGCGACAATGCAGAGAGGGGCTGTCATCACTTTGCATCCCCTCTACAACTGAGCCGTGTGTGCTGTTTTATATCATTTTTATCGTGCTATTGCAGTTTATTGTTTTGAATAAAATGAGCATATAATTACATTTCTGAAGACCCAGGATATACATAAAATAACATAAAATATGAATTAATTCAATAGAATATTTTGAGCTCTTTTTGAAAAATCATATTAAGCCTAAGTGCACTGTTATAACCCTATTAACTTTTAATTGTGAGAAGTATAATTTGGTAACGTATTTGTTGGTAATCTAGTTATGAAGGTGAAGTGTGGGCCCAATAACTAGTTCAAAATAAAAAAAACTACTTCTAATAAATATATGATTTTTTTGACTGCCCTACATAATGTATATATTAAACACATCCAAGCTGTTTAAGGCAGGCAGGGTTGACAGGTCCAGCAGAACATTAGACAGGAATATTGTGAATCTGGCAACCCCACATAGGCTATACCAAACACTTCATAGCATAACTATTGGAACAAAAACTGAATTTTATTTGACAGCCCTACCAAATCTGTACATTTGAACTGAATCTGATCTTTGTCTGTACTGCCATCAGACTGAAATGGAAGTCAGTGGTCGGTGAATATATTGTATCCATCTAATGAATGTTTTAGAAAGTATCTTGAGGTCAAGATTAAAGTTTCTGTGTAATAGCAGTAGTCTATTTTATGATGTGTGAAAAGAATACGGTAATAATAATTTACATATATAGACAAACAATTATCATCCCAGTCATGCAAAATGATCTTTGCTGCGACGTCCCTCTTTTATACAATAGGTCAGTTTCCTAACGGCACTGAGTGCTGACTGTGTATCATGAAACAGTTATGCAATTTCATGATCATTACTCATCAACATCAGCACATGCTACCATCAATAAGTGCACACTGACCCTGCTAGTGGCAAGGCAGGCCTCTGAAATGTAGAGGGACAAACCATCAATACATGGAATCAGCTCAATAGCAGTCTTTGATTTCTCTTAATATCACACGCAGGATGACATCAGTGGTGTAGTCCTGAGAGAAAAGTGGGTAAACTATACATTTACACCAGCACGGCACACACAGCCACCTACATATACACTCATATCCCCAGTTAAATTACAGGCCTAAATGTAAGTTAAAGCTAAAACCTTTTCTGTTTGCTTACTGGGATAATTATGTGGAACTACAGCAGAACAGGTGTACATCAGCATTGCAGTGGCACTCGTGGTGGTGGTGTGTTAGTGTGTGTTGTGCTTGTGTGAGTGGATCAGAGACTGCTGGAATTTTAAAACACTGAGAGCTGACAAGTCAAAGCCGATAGCTCACGTCTTGATCATCCTCTAGTCCTTTATTGGCCTCTGGACACTGTAGTAGGTGAACTATTTTCAGTCCAGCTGTGACACTGCGGTGCTTATAAACTCCAGCAGTACTGCTGTCTCTGATCCACTCATGTCAGCATAACACACACTAAGGCCCAATCCTGTTTCACCCCTTACCCCTCACACTTCGCCCTACCCCTTCGTTTTGCGCATTAACGTTAATCTTTTGTCCCGAGTGTTGTTGAGATGGAGGGGTAGGGCGAAGTGTTGGAGCTACATGGCCCTTCAAACAGAGTGTTATGAGAAAATTCCCAGAATGCCCTGCGAATCATCAGCAAGATGGCTGCACAAGCGACCAAAGATAACCTATAAATATAATTATTTTTTTCCATTGTACTGAAACATTGTAAAGCGTTTCATGGTCACTTTATTCATAACACGCATAAAAATAGCTAGTGATTCGCTAATGTCTCGTTCGCTACCTAGCAAAATTTCCTGTTTCACCTTAAATGGTGCAGGAGTTATGTTCTGGTATCTGAGGTTGGTGCAAGAGGGAAATTCAACTTCAAATTACTGACGAATTCTTGATGGAGATAATAAATAGCTGTCACAGCTCTCTTTAAAGGCATAGGATGCCCTAAAGGTATTTAAGCAGTGAGGAGCTGAACTTTACCCTCCTCTGCTCTCACTGCGGACTGGCAGGGTCGCCTACAGAACACCGCTAGTAGCCTGTTAATGAAGTCAGGTAGTTTTTGTTAGATTGGTTGATGTGTAAATTAAGTTGTGAATGAATCGCAAGCCCCCATGCTTTTCGTCTGTTTACATAAAAGTCACTGATGACAACTTATGACGTATCTACCACCCGCCTAATACCTGCTCTGTGGTAGTGGTCCTGACCACTGAAGAACAGGGTGATATATATTTTGTTTATACACTCTCATCATAAAAAGAATAGCTGCACCCAGAGGGACAGAAGAAAGTGTCAGATTGCAGTGATATTGGGAAGGAAGATGAAGGTTAGCAGGAACAACAAACAATGATACATTTAAACTCATATGGGCAATACTTATTGAGCTACACTTACAGAAGTAATGTAACACAACATGCCATGGAGTTGTAGAGGTTCCTAATGGTGTGCTGCGATAATTCATCACATTAGGGACGTGAATATTTTGAATTCCTATAGATTTTGCAGTAGGGGTGGAGGTGGAGTGCCACCAGGCAGCTCCATAACAGTTTGGCACAACACCATTGCAGTCTTTGGCGTTGCTGACATGGTGTTCAGGACAGTCGTTGTAAGTTGTTGCCTGTATGCATGTAGTCCTGCACTGCGCAGCCGTCCGCTAATGGCGCTGGCAGTAACAGGACGACTCATGGAGTTAGTGAATGCTCACCATCATGGCTGTTGGGTCACTCTGTGCATGTTAGACAGTCGGTTCTCCCTCTCTGTGGTTCTGTGCAGGTCTCCCAGATCTTTAGTGTTGCGAGGTTGTGTTTTCTTTCTATTCAATGACCAACAGTGTGCTATGGTAATATCTGCAGACCTGCAATACATTGATAATCTTGCTTCTGGAGCTGTACAATGTGACCGCTCTCAAACTACTCCAACTGCTCAAACTGCTTCCGACCTCTTCTCTAAGGAACACCTGGTTTAAAAAGGATGTTACCAACACAACAGCATCAGTCTGAATGGAAAGCATTCACAACAGGATAACCTTGTAGCCCCGTCCTTGCTTACGTCACATGTACGACTGAGTGTGAAACTTGAATCATTTGTATGTCTCATGATGTCAAACCTACCCACCAAGTTTCATTCCTTGTTTCCTTCTGGATGCAACACATTTTTTTGTTAATTAGTGTATAACTATATATATACTGTATATTCACATTCTAAACAAGCCACAGACTATTTTCAATGATGTAGAGGTCATTTCATATAGACCAATCATAGAAATTATTAATTTAGGCTGCCCTCGATACCCGTTATACATGAGTCTTCTAGTTAGCCTGCCCTGCCAGACAGAACTGTGTAAGGCAAGCTATGCATGTGTTCGAGTGTCAAAAGAAATGAGCTAGCATGATAAATGATTATGGCTGACTAATGTTGACAGTTAATGCAGCTTGCCATCAAACAGCGTATTTCATAATGTAGCTCACAAAGCTGCACTGCCTAGGGGCCCAGTCTATATTCACTCATCTGTGTGCTGATTGAATTAGTCCATCACAGCAAAATACACTAATTATTAAAAGCAGCAGCATCAGACCCTCATTACTGATTCGTAGCTATCTTGATGGCAGATTATCATTTCAAATGTAATTATGGTTTATTAATGATAAAGCATATTAATTGATTTTATTAATAATGGCCGAATATCTCACTTTCCCTAACCGGGGTCTTGTTTCTGGTTCATGGGGTATATTTTTTCCACCCTGACTCGTGAGACTGTTTGGAATACAGTATTGTAATAAAACAATAATGATAATATCAATAATATTATTATAAGGAATGAGAATAAAGAAGCAGCCTGGTGAAAAAAGAACATGTTGTATGTGCACATCTGCTCCACTAGATGACATTTAGCTTTGACTACTTTGTGCAATACGTATTCCTCAGTGTCCATGATTGGCCCATTTTGTGAGAATTAGTATTTTTGCTCTCAGGGTCCCCCTAGAGCTGCGGAGTGTAATTCAGTTTTATACCACTATACGGCTTTGAACCCACCCAAAGATCCAACTCCCCTTTGTGTGCCCAGACGTCATGCAGGATTATAGATGCTACAGATTACAGCTGTGATTTTGATTGTTCCTATGTATGAATTACCGTGAGTAATGCAATTCGTTGAAGATGACACCAGCAGAGACAACATCATAAGAGAAAGAATCATGTTGATTTACATAGTAGAGTAATAATTCTGAATTTTATTACTGGAGGTTGCAACTGTTTGTTGTGAGATTGAGAAAGACTGAAGGTGTGAGAAACCTTTTGGTGTGAGATGATCTTTGCATGCTGGCTCGAACCAGGGCTGAGGTTAGAGGACTTCTGGCTTCTGGAAAAACTCCAAAACTCCGGGGATGACACAGTGAAACAGGGATGCCACAGATAAGGTTTTGGCCTTTGTTGCAATGTGTAATATAAAACATTGGCAGGGATGGATTTCCCATTAGCTATAAGGCTCGTCTTGCATCCTTTATCTTTTTATCTTGCCAGCTCGTAACAGATAGTCCGAGATTTACCGTGGTCTCTTGCTCGGTCACTCCCTCTTTTTCTCTTTTCTTCACTTTCTCTGGCAACATCTCTTTCGGTCCCCTTACAGCCTGTTCCATGCTGTCCATGCTGGGAATTCAGAGCTGGGTTTTTCTGGTAGCTAGCTGAAGACCTATAGTTGTTAGTGGAAGACAAGGTGCTGTAAACTGTCTGTTAGCAGTTCTCACAAGGGGGTGCCCACTCCTCCAAAAATGACAGTGCTATAAGAGGTGTTCTGGTCCTGGAGTGGGAATGACCCTTATGCTAATGGTTTTGAAGCTGTTACTGTAAGGTGAAACATGATGTTGCTTTAATACCATGTTGACCGAGGAAATGTCTGCAACGAAGATGGATGCATGTGGAAATTGTGAAACACACTATAGGTAAGTATTACATTAAGTCCTGACGATCGGATCCAGTGATACATGCACCTATTCAGGGTTGTTACGCTGCCTAGCTTTGTTCATTTTGTTCTGCAAGTGGTTGCACATATATGATCAGTGTTTGGCATCTGTGTGTGCAACAGCATGTGAAAACCCAATCAGAGTTGGTCTTTGAGGGGTGAAGAAATGCTCTTTCAATCCAAATAACACCATGCAGATAACATTATAATGGAATGGAGCAAAAACGTGCACTGGGAGTTTTATACAGGTTCACACGTCTCAGTGATCAATTCATTTCCTTCCTGTTAAATGTGTTTTACAGGAACTAACAGACCAAATGAGGGCTTTTGTGGAAGAATACGAGAAAAACACTGATGGCAAGATAGATATTATTGAGGTAAGAAAGCTGTCCCGCTGGATAATTACTTCATTCCTGTTTTCTCCCTGAGCGCCACTGAGCGTGTGTTGTTTTATGTACCAAACAGTCATAATGCTTTTTTAATGATTTTTTATGAGCCATATAAACAGTGAAAATGTCACATCCATCTCATGAGTGTTCTGTAAAGTGCGCTCTGGTCACAACTGAAGTAAAGGTAATTGTCCCTGTGAGGTAATTGGTAATTGCTGTGCTAAATATTGGAACATTTTATGACACTTTTGGTTCCCTAAAGAATCTTTTGCCTGACTTGTACAGGGGCACAAGTGTATAATAACAAAACGATCACAAAAAAGTGAAAAATTGTTTACAGAAAATTAATTTTCAACATCTTGATACACAAGCTGATAGAATAAACATAAGGCCAGTGGTTTGATGTGAAATGCGCCTATCACCTCCAGTGACTGGAACAGGAACCAGAAGGTTTAGAGTTTAATGGATCTTAAATCTTCTTTACAGGAAGTTATTACACACACAGCCTACAGATACAGTCTGATGTGTGACACATTATTTTATAAAGTTTAAGGAGAAGATTTTCACCTGAGCCATGCACCATGTGTACAATGCATGAAAGCCATACGTAGGAAGCAATATGTAAGCCAAATCAGTCCTTAAAGTCAAATAGCAAGTTAAAGTAGCAATTTGCTACGAGGCCAGCCAGTGCTGCATCTCTAGGTAGTCAACACAGAAGCTGTCTATATTGTGGGTTGAGCAGCCTATACAACAACGACATAGTGTTTTTAGGGACCCACCAGAATGTTCATTAAGTGACATACTGGGTCCAAAAGGAAGTCCTGGATTCCCCTTTTCCACTTGTATTGGGCACCTTGCATATAAAATATGTGTGTTGTAGACATTCTGATCTCTGGTTCCCATCAGCACCACTGTAGGTTATGTGTAATGTAACATCTCTCTGCAATGTATGCATCTCTCCATGTCAAACCACTCTGACTGACTCTGTTTACATTTCAGTGAGTGAGTATATGGAAATTTGAACTGTAGATTTTTCTCGAGGACAATAGAATACAGAGTTGAAGAAGAGTGAAGGTTTAGCACATGTACATAAAAGCCACATTGTCAGACGTACTTAAAATGCTTGACCTCAAACATTACCAAACACATGGACAAACATAAATCATGATAAACTAAGCAACATCCCCACAAATATCTGGCTTTATATTTGTATTTATTGACTTTAGATATCGCCTGGTTATTGGCTGTGTCAAACCATAGGTCATTGAGGACAGAGAAAATTCACAACACTGGACGGTGTCTCTCAATACAGCTTTCTCTACTGAATTTCTAAATGTGAATTCTAAATGTGTTAATGCATTTAATATCTGAGATGATATCTGCACACTTAGTTCCATAATAGACATACTGTATATTCTATCCTATATTCTCCCTAGCTGGCTAATCTAAACAGTGACATAACTACATTCCGTTGGAATATTTCTTTAGAGCAGACTACTGGGCAAAAACATGGCTACATCCCAGAACACTGATGGTTTTTATTTTTGGCCTGGACTGTCCAGATATAACCCCTATAATATTTAACCAGGATTCAGATTTAAACCCATATAATAGCCACTGCTCCATGTAATAGACAGTCTGTGAGTATACCCACAAACCTTCACTGTTTAAAGATGTTAAAGGGAAGCTTCCCACACTAAGGCACTTTATCTCTTTGTTTCATGATTTACTGTTGAAACCATTACTAGACTGATGTTTTGCAATTGCTTTGCTCGTGAGTGAGTGTCTATTTGATGGCCTGTGTCAATATGAATGAATCCTTTTTAATTCTTTTTGTCACAGTTGGTACAAATACTACCCACAGAGGAAAATTTCTTGCTATTTTTCCGTCAACAGCTGAAGTCCTGTACAGAATTTATGGAGGTATGGACGTAATTTGCAGTCTGTTTAGTGTGTTTAGTCTCCTCTTGAGCCAGTTACTGTAACAAATGGCCGCAGTTGTTGTCATTGCTGTTCCAAAGCCAAGTTCGTTTTAAAACCTTCTGACAATCAAAAATCATTTAGGGGATAAAGAACAAGCAGTGTTTAGAGTGTGGCTTGCATTGCTTATGAAAATCTCCTAACTCTGTATCTGCTCTCTAAACATTGCGGTTGAGAGGTTAATTTCTTCTATGGGTTTCTCTTTTGGTCCTCGTCCACAAGTACCACAGCTAACCCCAAGTTTGGCTTTCCCTGGCAGGCCTGGAGAAATTATGATGCTGACCACAGTGGCTACATCGAAGCTGACGAGCTGAAGGTAAGAAGAAATGGTGTCCTATAATGACTTGACGGGAAGTTCAGCTCACTGCCGAGCGCTGGGCTTTTCCACGCTGGAGTACTGAGAGCTTTTTTTCCATGTCTCATTTTTCTTTGCTACTGTAACCGAAATACAACTCCGCTGGCTGATGTCCCTCAGACCACCTGCCTGGCTTCATCCCATGGACCTTTGTATTGATTTGTCACTGAGAAACCACGCTGACATTTTTGAAGCGTTCAATAAAAGGGAAGTAATGCTGGAATGTCGGAGATTACAGGTTATAGGCCTTACCTAATACAGCCTAAGCTTTAAGAATCCCCGCTGGGTCCCTCACAGCCAAGTGAACCATTAGCTTCCTGTCAAGTGCTGCCCTTTTACAATGATGCTAATATTTTGAGTCAGCACGGGCCTGAGCATTTCAATGTAGTGGAGGAGTGCATAAAAAGCTGCTGCGAGACCCTCTGACTGACAGAAATAGCCCACAGGAGGGAGATTTCCAAAGCAAACCTTACAAATAAAGTTCTTTAAACTACCTGCTGATAGTTGTAGTCTTTGGCCAGAGGCCAGATTTTCACATTTTTAGTATGTAACAAATTTACAAAACATACAAAATTCCAAAGCTTACATGCCCCCGGTTTATTTCGGCTTTAAATTAGGGGAAGATTTTAAATAAGAGATTTTAAATAAGTGAGTAAAGAAAAGACCAGGCAGTTAAGCAACTATATCCCACCATGCTCTGTGCCATGTAAAAAAATAATGCTGAGCAGGCCCATCCATAATTTTGGATCAACATGGCAAGTAAAAAAAACCCAAGTGACTTTGAAAGAGGGTTATCGATGCACAAATGGCAGGAGCTTTAGTCATTAAGTTTGCTCAGCTGGTTAGTGTTTCAGTAGGAAACACCAGAGACATCTTCTTTTAAATCTATAGGAAAGACATTTAATGAACAGAGCTGGAATTCTGGATTACAGTGCATATTTGGTGGCCAGGATGCTCATGTGCTTTTACCAAATTCTGCATTACCAAAGTGCATGTGCAGTGGACACCAAGGAAACAGTACAGCTCTGAATGCTTAACCCCTACAGTGAGATGCTCTGGCATGGTTGTGGCATGTATATGTAGAAAGGCTCAAATTATTACAGAGTTTTTCGGGCTGAAGACTTTTATCCTGTGAGAAAACGCTTTTATTCTAATGGCAGTGGTCTCTTCCAGGATGGCAAAGCCCCCTTTCAGTACGGTTTAAAAGTAAAGTGCAGTCTAAAGTACACAGGGTTAGCAGTTTTCTGTGTTGAACAGCTGGAGAAATAAAATGTATTTCTCATTTAAACACAAAAGTTGACATAATTGCAGAACAAATACTGTATGTCAGTTATAAATGTTACACAAACACTGGCTGTTAATGAGGATTTTGCATATACAGTACGTTTAGCTTTTCGCTCAATCTCAATTAATGGCCTGGGTTTGAGTAGATAATGGCATAATCCTTGTAAATATCAAACGTTTGAATATTTCATTGGTTTTAAATAGTATCTTTTATTGTGGCAAAACAGCTTCAACTAATAGGGTAGAAAATCAGTCCATATCAGTTTAGAACAGTTATATCTACAGTTAATATATATATCATAAATAAAACTTTTACTGAGCTGATATTTGCTGTTTTTTATTATGGTCAAAAAATACATTTGCAAAGTTTGACATGTGTCCTCTACTAATCGTAATGTTAATAATGTTGTTAAATGTATTTTCATGTTTTTAGGGTGGAAAAGCACATCTGGTTTAAACCATATAGTATCATTGCATCAGTTTAGCAGTGGTAATCAGCTGTTGTTACAAATAGCCCTTTATTCTGTTACCCTGCCTGTAGACACTTTTGGCTGAATTGTTCACAGATAGTAGGTAATTGAATCAGCCATGTTTTTCATTCATAACAGACACGTGTGGGTTGCTTGTATGAACAATATTAATCTGGTTCAGAGGTTTTGTGATTTGTTTGTTTGATTACATAAACATAGGTGGCTAGGTTAAATGCACATATTAAGAATAAATGAGAATACATGAATAATCCACTGCCTGTTCCTAAAGTCTCATGAGAATTGTTGGCGCTTCCATTTCAGAATTTTTTGAGAGACCTGCTCCAAAGGGCAAAGAAACCTTTTGACGAGAAGAAGTTAGAGGAATACACATTAACCACGGTAGGAGGACCACAGATGTTGAGGTCAAAGCGTCGGTGGAAGTTCCTCTTTGATATGTAACTAAAATATCTTTTTCCTGCAGCTGAAAATTTTTGATTCGAATAATGATGGGAAATTATGTCTGTCAGAAATGGCCAGGTTTGTCTTATCCTTTTCTTACACATAACACCTTCAGGTTATTTGGCTGTTTATATTTATGCCTTAGCATTACTAATAAAAACAATCATCTGGTTTCATCTCAGGCTACTACCAGACCACGAGAACTTTCTCCTGAAATTTCAGGTTTGTCAGTTTGTACTTGTCAAGGTTAAAAGCATTACATGCTGCAGTGTTTATGGCATGATCTTAACAGTAGAAATGATCCAAATTCTTCCCACAGGGAGTGAAAATGGCCAGAAAAGAGTTCAACAAGATCTTTGAGTTATACGATAAGGTATGTATGTAACGCTGCACTCGCCAACCTTTCACCTATTTCATTTCCAGAAGTCTTTTCCACTATAGCCAGTTCTCTAGACCCTCAGGTCTGAACAGTAACTGGCTTGTGTTTATTATATTATTTATTATTTAGTGATTTAGAAGAGCACAAGTTTGGCTACAGATATGCTCAGCTATTGCACAGCTTTGTTGAAATCCACAATCACCTCACCTGATTTAATGAAGAATTTCAGGCCGACTAGATATCAGATTGGAACTACGGCGCTACCAAAAGGAGATGTTTGGAAATGCTTAAACAAAAACAAAGTGACATACCTAATATCAGCACGTATCTATAATTTTGATTATTTATATTTTTAAATATGTTTGCTGCACCATTACATAGCGTTTTAAAAGTACACAAAGCCTCAAATTCTTAGTAAAATGTGGAATCAGTATTAAATTGGTCCACACTTTAGTTTTGTGCACTCTACTACCACTTCAATTTGTCTTTTCTTCCCATCTTAAAACCGAAGAGTCACTGACATTCTGCACTCTCGTCTGCATTTAAAATGACTAAAGGAGACACTTTTGAGAAGATAATCCACTCACCCCTTCCAAAAGTAGAGTTCAAAAAATTATTAATAGGAAAATGGGACTGCGCAAGTCCTGGTAGACCACCAAAACTGTCACCATCAGATAAACAGCAATTCTTGGAGAGAGAGGAGCTCCACTCTTGCTTCAGATCTGAAAAATGTGATGATTGTGAGTGTGTGGAAAGAGTATTTAAAGAAGGTCAGTCAAAATGTGATGAAAGACGTGTCTTCTGAGGATGTATGTGAATCATGTACTGCCATCGAACACTGATTACCCATAACTCCTTGTTTGTACACTCATTATCCATTTTATCAGCTGCACATATAGAAGCACTTTGTAGTTCTACAACGGCAAACTGTAGTGCATCTGTTTCTTTGCATACACTTCCCTTACATCCTGTTCAATAGTCAGGACCCCCACAGGACCACCACAGAATAGGAAAGTGTCTGAATGTTACAGCTAATCAGTATTTCTTCATCATTATAATAATGAATTGATTTTGCATTTGAATCCTGAATAATTTGTACTTAATGGCCGTTTTGAAAGGTGGTCTCTGACCTGTGCAAGGTAGAGTAAAACAGACAGTCGAATATGGCAAAGAGTAATCTCAGTGTGAAGCATAAGTGCATGGATCAGTTAGACATTTAGGTCTTCCTAGGTCTTGAGGATAGCAGTTATTAGTATGCAGAGAGGGTGCCCTGTCTGGATATCACCTCCAGCACACTACTGGAGTCCTTGGCTCTTGGCTTCACTGTAACGTATTAGCGTGTCCCTGAATAGGACGGAATTCTTCGCTGCTGATGACAGCGCCTCTGATCCTTTATTGACTGGCAGGTTCAGATTGCACACACACCCGTATACTTCAGGCTGCTGTGCTATCTGAATAAGCAGAAAGAGGATTTAGCATGAATGAAGAAAACACACACTCATTAGGAGAGCTATGAGGCGTCTCGGAGCACACTGGCGTGTCGATGCGTTCTGATTTGGCCGTGTATTGTTTGCCAGTGAATACTGTCCTCATTACACTCTAGCAGTCATTTAAATGGAAGCGGCGAAGGGTCACGGTACTGGTCTCAGACTGATAGTGACAGGGCACAATGAATTATATGCCTCTATCTTTTACTTTGCACAGTGGAGGCCTGCTGATAACAGCACCTCTGTATATTAGCATTATCAAGAGCATCTAAGAGCAAGCTATCTGCCAGAGTGTGAGGAAAGAAATGGCAGGAGAAATATGAATATTGGAAAGGAAGATAAAGGTAACCAGGAACAATAAATGATGATGAATAATAACTGATTTGGGTAATATTTATTAAGCTACACATACAGAAGTAGTGTCTCTCAGTGTGGCATTGAGCTGCCATGTTTGTAAATGCAGCATGCCAGCTATCTTGGCATGGAGTTACAGATAACCCATCCCATGCAGCTTGAAGGTTCAAGCAACACCAGGCCTTCAGGTGTGGTCCTGTGTCATGCAGCCCTTAATAAATGGTGCTGGCACTAACAAAATGACTCATGGAGGGCATCACATGTCGTGGCTGTTGGGTCACACCGTGCATATCGGACAACTCATCGGTTCTCTCTCTATGGTTTGTGTAGGGCCCTCAGATCCTTCATGCCACTGGTGCATGCCTTCTTCTAATTAATGCTGCCAACAGTGTGCTATGGTAGTATTCGCACTGCTGGTAGGTTGCGCAATACGTCAATAAGACCCGCTTCCCAGATCCCAGCGATGCGACCCCTCTCCAACTTTTTTAACTTCTCCAAATTCCCTTCTCTGAGGCGTACTTCACTTGCAAAGGATGTTACCAACACAGCAGCCCAAGTCAGAATGGAAAGCACACACAACAGGATGACCATATAAAGTCAGTGAGGCACAGCTGAGCGTGAACCTTGAATCCTTCGTATGTCTCATAATGACAAACCAAAGTTTCATTCCGGTCAGTTAATCCCTTCTGGGTGCAGCTATTTTTTCAATGAGTGTATATTTGTGTTTTCATCCATTAGTGTTCTCACACCACAATACCCAGCATGCATTAAGCAAATTCATTATGACCCCTAGCCTGAATCTACTAACTAGATCTGTGGTGCTGGTTAACATTAGTGATGGAGCACTTCTTCAACTGTAAGAAAAGCATCCAGCCTAAAGCACATGGTGTCTTTCAAAACTGATCTCCACCTTTATCAGAAGGAGGTATTCATAGCATTTAAACTGGAATCCCACTCTAGAGACGACTGTAGCATCACTGTAGGAGGGAATGGATCGATGATTATGTTTCCCATTTTGGCCAGTGTCCTTTCAAACAAGAAATTTCAGGCCCAGTTTTCAGAATCTTTTTAGTTTATTTCTAGCATGAAATTAGTGCCATAGAGGCTTTGCGTGTCATCCCACTGACTCTGTGTGCAAAACCGATGCTTAGTGCCTGGCTTCTCTCCGATTGTGAATGTCTAAGTAGACATTAAAAGAAAAGGAAGTAAAACTTCATGTCATTAAGTTTTTCTGTGTGTCTGACATCTGCGCTCGCTCTCTTACAGGACAGGAACGGCTACATGGACGAGAACGAGCTTGACGCCCTGCTCAAAGACCTGTGTGAGCAAAACAAAAAGGTGAGGTTCCACAATCAGTCGGGCAGATTTGCTTTTTTTCGGAGATGAGAGAAACATTGTTTACCTACATCTCGTCAACAGCGGCTGGATGGGCTTGTACAAACACAATCTGTCAGAGCGGCCTCATGAAAGCATGCTAACATCAGTCAGAATCCAATCTCCTCCTCTGCGTATGTGACCTGCATGCAGACGTGTAACTTCAGAGGTGGCTAAACAGGGTTTACTTCGGGCTATTATATAAGCACAGCCAGGCTGCACATTTCAGCACTTTAGTCGAATTTTAGTCCTGGATTCTTTGTGCAGAATATCTGTGGGAACAATTTATGGATTTGGCTTTCACTTTGGCTCGCTCTGCTATATAAAAGGAGATATTGGATAAATCAGAGCTTTTGGCCCATCTCCAAGCTCACAGCACCAAAAAGAAACACTGGAAATGTAGTGTGGGCTAGATGTACCAAATGTTTGCGGTGGTGCTAATGCATTTTGGAGTGGCAGAAGCACTTACAGCTGATTTATCACTTTGTGTGGAGAAGCTTTTTTTCGGTGTGCACATGAGGACATCACTAAGTTCAGACTTCATGAATATGCATTTCAGGGCATGGCGTTTTCAGGCTGCATAGATAGAGGAGGAGACTATGCAATTTACCAACCTAGAGCAATTTATTTTTGTGAATTTACCTGAAAAACGTTTTCTTCATCCTAGTAAAGAAGATGCAACTACTTAGAAAATGGGGAAAAAATATTTTGATGTATTTTTTATTAAAAACAAACGTATTTGCTTTTATTAAGAATGTTTTATTTTTTTATAATTCTATGCATTTTGTAGGTTTTGCTCCATTTTTATAAATTTTCTTTTGTTGTTTCTTTTCACTTTGGGCTGAGCATGGCCTCTTCAGATAAAAAGTGCATTAAATACATTTTAAAATGTATAGAAATGTTAAAAATGTTCAGTAATATCTCATGATATCATTACAGTTGGAACAAAACCTGTATCTCCAAACACACCTTTACAGGAATAAGAAAAAATATATATTTACTTTGAGCAGGAATTATTTAAACACCCCCAAGCATTTTTGGAGCAGATGCTTTTAACATATTTAACACAATACAAAGACCAGCTTCTTATAAATTATGTAAATTATATAAAAAATTTAAAATGAAGATGCAATGTTCTGTCTCAACAACAGTGATACTGTATACTCAACAGCCATAACATCAAAAACCAACTCCTTGTATCTACACACACTGGGCCATCAGCCCCACTTACTATATAGAAGAAATACAAGGTGTGACTATGTGGTAAGTGAAGCTGATAAAATGGATAAAGAGTGAAGATACAATGAGGTGGTTGGTCAGTGTATACAAAGTTACGTCCATAATTATTTGGACATTGACAAAGTAATTGTTACTTGAGGTGACCAGGATATTAGGATTAAAACTAGACAATCAATATAAGCTCAAAGTAAAGAGCTTTGGTTTTGAAGGTGAAATGTGAAGTATTAAACAATATACATACACAGTGAAAAATAATTGTACAGTAGCTACATGGCCACTCAGCTGTTCAAGGGCCAGGTTTAGTTGTGTCTTACTTCCTCATTGTTTCACCTACTAATAACCAGATTAAAGGTCAAGAGCTGATTTGAAGCGTGGTATTTGCAAGTCTTTAAGGAGATTTGCAAATCATATACATATATATATACACATATCTTTTTTTGTGTCATCAGAATTATTTAGCTGGTTTAGACATGCTTTGTTTGGATCTGCATTTTAGCATCTCTGGAATTCCAATCTGTCATTTTGCGAGTGACGTGGATTAAACAGAAGGTCATAGTAAATCATACGCAAAGTAGAACCAGCTGGAAATGCTAAATGTTATGACATTTTGCATGTTCCTCAGTAAATCTGGCCCTCTATGTCCAAAAGTTTTCCTCTGCATTTGTTCAGCCTTGCTGCAGTAACAGCCTCTACTCTGCCGGAAAGACGTTCCATAGCATTTGCTACAAACCTCTGGCTCATTAAACACAACTGATTCAACTAGAAACATTCTAATCAGCCTCCGCAGAGATGGGTCCTGGAAAGAAACCAGTTTGCCACTGCCCTGTGCCCCATTCTACTGTCAGTGCTTTTCTAAAGAGATTATAAAAGCTGTCTGTGCACTGAATGCATGTATCAGCAACTATGGGGTGAACCTTGGTAGCTCAGTATTTCGAAGAGGTGCCTGTAATGTAACTGTGTGCATCAGCATGTGGTAGTTATGCAGGATAGAGCAATAGACTGCCAATCGCTAACGGCTTTCTTATACCCGGCAGGTTCTAGAACCCAGCAAGATCCCTGTATATAAGAAGGCCATCATGGCTCTGTCTGATGGAGGGAAGCTCTACAGAACGGAGTTGGCACTGGTGTTGTGTGAAGACATGTGAGACTCGCTCGTCAGTTGACTTAACCCTCCACCATCCTCTCCATGCACATACCACCGCCAGCAAAGCTCTCTGCTCACTCGTCCCATGTGCGAAGATAGCTAGACACTGGGTGTATTTCTGTTCTTTCTTTTGGGGAACTTGTAATTCACAGGCTGAGCGTATGTAGGTACATAGACCAGAGACCGGTGGCCCATAACTTTTCGATCTGTTATTTCTATACAGTTTCTAAATGTACAGCTTTTGTAAAGATGAGACTGACACAACATTTAAAAAAGACCTGTATACTACATTCATGAAACGCGACACCATCCCCAGCAGAGATGAGATATACCCCCAGAGTACTGGAAATCCATCTGTATTAACCGTATTTAAATTGTGTGCCAACACAGAATCACGATGAGAAATTGATCAACCTTATGATATTGTAGCCAAAGCAATAACGTGTTAGAGGAATGTGGATGGTAAAAATGTGACGTTGGATCAAACTGTGAAATAGGAAAGTACTTGTATGTGATCTCCAGTAGGCTAAATTTATGTTCGCAGTGCATGTTTGCAACTGAAGGCTCACCTCGCAGTGAGGCATTAACGACTCTATAAGCACATAACACATCTATATGAACTGCATCGCCCCCAGACCACTCTCTTATCTCCTGTCAACATGTTTGCACTGTAAAGAATGACGTGCACCACTATGCCGACCACCAGAGACACTGTGTAACAGGATACTACACTTATTAAAGCACTACCTGAACTCTGAATGGTGTCATGTAATATGTTCTCGGGACTTACGTAGACATTTGTGTGTCAGAATTCTGACATTATGCAAATTATACAGACTTTTCACCTATCAGAAATATCATTACGACCAATTAATGTATCTACACTATTCATTTATTTTATCAGCTCTACATACCACATAGGTACACCTTGTAGTTCTACAATTACAGACTGTAGCCCATCTGTCGCTCTGCATATTTTGTTATTCCCCATCCCCCTTTTTTAAATCGTCAGGACACCACAGAGCAGGTATTATGTAAGTTGTTATAAAAAAAATAAAAAAATAAAAAATTATTCTCAGCACTGCAGGAACACTGACATGGTGCTGGTGTGAGTGGATCAGACACAGCAATACTGCTGGAGTGTTTTAACACTGTGTCCACTCACTGTCCACTCCTACCTTGCTGGTCCACTTTGTACATGTATAGTCAGAGACAATAGCTCTTTTGCTGCTGCACAACACACTGTGTTGGTCATCCTCTAGTCCTTCCTCAGTGATCACAGGACACGACCCACAGGACACTGTTGGCTGGATTGTTGTGGTTCCAGCAGCACTGCTGTGTCTGATCCACTCACAACACCACCACGTCAGTGTCACTGCAGTGGTAAGAATGATCCACCACCCACATGATACCTGCTCTGTGGTGGTCCTGTGGGGGTCCTGAACATTAAAAAAGTAATGGGTTATGCACAGTAACAGATGGACTACAGTCTGTAATTGTAGAACTACAAGGTGCACCTATGTGGTAAGTGGAGCTTTATGAAGTGGTTAAAGAGTGTAGATACACTGAGGTGGTCATAAAGTTGTGCCTGACCGGTGTATCTCCTCTAGGATAGATTTTAATGTGCTTCTATTGCTTTACAGTCCATATTATAGCACCATCATACATTATGGGCCGTCTGTCTCTATTGCCCAGGTTGTTTGTTAAGGTCCACCATTGAGGTCAAGCTTAATATGTTCCAAATGTCTGCAAAAAGAGCTGTTTGTTATGTACCTATAAGTATGTATCTACTTTCTAAATACACACAGCTCACAGGTCATTGTTAGGTGACCAGCACAGCATATTGGGATTGACATGAAATAATTAGTATGAGCTCAAAGTGCAGACCTTTTGACCATTTCCACTACATCAGGTGGACATCTATTCCCATATATGGCCTTTTTTCGCAGCTCAAAAATAGGGTTAGTGTTACCATTCAGCTGAGCACCAGGTGTTTAGGTATTTGTTATTTTGTCATTATTTCCCTTCCTAGTAAGAAGATAAATGGTCGGGAGCTGATTTCAAGTGTGGCATTTCCAACTTGAAACTGTTGTTCTTAACTCACAATACAATGGCCAAAGCGCTTCACTTTTTGTCATGTATTTTCTATTTTGTAACTTTATATTCTGTTGTTGTTGTGGTTTATTTGACTTTTTATTACTTCTATTATTGCGGTTAGTACCCAGTATCCAGAAAATTACCCAAAAGCCTCAATCAACAAATATAATATCAGGATATTCATTTAGCATTTTGTTTGTCCACTTTTGTTTTAGCCTTTCAAAGAAATCTGCAGGGATATTTCTTTTAAAAGTTCAGTAGAAGAACTTTGCTGCTTCTCACCAAAACCTCAGGCACATTTAGTGATGTTGAGGTCTGGACTCTGGGGTGTTCAGTTAATTACTTTGACAACAACAGCAGGTTTTTCCTTGATTAGCAAAGAATATGCAGATTATTTTTCATAGAATTTTTCTCAGCAACTGCTTCAGTTTATCGTACATATATTCTCCTTCTCCCCCTTCAGCCATTTTAGATTTGATTTTAGATTTGAACTCGTCAGCGACATTGTTTTTTCTTTAAACGCATTGAAACAAATGAGGGTCTGGGACAGGTATTTGCCTGAAACTCCTCCTCTTTCCATTTTAATGCCCAATAAATTCCTTTTTCTACTTTCCATTTTTTGTAACAAAATTGTCACAACACCAGCCCTTTCAAGCTGCTCAGTTCTTAGTTCTCCCTTCAGCTTTGGGCTGAACTTTCAGCAGAATATTATTTGATTATGAAGTGTCTGCACTTCAGGTGACGGATTATAAACATCCACACCTGTACAGGTTGTGAGTGGTAAGTTGACATGTTAGTGGAATGCCTCGATTGGGCTCATATTGGCTAAAACATGCAGGCCACAACATTGGCTAAAACTCTCCAGAATGCGCCTCAAACCAGTTCTGGACAACTCTGCCCTGCAGACACAGCGCATTATCCTGCTGGAATATCTCATCACTGGTAAGGTACATAAAGTTCATGAAAATCTGCAAATGTACCCAAGCAGTGAATGAGGTGGGTCATTGTTGCATTTAGGTGGACCATTGGACTCAAAACCATACCATGAGAACACAACTCCTGCAGAGTGTTCTGTTGACAGCTGGGGTCCATGGCTTCATCAGGTCTGTGCCTGATACAAATCCCTTTAATCAGCCCCAAACAAATGGTATCTTGACTCACTACGCCACATGTTGCCAGTTCTCTAAGATCCAGCAAGCAACCTCCCAAGGCCCAGGTAAGGTGCTGTGTTCATTAAACACCAGTGGGTGGTGACTGTGTTGTCCACTGAGGGTGGTAATGTTTTCTATGGTGTAATCCCAGCACACATGTGATGCTGTGGACTAAGGAATGTTAATGGCCCCCACAACTTTCAAAATGAAATGTCCCCACCCATCTGTTATCTACAATCATGCCTTGTTTAAACTCTGTAGAATTCACATTGCCTTGGCAGTTGTGGGCATTCCCAAGCCGTCCTGAGGTAACGCCACTTCATACTTGATTTACACACTGGTATCCTATGACTTTTGATATGTTAGTAAATGAAGTGTTGTCTTAATCCTGTACAGTATTGTATATGTTATGCTTGTGCTCTTTTAACCCTTTGTGAACCTCTTTCAGCTGCCTGTCACATACAAAAGGCGTTAAACAAACAGAAAAAATTAAAGCTTACTACTATTACAGTAACAATATTAGGCAAACCAATGATTGCTGTGAAAAGCATCTCTTATAATTAAGTACATCATCCTATTTAGACTAGCAATTTACCCACATCATGGGATCTTCTGGAGGGAATCTGATAAATGGTAAGATCCAAACTGTAGATGTAATTTGTCTCTGTATAATTCAGAGCAAAAAAAAAGTCATGATCTTATCTTATAATTGAGCTGCTGACCTCAAAGTTGTGAAAGGTACAGAGGTGCCTTATCTTGAAGACTCTGCAAGGTGCTGCAGTTCTCTGGGTGTTTTTCCCCAACAGCTACAAAAAAAAAAAAAAAACAACTACTACACCAGTATGCAGAAATCTTAATGCAAAATGCACATCCATTGAAAAGACTGTTAAAACACCCTAAACAGCATGAACAGGATGGTGTCCATGCACTGGGTTTGCTTGGAAGGTTCCACTCTGAGGTTAATGACCTAAAACGATGCATCTGTGTTGAGTGTAATGGCTCTTTCCCCAGCTCTTTTCTTCTGTCTGTTCTAAACCATCAAACCCAGTCAGCTGTTCGTTGTTAAAAGGAATCTGAGGTGGTGAACGCACCCTGATGAACGACACTGTTACTTCAAATTTCCTTTGTGTAGCGTCTTGCTGAAGTGTCACTGTAAAACCGAGATCAGAGGAAACAAGAAGGTGAAAAGAGATGCACAGGATTTGGATTGTTCTTTGGGAAAAACAGAACAGAGACTCAAAAAAGTCTGAAAGTCATTTTATGAAAGTAAGGAACTGGCCAAAAGTGATATACTACTATTCATTTGCAATTACTCAAGTTATTTTCCTCAGAAGACACTGTTTAGGAACATCATTTTAATAAAGATGGAGAACGTCAAAAACTGGAGTTTAAAAACACTATTAAAAGACGCAAAGAAAAAAGATAAAGCCTGGTAAATCACCAAAGTTCTTCCCATCTGATAAACAGTACCTAAAGCTTTCACCTTAGAGAGAGAGGAAAAAATTTAATTCCACTCATCCTAACGACCTGAAAACATCCACAGGGGCTCCCCCCCCACCACAAAGCAGATCATTAAAATCATCAAACATGAAACTTGCAGCACAATTCAGTGTGTTACACCTCCATCATTTTCAGTAATGTTTCTATTCAGTTTAAAAAGCACAAAAATGTGCATCATGCTAATTCTGGTTACTATAGAAAACTACATAGTGAGCAAGCCTTCCTCATCTGCCATCCGAAACCAAATCAAACTCAGAAACCTGAATAGATATATTTCAAAATGCCCTATCCCTTTATCAAAGGATATCCAAGTTATGCATGGTTACATATATGTAGAAACCACACCTGGCAATTTATGGCAATTTAATGTAACATCTCAGAAAGGCTATGCAATGCAGATGAAATTAGATATGCTATTACTGTGTACTGTATCTAGAGTTTAATGGAGTACAGAATGGATTATTCCTGGTGCTTAAGTGCCAATTCCACAAACAAAGAGCACTTCCGTGCTGCACACGTTCTAGTGCATGCCTAATTATATGCACTATAACTGCATATCCAAGATTTAACTACCTGAACACTATGGAAGTGTATGTCAAGTTTGTTCATGTGTAGAATCGCATTATGATCCTTTGGTGCTTCTGATCATGGCCTCCATCATAGCCCATTGTTCCTTGGTGACCTAGAAGACAACAAATGCCAGCAAAAAGCATTTAACGGTCCAGTGTAAGACACTATGCATTCGTTTCAATGTCTCCTATGAACTGTGTGAACTGTATAACGAGAAATCCTTACCACATTAAGTCCATTAAATTCACCAGCCGCAAACACGTATTCACCTCCATCCATTCTGATAATCTGTGAAGAGGGGCAACAGAAAACACATGAAACAAGTAAGGGTGGCTCATGCAGCTATAAAGGATGTAATTAGAGCTGGGACTATCCAATTACATTAGTAACCATTTAATCTACGAATTATGGGTTCCCCCTTTGAGTCTTGGTTCCTCTTGAGGTTTCTTCCTTCTTAACTAAGGGAGTTTTTCCTTTTCTCCGTTGCCCTTGGCTTGCTCACTGGGGGCTCAGACACCAGATTCTTTGTAAAGCTGCTTTAATACAATATCTGTTGTAACTGACTTGACTTATTTCGATAATTAATAAGCAACCAGTAGTTTAAAAAAGGCCAGGTAGGAATTTAGATTTTTATGATTTCTGCATAGTTAAATGTCTAAGACAACAACAAGTCATTCAGTGTAGATTGATGTGAAACGCCCCATCGTACACTGGCCAATATTCCAAAATGCAGGTACATGTGCTCAAACTTTTTCATTCACATGAATTCAAATACTTTCAATTTTTTTTCAATTACTGCTATTTCATTTTCGCCAACAGCACATATAAAACACAGAATGGACATGCAGGTTTGCTGCTGGTTTTGGAAAGTAAAATGTTTAATATGCATGTTTATTAAATGAGTGCTACGCACTACAGACGATCAAAGTGGCCCTTTTGCTTCTACAAGCTCCCTGGGTTCCCAGTCAGAGGGCATGATTGTGCCCTTGTCTCTTAGTCTCTCATTCTCTCTCTCTCTTGCTGTCTCTCTCCCTGTGGCTGAAAACAGAGAGGTCCTGAGGGGGTTCCAGCAGGTGAGCTATACAGAAGAGGCAGCAGCTCTTTTCTGCCACAAGGTCACAGCACACTCACCGCACCCGACACCCAGCTGGCATAGTCACTGCAGAGGTAGGCAGCTAGGTTGGCAATTTCTTGTGGAGTACCCAGCCGACCCACCGGGATCTTCCCAATCATTGACTTCTCAAACAGGCCAGCAGGATCCAAACGGCTGAAGGCACCCTAAGGGTGAGAGTGCAGGACACCGGTTCAACTGAGGGTTTAAAATATTGATATGTTTTTGATGACCAAACTTCAGGTTACAACTAATTATATTATTAATGATCTACTGATCGTTTTAATGATTATGTTTGGAGAAATGGACTTGAGCAATGCCCTACGTATAACTGAAAAATAGATACACTCAGCAGAACCAGCAAGAACCTATGAAGAAGTATTACAGGTGCAGGACAGGAAAACTGCCGATGCCAGTATTTCTCATGTCCATATCTTTTGATGCTGACGCTGCTACATACAGCAAGACTGCCCTTAATTTATTTCCTTTCCAGTGGAAATGCCCATTTAGTACAGGTATTTAACATCATAAGAAAGCAGAGAATATATATTTAACAGAAAAGTACTTAGTAGCTTCAACAATATCACATTTGTCAGTATTTAGCGTGTCTGTTCTTCATTACTGCATCACTTCTTTGCATGAGACTTGCTTCAGTTTCTGCAGGGATATTTTTCCACACCTCCAAAGTTCAGTCTTAGAAGTTAGTTGCATTTTCTGCTTCTAACAATCAAAATAATCCCAAATACATTTGGTGACATCAAGGTCTGGTCTCTGGGGTGAAACAAAATCAGCTTCACTGTCTGATAAACATTTCTTTTTTCTTAGAAAAAGCTTCTTGACAGCTCCTTTTCAGACTCATAGTGTCGAGTTGTCTTCTCACAGTGGAAATAAATACCTTGCGAGTACATTTAGATCTGAAGCAAGAGCAGAACTTGGTCTTCTCATCTCTCTCGAAAACAAACTTGGTATTTTTTACTCCAGCTTTTCTTTTTTTGGACTTTTCTCATCCTTATGCTAGTGGACCATTTTATAGTTAATCTTAAACTTAATGCCTGTATAGATTGGGAATGAAATCACACAAGAATGTAGAAATGTAGTGGATTACCCTTAAGGAGGAGTGTAATGTTTATTGTAGTGATTACAAATGAAGTAAAATGAAAAGGTAGACATTTTAGCACACCAGCTCCAGATAAACATCCTCTGAACTACAATAAATACATCATCAAATATCATCTTAAAATATAACATTCAATTTCAACATCTGCCTATAGTTTCTCTTTTAATTAATTATCTTGTAATACAGACAGGACCCTGATATCACTGTGCAGTCCCGATCTGTATCTACATTCCAGCATATTATACATTTCTCCTTAAGCTGGAAAAAATGTACCTTTAACCTCTGTGCTACAAGAGCACTCTCAAATACGCATACGGTACCTTGGTTTTGATCGGCCCCGGCTGAATAACGTTGAACCTCATGCCGTACCGTCCCCACTCTGCCGCCAGAGACCTACAAGCACAAACGCAAACACAATCGGCCAGAATCATAATCTGTCTTCACCCTCTGCCATTCACAAACATACACTCCCCCTTCTGGCTGCCATTATCTCTAGGACACCATTCTCTTTCCCATTATTGTTAGATCACAATAACAAGAGTGACAAGACACACGGAGGGTGCAGGGAAAACAAATTTTTATCAGGCTGGTTTTGGGGGTCAACCCAAGGTAAACTGATCCAATAGGCTTTCTCAGCTTGTGGGATTCAATCCCAAGAACAGACAGCCCAATCAAAAATAACATATGTGCTTGATAGTGTCCAAGATAACAGAAGGAAAACAGGAAGGGAACTGAGAAGGCAGGTCTCTGATGGGTCCATTTTTTGGTTGAGCAATCTCTTGTAAAAGGATTTACATTACATACAATGGACCAAAACAGAGTGTCAGCATTAGTTACGACTAATGGTTCTCACTTGATTTAAATTGTCTGGTTATGCTGGCCACTGTCCAAACCTAAAAACTATTAGGAGAAAGACAATTCATGTAGTAGTTCTGGGTTTGGTGAATTACTGGAGAATGCCTATACCTATTGGAAAGTACAGTGGGATAATGTGTTGGGGCTGTTTTTCAGGGTTTGGGTCCTGAAAATAATGCTAGGCCTAAAACTGAATAAACACTTAAATTTTTAGGGAGTCGTTTGACTTCCACATCCACAGGTACTGCTTCACCATGAATGGCTTTAACAAAAAATATATACTGCAAAACAAATGTTCAGTCATCAGAAAGAATATTAAACCTCTTTTAGGGGTAATAAACACTGTGGAGTTTGTAAACAACTCTACTCTACATTTCACTAGAATGGAGCGTTTCAGATTACACCACTCTGAATTACTTCCCATTTAACTGGAAAAATAAAACCTCATGCAATATAATCAAACACATTATTAAATTCTGATCATTTAACAGTCAACTTTTAACTCATAGACCTTTTCCATCCCATCAAAATGTAGAGAGGTTCACCTACAGCGAGACACTTCATGAAGCACAAAAAACTTTACACAAAATAGTGACGTTCCGAGTTCACAGATGCTTGCCAATTTAAAAGTCCTTAAAATATGAAAGTTGGCAAGCTCCTCTGATCACTTACATCTAACAATATTTGATTCCAAAATTATTCATCAAAAAGAATCAGAGAAGTCAAAATAATACAATAACACCATTCTTGCAGAATGTCGGGAGCTGCTGCAGTTCTCCTGTCAGGCTAAAAGGTCAAGTGATGGTGTGAATCCACCACAGACCTCCCAAAGCTCCAGAATTCCGAATATAAGAGCGTAAGCATGTAGAAGCTTTTCTTTCAAATCCAGTTCATCATGCAAAACTACAGTAGCAGACAAAATTGTAGTCAATCTAAGAGAACAGGCTGTACGGCTCAACCTACAACTGTTGGCACAGACCACAGCTAACAGATCTACAACAGAACCTTAGAAGCGCCCTGCCTCTGAACTTTAGAAACATACTCTCATTTCATACATGTCTACAGAGCTAAAAACAGAGCACTCACTATTGATTTTCCAAATGATACCACAGTAGGGGTGGGAAATATGAAGATCTCATCAATATCGTGATAAATTGGCACAATATGGTTTTCTGAGAATATCGTGGATTTTGACGTACTAGGAGAAAGACAATTCATGTAGTAGTGCTACATGTAGTGCTTCATGTAGTAGTACTACAGTTCATTATGAGACATGTTTATATGCACTACAGGAACCCTACAGGTCTGTTTCAACTTATCAAATCTCTTTTTCTCCCCACATTGTCTTACATCATAGTAGGGACCAGCCACCAACAATATCAAAACTGTTTCAAGAGATGAAGCAGAAGAATCTGCAGTTTAACTCTGTCTGGCTGTTCAAATATGAACCTTAAGAACCTGTTGCACTATTTGTATCACAGTCAGAAATGCACACCCTGCAACCTGAATTATGCAAAACCTCCTCTAGGTAAGTCAGTAGCATATTAGTATTGTACTATGAACTGATGAAGTAAAAATGGAAGAGTTTGTCTAAATCCCCAAAGGAGGAGATTTCACCTTAGCCTACTACAACCACAGCATCAGAAATCCCACCATCACAGGAATCAGAGCCTCCTTTTATAAAGCATAAAGGTAACAAGCCAACAGGCATGACCCCAGGAAGAGGCACTAACAACTTGCTAAAAGGAGTTTTAGTCAAAAAGCATTTATGTCTGGTTATGCTGAGTTTTTCAAAAGATACTTCAATACTACAATAAACATACATCAAATATATATAGTGTCAAATATTTTTAATATCTAGTACTGTAATCATTAGGCACATTATGCACACTTATTGGCCAGGTGCAACATGCTGGTACTCAGTAGAAATTATCCATGCATAATTTGTATAAGTCATCATTTAGACCTTTACTATTGGGTGGATGTTTTGGGTAATGGACTGTTTTCACAATACCGTGTCAGTGCTATTGCTGGGTTAACAATGGTCCAACATCCACATGAAAGCTACTCAGTGATGGTCCCTTTCCATTAATAGATGTAGTACAGGAAGGATAGCCATTGTGTGGTTGCAGCAGGCTACACCTATATTCCTGGTGTTTCTTTTAAACTGGCCAATAATGTAGCTACAAGGTCTAAGGAACTGGCAAATCAACGTATAATGTACTGTGCATGACTATATATGTGGCAAATAAACTTTGATTTGTTTCGTTAAAAGACATTTAACTAAATGATCTATATACAGCTTGTTCACCTACTTGCACAATGCCTCTACTCCTGCCTTGGCAGATGCACTGGGCACCACAAACCCGGAGCCACTCTCAGCATAGATTGTGGTGATGGCCAGAAACGCTGCACCTGAAAAACACCAATCACCACACAACAGCAATTCCAATCAGCCTGTAACCTATTATCAACATTACAATATAAACAAAATTACATTGATTGAAATCCATAATAAGCATGACATGCAGGAGGCGTCCAAGTCACATCTTTGTATCACTGGAGGGCTTTTCAATTATAGCGTCACTAATGTATGCTCCAATTGTATATGCAAAATTCAACCATACAAACTGAACAGAGATAGTGGAAGACAACATCAGAGACCTCCATTATCATATCCAGGACTGCATTTCCTGTAATTACTATCGGAGTGAAAAAGGTCAATATAATCAAAAGAGGATTTCAGCATCTGAGTAGACAGAGAAAACCCCCCCAGGTATGAATGTGTGTGCAATGGCAGTTTTTATTTTTCCCTAAGAATAAGCTTATTCAGCATTAGCCTAAATGAAGTCACATAGCCCTCACTTTTCAAAAGCTTCATTCATTACTCTAAATACATATTACAGTACTGAGGTTTACAGTGCGATTCAATAAATACAACAATATAATAATTCATTGTTTCACAAACACCAATCTGATTCATGCGTTAAACTTCAATTAATCCCTTAAACTCTAAAGAACCTGTTGGCAGACCCCCACTTTAGCTCCTCGTTCTCATAACTGCATACAGAGGTTTCACAAATGTAAGTGATTCATTCATAGTAGTCACTGAATAATAAGCCTTAAGGTTATTAACTGAATAATGAGCTTTGAGTTTAAGGGGTTAACAAACAAAAGATGTTTTGTTTGATAGTGCAGCATTGCAACATGAGCATGTACTGCCATCTTGTGGTCCAACTGTTGTAATCAAACATTTTGCTGTGGCTGAGTTACTAAAGACAAGATATTCAACTGCTATTACTTCATTGTTAAATATACATTATTCTAGCAGATTAGCATCTATTAGTGTGCTAATTGACGCTGATCTCCATTTTGTCAGTTACGTAAAAGCAGTTACTAAATCAACAGAGAGCTTTTCTGACCTGGGCAAACTCGTTCATACCTTTATTTATATCGGGACTGATTGTGGTTGTACTTCAAGTGGACTGCCATAAAGACAATATATAAAATGCTGAATTATGTAGGACTAGCGTCAATGTCTGATATGCTGCAGTGATATGAGTCAAGCTGAACATTAGGATCATTAGGAACTAGTCAGCCAATCCTACCTAAGGTAAAACCTAAACATGGAGAGGCAGCGTTAGCTAATATGCAGCCCATTAAAAACAGTACATTAAAAAGAGCCCTGACTCTAAACGCTTATAAATCCTGGCTGAAAATGTTCCTGGCTTTCAGCTCAGTTTAAAACATCGCTTTACCTCTACTGCACTTCTATCCTGCAACAACAATTTATCATCATAATTTAATTTGTTTTTAATATTATTGTTCTATTATTCATATTCTTTTTCTACAATTATTATTACTATTATTTGTATTATTATTACTAAATGTATTATTGCTCTTTGTTCATATTAGCATTTCATATACTGTCGAAACCTTTTCGGAACTGAGGTTTAAAACATTAGGCTAAAATCTGCTGGCAGTCAAAATGATTTTTTAATGACGGCCATAAAAATGCTGTGCTAACAGAAAACAGACAACTAAGCATGTTTATCAGCACTTTGTAAGACCTTCTCTAGTCGTCTGAACCATCTCACACTGTGTATTACTAATCTAACTCTTCTAATGCATCACATATTCTCAGAGCCAGAATAAGGCTAATCCTAGTCTTAAAGGAATTTCCAGGGGTGATTCACTAATGATTCTGCAATTTGGTCTAGGAATAGGCTTAGTCTGGGAACCTGACCGTAGTTTTAGCTTGCCCAGCCAACCTAAAAGGAAGCAGGCATTTGCTTTCACACACCTAATTTATTTGTGGAACTGTCCAGTAGATTAGCCTCCACTATGAAAACAACTTAAAGCACAGCTACTAACAGATAGCAATATTAGGACTGTAACATTTTGAACAATTAATCATGATTAATCGCGTTCTTAAGTGTGGATCATTGTGTTTATGGGTTGGGTGGAACTTTATCATCTGAAAGCTGCTTTTTTCAATATTTGTCTCAAAAAATGATTTAAAGGAACTTCCCACTTGCTGTGTTCTTCACTGCTGTTCATCCATTGTGGTTTGAATTACCGTCTGAACATATTCCAAAGTAGCCCTACAGATCTTAAAGGGATTTCAATCTAGTTACTTATTCTGATCATGCCGTCACTTGAATCCCCTCCATCTCAAACCACCTAAATCACATGTTAAAAGATCCAGTCATTTTAGTAGGTCAGTAGACAACAGTTGCTAAGCCTCAGCATATGTGCACATCTGCACGTGAGGAATTCTTTTTGACTTGTAGTTGATGACAGCATTGTGAAACAGGGTGAGACAGAGATTGTACAATAAAGTTGTACAATATGTCTGAAGATATGCTGCTGACGGCTTCTTAGTGCATCATATTTTTCTCATAACCCAGATTTTGCAAGGGAGCTCTGCCTGCATCCTCCCAACCCCTACACCATTATACTATCACTAACTGTTAATGGCCTTACAGTATAATCGATAGACAGCTTATTGTACACAATCACAAGCTTAATCACACCTTTCTGAGCTTCGATAAGACGCTTCCCAATGTCCAGGGTTACGTAGGCTGTGCCGTTCAGAACTATGTCGGTTATGGTCCTCCAGGCATTGGCTGAGATCTTTTCAGATGGAGAAATGAAATTTCCTGCTGCATTGTTGATCACCACCTGAGAGTCAAAGAACACACAGGGCTGAGTGAGCATTACGAAAAATGTGTTCAACAAGTCACACGATCAACGCTGGCTTTAAAAACTTGCATCAGTGCCCTGCATCATAACACTGCTTCGCAGGCAGCTGATAACGATACCTACGTACATCAGGGAGCCCAACATCATTGACTAGTTGGTCTACAGCAGCCTTTACAGAGGCCGGATCCCTCACGTTGCACTGTACTGGATGAACCTGCAACACACACAAACATCTCTCTCAGCAGGGCCGGTCAGCGAACAAAAACGATATGCACTGCTGTCATTACTAAAGGAACAAAACCTTGTGTCTCCTTTATTGGAAATGTCAGCTCTCTTTACATTGCATCAACATTCCTTAATGTATGGATGAATAGACATGGTCCAAAATGACTTGCGATTAAATGTTGTTGTGTCAGCTTAATGTTTTCTCCATCCAGCAGTGAAATTGTACAGTCTACAACATGGGACACCAAACTTAAGAGTCCCAATCTCAGTCCCTAAACAGTTAGTCTTGCAGTGCCCTCTGACGAGAGTCAGAGTCTGGTACCTTTCACCACTTAACATGGCCAAGAAATGCCTACTACTGCAGGAAAAGGAAATTTGACTATTTAGGGGGTACAGGAAAATGAAGTCACCACATAAACAGTCCATCAGGAAACACAGAAGTAAATAACAAAAGAAACGTCTGTACCTGAGACTACAGCTTGGTAGGCTGAACTTCATGATTTCATTTACATTGGACAGTACAAAAGAATACACGGAAGTGGGTATATGTGGAAGTGCAGTTAGTCAATCAGAATGCAGCATGTTCAGTCACTAAAGATATCAGACTCTTTGTCTATGTGTTGGCTTTAGCCAAGACTTCTGTCATATATTCTCCTGCTTAGTTGGAATCAAACCCCAAAGCCACACCAAGCCCGACCACCAGACCAGTGACCCTGATCTACAACATGATCAAGTTAAGCCCAATATTCCATGCTGTATGTAAACACTGTTAAAGTTTCAATAATATCCAGCTATTCAGTCCATGGCACTTCAGCCAGACCAATACACACAAGATGTAGGGGTGTTTCTGTCTGTTCTGTTCCTTAAAGGATAAATAATACAGCACAGTCAATTAGAACATGGTTCATCTACATAAGCACATTCATGTTTAATTCTAAGAGATAAAGAGATGCTGAAAAATGGTCACGTAAAAAGGAATTACGATACGGTTGAGCCAGGAACACAGTGTTACCTTATTGCCTGTCTGACTGGAGATTTCCTCTGCAGTTTGCTTCAAGACATCCAGGTTTCTGGAATTACAAGGCATGACACAGCAGCAGTACTTACAAGGGAAGACCAACATACACAACAATTTTATAAGCTTACACAATGTGGCAAATTACCAGTTCACAGTCCAAGGAGGAACCGAGCCAAAGCACTAAGAAATGAAGGCACATCCAACGTAATGTCAGAGATCCAACATTCAGATGACATGAAGGTCTGAATCCATGGTCAGAGGACTATGATCTAGTACCATGTTAAACCTCACTATTCTCTTCTGAACACACTAAGGCCTTTCATTGGTACTATGTTCTTCCCAGACTCATACATACTGAAGGTAAGGTGCCCTCAAGCTTGTGGACTCACGTCAAAGCTGGAATTGCAAAACTACAACAACAGACTACAAAATTGGTGTTCAGACTGTGGGCCTTGACAATTTGTAACCAGGATTTGACTATAATAATAATAATGATAATAATAATAATAATAATAAGGCTTATTTAAAGAGCATCTTTCATAAAGTGCTTTGCAGACAGTTGACATCAGTAAAAGAAGAAATTACATTATTTATGAACTAAAGACACAAATCAAATTTATAAATACAGCCACAATGTAGTTTTAACTAAACGCTAAGGACAACGTTATGGGTTTTGTTATTCAGGGATAGGCCTACAGCCACCTAACTACAGAGACGAGAAATCCTAATGCTGCAGCAAACTGAGAAAATCTGGACAACTGCCTGGATTTGATTTGTGGCAACAGTTTGGGGAGGAAGCTTTTCTGTTCCAGCATAACTGTGGCAAAGTGCACAAGCAGAGTTCATAAAGGTATGAGTCTGGTGTGAAGAATATGACTGACCCACAATAGTGCCCACCTTAAGACCGCATCTTTGGGAACTAAACCGGAGACTGTGAGCCTGGCCCTCCTGTCCAACATCAGGGTCTGGCCTATTCTGTCCCTCACTTAGTTTCTCCTTTAAGCGTTTGACCGAGCACTGACCTGCTGGCTATGACACACTTGGCCCCCAAAGAAGACAGAGTGGAGGTCATGCCTCTGCCCAGTCCTGTCCCTCCTCCTGTGATGAAGGCCACCTTATCTTTAAAAGTCCCGGGGAGAAGCATCGACCCCTGTGAGGCGGGGAAGAACCGAGCCTGGGGGGCGTTGCCTGCATCACTCTGCCGTAAAGCTGTTGTACCGTTTCCAAACAACTGCAGGAGAGAGGGAGAGAGAGGGAGAGAGAGTGGAGAATGTAGGTGAGGTGAACAGCAGCGCCCCCAGCGGCCACCTTTCACCTACATTTACAGACTAAGTACAATGACAGGCGCTCGCCCCGGCGGTGGTTTATAAAAGTTGTTATTATTGTACTTTAATTATTAAAAAGAAAACTCACTTTAGTTTGCTTTCCAGCTTAATATTTTTGCAGCTCAGTTTAGCTATTTTGGCTAATTTAGCGAGCTGGAGCAAACAGCAAAACCTGCCTTTACCCGAGTCTGAGCTTAACACAGCTCTTACCCGAGTCTGCGATTAACTCTTACCCGAGTCTGAGAGGAAAAGGTCTGGAGCGGTCTAGCTCTGTGTGCTAACCTTGCCAGCAACAACATGCTGTCCAAACTCACTGCAGCACAGTAGCAAACAGCGCTCAAACACGAAAGCCAAAAACCAGAACTTTTATTACCACTTCTGCCAGCGTGCTGCGCAGTCAACAAGCTCAGTAAACAAACAAGCACACAGCTATTTGTTTATTCCACGAATAGTTTAAGTGACAAAAAAGTGTGAGGCAAATTACTGTCCAAAAAAATAAACCTTAAATGCCGAACAACCCTTAGAGGAAACAAGAAACAAGACCCAACGACGGCGCAAAATGCTCATGGCACTGACGAGCTTAAACACCGTCCGGAATGAGGAAGTGATTTCAATACAATATGAAAATACGAAGCCCTCGTTCACTTCCCCTAGACACTCCGTCTGGATACTTCCCCTAGACACTCCCCCTTAGAAAAAGCCATAAATTGGGGGCGCTGTGTTCTGAAGTTTCTGTGTTAATGCGAAAACTTTAAAGAGTGTTTATCCAACTTTCTTACTTTTCCCTCATTTTAAATATTATTTCGTTGGTACATTTTTAGAGGTCTGTCCCTGATGTTTTTACCTGAGAATTAACACACACCTGGAAGTCCTGACAGCAGAGTTGCTGTCTATCACCACTCCTACCATGTGCTGGCCTAGTTATAGAAAATACTGCTGTGTAAAACTCCACCAGAAACTCATAACTGTCAAGTGAGTCAACAGCTTCAGCACAAATGTAGACTTAACCCATACTTGTTTTTAAGATTTAAGATAATCTGTACCATTTACAAACAGAGCATCATTTTTTAAACTGTGTTCCATTTTTTAATCATCCATATATGATATGGCATTAGTTGATAACAGTTGTCTCTCTTTGTCCAGAATTGGACCTAGCCCAGGAGATGAGTGTTTAGGGTCTGGTTACTGGGCTATAACCAGGTTGTTTTTCTGTAGCCACAACACTACTGAGGCTCTTTATACTTAAACTTAATTTTTTAATAGCTATGAGAGACAGATCTGGCCCTGGCCATCTCTAAAGAGTTTGGACCCCACCAATCCACATTTTCACAGAGTCCATGTGTCCACCAGCAGGAATACAATTAACGGCAATTATGTACATGACACAGTTGCAAAGTCTGCATTGCTGCCCGTCTGCAGTTTGCTAAAGATTACAGACAAGCCAGAATTCTAGGAAGAATATAATGTGGGCAGATCGGACCAAATTATGGGACCACACCAGACACTGAATACTGCCGCTCCTATCTATGTGTCCTATCTATGTGTCTATGCACACTTTGTACTTTAAGATGCACTCATAGGCTGACACGGGGGTGTTTAATTGCTCACACCTGGGTTGTATAATCTCTGTACAGAAACATTGTCAATAGAGTAAAGCCCCTGAACATCCCCCCCTGGGCTGTAAAGCAGTGGAGCTGTGGAGTGATGGAGCTCCAGCCAGTGCCTGTGGGAAAATCTGGAACTGAAATAAGGAACAATTTAAAGCTGCAGAGCTAATGAGACCTAACATCCTAGTAGATTGCCAAAATTCTCACCATCAGCATTTTTAACCTTTATCTTTGAGAGGTAGACTCTTGTTTCAGATCAGGAAACATCCACTGGTGTTTCTATCCTTCCACTGCGAGAAGACACCTCAACACTGTGGGTCTGAAAAGATGTGCAGCTGTTAAAAACCTCTTACTGAGAAAAAGAAACAGACAAAAAAAAAAAAGAAACACTGTCAGAAGCTGCTGATGTCCACGGACTGAACTTTGGAAGTGTGTAAAGAAGGCGTGCAACACCCTAAAAAGAATGGAAGCTTCTATAAAGATAAAGAGTGGACTGATCATGGAAATTCTATGTAGTTATAGATAATACTACTCTGTCTATTTTTATATTAAAATCATCTTTTCTCATTTTTTCCTGGATGCTGACAATTAAATAGCTTATACACACCGATCAGCCATAACATTAAAGCCAACTTAATGTATCTACACTCTTTATCCATTGTATCAGCTCCACTTACTACATAGTTGCACCTTGTAGTTCTACAGTTACAGGCTGTAGTCCATCTGGTACTCTGCATACTTTGTTATCCCAATAACCCTTTTCACTGGTGGGTGGTGGGTCATTTTCAACGCTTCAGTGACTCTGACGTGGTGATGGTGTGTTAGTGTGTGTTGTGCTGGTGTGAGTGGAACTAACACAGTAGGGCTGCTGGACTGTTGACTGTACATCTACAAGATGCACCAGCAAGGCAGGAGTGTCTAACAGAGTGGACAGTGAGTGGAAAAGGATGGACTGGACGTGTAAATTGTATGTGTATCGTGTGGCAATTTTATAACCTTTTTCGTATTGCACTTATAATGACCTTTGTCAATGTGTATTGTGTTGCACTTATAATGACCTTTCTCTAGGTACCAGCACTGGCCCCCTGTTCGGGCAGTGTCTGAGCTCATGGTGAGTTTTAGGCTCTAAACTTCCTACTAACTGGAATATTATCCAACAAAACACTAAGCACGGTTGTAAGTCGCTCTGGATAAGAGCGTCTGCTAAATGCCTTAAATGTAAATGTAAATGTAAATATCTGTAGAACTACAAAGTGCACCTACCTATGTTGTAAGTGGAGCTGATAAAATGGACAGTGAGTGTAGATACGAGGAGGTGGTTTTATTGGGCATATAACGGCTGTTTTGATGGAAAGTTAAATAAGCAGACAGTTAGCTGGATACTACTGTAACTAATGTAGCTAGATAGTTATATAATACATTACACTGTTCTTCCTCCCAGGCCTAGAAAATAGCTCACCGTAATTACGCAGCTAGGCCTTTTTTTTTCCCAGTCAGAAATCATCCACAGACCTGCGTAGAAGTTTAGAAAAGCACATGTTGTATGCCTGTGTACAGCTGCTGTTGTGGAACAGGAGGAAGGGAGGGATAATTTGGCTCCCTAACTGCACATGGTGGGCTGGACTGCTCCACCAGCCTGACAGGCAGCAGTGCAGCAGCAGTGTAACTCAACCAGAGCAGCGTACACGACGTCAGCATCAGACAGAAAGAAGTTTGCTGGACACAAACTGAGTCAAAATGGAGTTCAGAGGAGTGGGACTGTTACTCTGTGTGGTCTGTCTGGCACACTCTGCTCAGGAACAGAGCTCCACCAAGAAAAAGAACGGAAAGAAAGGTCAGTGTGCTCTCTCTACTCGACTTTAGTCATGTCTTCTCAACCCACGTAGGCTAGTTGTGTCATGTAGTGGAAACTTCTTGAGTCACATCTGGGAATATTCATTGGCCTGTGAGTCCACATCTGTACGTGCTGTTTGTTGTGTATGAATAACATGTGCAGACAGTAGATCACTGGGTAGCCTGTTTTGCTGTATGTATATGAAATAATGAAACTTTGTGGAGCAGTTTGTTTTGAAGAGAAGAGTAATGACTGCTTGAATCTTGCCTAATGTGCTGATGTAATCAGAGTCTGCTAACAGTGCTGCTATTGAGGAGCTGAGGAAAAAGATAGATGAGATCGTGCAGGAGTTGAGTCTGCTGAAGGAAAAGCAAGCTCTACAGACAGGTACTGTATAAAGCTCTGTATTAATGTATTTTTCAGAATATTAGCAGAATCTAAACCAAGTTGTACAGAGCAGTCTGATGGAAAGATCATATTATAAACCCTACTGACTCCTTTTGACTGATTTGTTTTGCAATAGTAGTAATAGGAACTATGCATTGCATTGTTTACAGCGCCGTTTTATTCACTGTCCAAAATAAGCAGTGAACCAACATTTGTGTTATATGTCATATAAATAAGAGCAATATAGAGGTAAAACTAGAAAAAAAGTTTTATTTGGGGACTGTTCTGCCTTATAACGTCTTGTGCGTTTGTCGTGTCAAAGTTGTCATGTGACACCTTACTGTGAGGGAGCTTTTAGTGGCATTAAAGGAGCAAAATGTCAATTGACATAATGAATATGTAAAATTTTCAGTTTAGAAATGATAAAAATGAACCAAAATGATCAACTAATTGTGAAGAAATGATGTATCTATGTATCGTGTTGCAGAAATATCTACTGACATTAGCGTGCTAGCCCTAGAAAAAGGAGCAAACTTTAACAAAAAGAGTTAACTTTGACATTGCCTTCCACTACTGAAGACAAGGGAGTAAGGGAGGAAGGTAGATGCTGAATTCACAACGATTCTTCAGACTGATATGTTAACAGAGGATAAAGGAAAAGGAGGGTCTGTGTGAAGTATCATGACACATGTCATCATCTTGCATATTGCTCCTTTGAATTTGTCAAAAGTCTGGTTATTAACATCAAGGCTGTGAACTATTTTAATTTTACAGTAATAAAAAACTTTCTTTAATGGTTTTTAAAGGAGCATTTTGTAAGATGACACAACCTGTCAAATTCATACTTCAAACAAACAGGGCAAAAAATGATCAGAAAGTTGTGATGTGCATCCCTATCATAAGAAACAAGGAAATGCACAGGTCCTCCTCCTCCTTCTTCACTTCTTACCAGTCTAAAAGAAGCATTGTAAGTTCAGCATCAAACTCCATCCCTTTACTTGTCAAAAGCATCTCCAGGGGTGGAAATCAGCACCAGTGTTAACTCTTGTTTTGCTTTTCTTTCTATCACTTCTGTTTTCTGTGGAATGTAGATTTTGTCAGGATTCTTTTATAGTCTTTACTATGCTAAAATGATCCTTAAGTCATTTCCTTAAATGATTTAACCAGTAGCAGGATCTTCACCATAACTGACAACACATTAGAAAATGCTGTAGGAGCACTGCTACTTCTTCATCGTCTCAGGTTGAACTGGTTTGAATCAGTGCTACAATGACTCACTACTGCCCCTTGAGATACAAAGTGGTATTACGCATAAGGGCACGCTGGGGCTAGCTGGTTAGCATGGTAACTCTGTAGATATCTCAGCGACATGATATAGATTAGACATACCGTCAAAACTGTTATTTCTTCACATTCTCTTGATTATTTTAGCTAAATTTGGAAGGTTTAAACTAATTCCAAGTTGCTAATATTTATTAAATTAAATATAATAATATAATTTTAAATGAATTCCAGCTTCAAACTCAAATGATGCAGCCCAGGTTATAATACGAGCTGTCCTTGTCCCAGAGCTATCGGAGGCTTGCATATCACTTGGAATTCCTTTAGTAAGCTTTAAAGCTGCTTGTCGAGATATGCTCTACCTCATCCCAGCTACATTTATCCATCTTTGCTCTTCAAAACACAGCAATCTTAACCACAAGGGGTTTATAGCATGTCTGGAATTCAACCATGTGTGCTGTGTATTAGTCATGGGCTGATTATCATCACATGGTTGTTTTAGGAACATGTTTATGAAGTGGAAGTGATGTGCTTGCTGTGGCCTCCGTTCAGCATCTGTCTTTTGAACTTTAACACAGGCTTATCTGTTGCTCCTCTAATTCCAGTTTGCCTGAAAGGCATCAAGGTTCCAGGCAAGTGTTTCCTGTCAGATCCGGTAAAGAAGAACTTCCACAAAGCTAGTGAAGACTGCATTGCGAAGGGGGGCACCCTCAGCACTCCTGCCAACGGCGATGAGAACGACCAGCTCTACGCCTATGTTCGTCAGACCATCGGGCCTGAAGAACACATCTGGCTGGGAATCAATGACATGCTGAAAGAGGGGGACTGGGTGGATAAGACAGACACCACGGTGCGCTTCAAGAACTGGGAGACAGAAGTAACCCATCAACCTGACGGTGGACGCAGCCAGAACTGTGCCCTCCTCTCCCTCCCTGCCAATGGGAAATGGTTTGATGAGAGCTGCCGTGCTGAGAAGGCCTCTGTGTGCGAGTTTAACATTATCTGAGCTTTAATGTTTGATCAGTGTATCACGGTTTCCTTTATAACAAGTAAATAATGAATTATCAGTATCGGTGCATGATGAATATAGCTATTTGTTTATTGCATCTGTACCTAAAGCTCTTACAGCTACAAGCTTCAAACTTGTATTTAAAGAAATGAAGTGGTCACTCTTAGTGAATGCTAGGATGTATGACAATGAACAGAAGGTGTGGCTCACTCATTCCTTAATAAGGTTAGAGTAACAAACCTCAATTCCAAAATTGTTGAGACACTATGTGAAATTTAATAGGAAGTAGTGATTGGTCCATTCTGAATTGTAATCCATAACATGAAATTTTATGTTTTAACTTTTGAAGATTATATTTTTTCTTTAATACATATATGCTCATTCCACATCTGATGCCTGAAAGACAAAAATATGGGACATATACGTGTTTATCACTTATACAGTACCAGAAAGCTGTTTTATTCTCCTGTAGAGTTTTTTAAGGTGACTGCATATGTGCATAAGAGTTCTGTTTTATGCTTTGTTGCCTTTGCTTCTATTATAGGGTAAAGCATTTTTCTAAAAATAAGGAAACCTTTTTATGAGTATCATATCTATACTTTTGTCTGGTACTATATGTTATCTTTCAAACCTTAATGATAGTTTGAGGACTGAACATGCCAACTGATCCAGGTTAGAAAGCTTTTCGTTTTTTGCCAGGCTTCAGCTGCACAACTGGATGGGGCCACTGTAGTCATGTTTTACATTTCACAATGCAGCGTATGTTTTTAATGAGGGACAGGTTTGGACTGCAGGCAGGACTGTTGAGTACCTGCACTCTGCATTATGCAGCCATGCTGTTGTAGTACATGCAGAAGATGACTTTGCATTGGTATGTTAAAGCAGGCATAGGTGTCACTGATAAAGATGCCTTATGCAGTCAGAAAAAATTATTTGGAGGAATAAAGCAGATCTTAATACTGTTTTAATAAAGGCTCACTGATTTATGAATTCATAATGAATTCCTTTAGGAGAAAAGAGAAGGCTAACATCAGCATTCGGGTTCTGGTGATGAGTTCTCCTATATAAATCTCCTCTTTCCTCCACTTTTGGGGTTTAAGAGAAAAATTTCTGAAATCATTAATCCATCGTTAATACCGTATTGAAATCTGCTCTGAAAGAGTTCTGTGATATAGAATATGGTATGATGAGGTATGTTAAGAAAGCAATGAGATCTTACACATCTTATAGAGATGTTATTCAGCTAAGAGTAACATCAACATTCTGATGACAGTAGGGGCTATTTCTCAGGTTTCTTGGTGTAGGTGATCTAGGTGTAGTAAATCAAGAGGGTAACTCATTTAAAATATTTCTGTAAATAATAGACCCAGACCTTTTAACTTTACACTGGTTACAATCTGGATCTTCTTCAGCCTGGTGAACATGATGATTATTCTGGTCAAATGTTATTATATGCTTTGTTTGCATAAATCTGAAATGCTGACTCGTCACAACACAACACGTTTTTCCTCTGTGCATTTCAGATGAGCTCAGACGCTTTTGAATGTTTTCGACACAGAGCTTATAGTGCATGGTAGTCTTGCATTGCACTGAGTCTATTGCCTTATGGTTTTTACTACAGTGCCATCACATCCACTTAGTTGTGGTCACTATAGTCTTACTCCTTATACAGAGAGATTTCTGCAGATTCTGAATCTTTTGAGAACATGTTTTGCTAATGGCGAAATACCTCAAATCCTTACAGTTGTTTAGTCAGGGATGTTTATCTTCAGCTGTTGCATTATTTGCTGATGTATTTTTTTGGAAAGTGCCACATTTCGCCCTGTCAGTCAGTGTCCATAAAGGAGAATGTCTTTCAGTGATGCTAATCCTAAGCATGATTACATAACCTGTTTAAGATAAAATTCCCTCTTTCTCAACATCAACATGCACCAACTTCAGTGACACTCAGTAATGATCACATTGTAGATTATTAAACATGACATAAACGCTGTACTCAAAGTAATGGGAGAGACCATCACCCACAACCAAAGCTTGTTTGTTGTACAGCAGCTCTGCAGATTCTAGCATGTTATTGTATATGGCTGAGCTGTGACCTTATTAAACATGACAGTGTGCTAAGCCATAAATTGTATTTTCAACTTTTCTTTATTTCAGCATTGTCCATCAACTTTCATGTTCATATTAAAACTCCCAAAACAGGAATCTGAATCTTTTTGTAATGACGTTCATGCAGAATTCATAATGTTTACAGCTGGCTCTGCAGGCCTAGTCCATGCCCTTTTGCTTTTCAGTTGTTACGTAACGTGTGTACACTGCTGGAAAGAAGCACAATAAAACGGATGTTGGTCACAAGAGAGACTTTTTCTGCAGCCCCAGTCTTAAAGTACCCTTCCAGAAGATAATACTCCAAATGATTAATAACATATTAAGTACATAAGAAAGAGAATCACAGTAACAAAACAAAGTACTTCATTTCACACTCAGAGCCAGAGTTACGTAACCGAGTTCTGCTTTCTCCCAGAGGACTTTACAATCTGCTCTGTGCACATTCAGTCACAAGTGAGGCCAAACTTGCGTCATGCAACACTTTTAGAACATACTTTCGGATTTATGTAACTTATCCTGCAATTTAAACATGGAATGTTTTGTTAATATGTATTTCTTAAAGGGGAATTTCACCAGTTTTCCAAACATTAAATAAGAAAATAATTCAGTCTTTGAGATGTGAAGCGGTTTGATGTGAAGTGGTTCATTGCAGATTAAACCTCAGAGAAGAAATATCTTTACAGTGGCGCTGATAGTAACTAGGGGTCACCATGTGTACAACTCAAATGTAGCCATTTTACTTACTATCAAAAACTTTTAATTATTTTGGAAAGACTTTTTTGTGCCTTACAAAACCCTACAGGCACCCCTCCAACATGAATGGATTAATACATTATAATCCAAAACTTCATCACCAAACTATCAATGTGTCAGACAACAGGCAGCAGATACCCAACTCTGTTTCATATAATAACTCTCCGTGAACTTTAGAAACTTTAAACTGTTCAAATGTCTGGTTCCCATCACCCCCACTGTAAACAATTCTGACTTTGCAAGTTTCTCTAGAAGGGAGCATTTCACACCAACCCAATCTGAATAACGCCATTTACACCTCAACCATTTAATCATATAGATGTTTTTGAACAATCAGTGTCAGGATGTAACTTCTTTTCTTCATATTAATGACTATAAAACCTTGCCTGTTTAACTTTGACCAAGTTTACTTTGCCATTTTGGGAACTTAGGACCCAGTCTGAACTGGTCACCTAATTTGGTAAAAACACAACTTCAATATTGTAAATAACATCAAAAAAGGGCACTTGTATGGCAGCTGTACTTGGGCCTAAGGTCACCATGCTCAATGCCTTGTGTTGGTTGGGGGGGCCCACAGCCCCATAAGCATCAGCCTGCACTGCGATGGAACTTTCTTCTCTTGTTTACTCAGAAGATAACTAAAAGAGAAGGTGCCCACAAACAACTGGAAGCCCACACACTGTTCACAATGCTGCGACAAACACTTCAGGTCAATCTACATCTAATTTAAACATATAGGGGCATTAGCCTGAACCAGGTCAACTGGAGCCTGCCTAAACACCACATCACCTCCAACAATACCTCTTCATTGGCCTTCCAATTCCCCTTCCTAACAGCTCTGTTACCAATGGTGTATCAGCTTAAGTGAAGGCTGAAGGGTGAGCCATTGGAGGGGCGACAGTTCAAAATGTACAGAAGCATCAACAAACATCAGACCTGCAGACCATGCATTTGTCTTTTCAAACCCAGTACGGTAAGGAACGGTCAGCAGAGCTGTTTATAAGTCATAGCAGTAAGCTGCGGTAACATTCTTAATATTTCATAATCCACAGGAATTGCTTTACTGAGCTTTAGGTGGCAAACCACCTTGTACACCATAAACCTAGCATTTACCAGTTGTAGCACACAGATGGTAACCTAACAGAGCTCAATCATCTTCTACTCCTCACTGTCCCTGCCTCCGTTTGTACTGCCGTGTTGAGTCACAGCTGATGAACATGTTTAAAAATATATACATAACAAAAATATAAATATAAAAAATATATTAACATTAGGACAAAGCCCCATCATCAGTCACATACGTGAAAATAAGTAAACAGAAAAAACAACAAATCACATTCAAAAAGTAAGACCAAAACTCATTCCAGTTACATGCTTGGACATGCTCTCCTCTAAGCTGGCTTTCAGTGCATGCCTTTTCTTCTCTGGACTCTCCTGGACTTATGCTCCTAATAATCATCCTCCTCAGGCTGTGCCATAGGTGCTGTCTGTAAATCTGGTGCGGTGTGGGTGGAGTTATCTCCACTGATCTCTTTATCAGCTGTCTGCTGGTCTTCACACGCTGGGTTTCCTCCCCGCCCTAGGGCCCTATCAGGCACTTCTGGAGCAGTTTGGGAGCCAGTAAAAGGTCTGTAGACCCCTACCTCCGCCTCTCCTCTGGGCTTTGTTAACGGCTGCCTGTCTGTAGGTCCAGTAAAATCTTGGTAGGAATCCACCGATGGTTCAAACGGATTCATTTCCATTTCATCTTTAAGAAGGTGCCCATACACCAAGGTGTCATCAATACAATGATAAATATGAAAGTCCTCATCCTCCATTGTCTTGGGAATTCCATGGAGGCCTGGTAGAAAGGCATGTCCATTGGGATTGTAAACAGAGACTTCTGGAGCTTTCTGCCTTTTCTTTTTCCTGTCAGAAACAATTAACTTTTAACAAGCATGAATAACACTGGCTTGAAGTGACACCAAGAGATTTTAGAGAAAGGCTCACCTGTTAATGATGCAGACCACAGCCAGTATAACCACCACCAGTGCCAACAAAACACTCACAACACTCAGGATGATGCTCAAGAGCATGTCTGAAAATCATAAATCGAACGTATCGTTGCATCAACTCCTTTATTACAAGCTTTAACACATTAAACTGCTCTGAATAATACTGTTTATATCTTAAAAATCAAGGTTGGAATGTAGCAAATATATAAATATTAAAAAGATTGATAAACCGATGTTGGATAGTATGATGATCAGTTATTAATCTCAGTGTTACTGAGCTCCGCTAAAGTCTGAGTAGACTGATAAATCAGTGTGAAGGTTAGTAATTAATCTTAGTGTTAGTGAGCTCTGCTAAAGTCTGAGTAGACTGATAAATCAGTGTGAAGGTTAGTCATTAATCTCAGTGTTACTGAGCTCTGCTAAAGTCTGAGTAGACTGATAAATCAGTGTGAAGGTTAGTCATTAATCTCAGTGTTACTGAGCTCTGCTAAAGTCTGAGTAGACTGATGAATCAGTGTGATGATCAGTTATTAATCTCAGTGTTACTGAGCTCTGCTAAAGTCTCAGTAGTCTGATAAATCAGTGTGATGATCAGTTCTTAATCTCAGTGGTACTGAGCCCTGCTGAAGTCTGAGTAGACTGATAAATCAGTGTTATGATCAGTTATGACATATATGCCAAAGACTTTTTTTTCCTGAGACAGCAGAGAACACAGACAGGATTATTGACTGTTTCTTACTTTTGCGCTTGAGAATTGTGATTTGGCTGACCACACTAAAGGATCCTTTCACTGGCCTGCAGTTAGAAATGTTGAGATAGAAGCTTTTTTCCATCACAACATCCACAGGCTTCTCATCCATCCTCCAGCTGTACATCTCGCCTCGCGAGTCCTGCTTCTGCACTTTAATGCACGTGTGTCGATTCTGACAACTGACCCGACTGATGTTGGTGAACTCCACCTGAGCCTCAAACTGTGGAGGGACCGTGACAATCCAGGAGACAGTGGACTGTGGTCTCATTCCTGCCGGCCATGCTGGAGTGGCCAACTTGTACATGTCCTTCGTCAGCAAGACAGTGAAAATGTAGCGCTCTGAAGCGAGAGAGAGCAAGCAATGTGTTAATCATTACCCGCGTATTGTACTACTTCCAGTAAAGGTACTGCCAATAGCCATTTTAAAAGGAATGCCCAATTACACAGCTAGTGCTCTGCACAAGTCAGAGTGAATCCCCTCATTTACTTAGTACAGTCAAAACAATAACTACAAAGTTATTCATCTTCAGCATCAAATCCAGTATGTAGTGCATATACCCTTACATTACAATTTACATTATTAAGGCGACTTGCTCATATATTTTTCTTACAGTTCAAGTGATCCCAAACACATTCAGTGATTTATGAATGGTATACCAGCAATTTTAGTCCCATTATCTGTATTTTTTTTTTGATTATTTTTGAGTTACTCCTCCACTTTTTGTAACTCCTGGTTTTTCACACTTATTTTCCTTTGCCTTTCTCCTTCTGGATGCAAGTGGATCTTTTTGCATCTAATCTTCTCAGAAACATCCCCAGAAATATGAATAACATATCGTCTGTCCAAGTCACAACACTGTCCAATGAAAAACATGTGGCCATTTTTGTCGATTTTTACACCGTGTGGGAATTTCTTGATAAATGGACCAACAGAAATGACCCAAAAGTGCTTGGAAAGGCGTCTGGTTCCATTGAGGTTTTTGCCCTCTCCTGTAAAGCTGCTTGTTTTTCTTTGGACAGTGGTGATATACTTCTTGGTCATTTCTGTGAGAAATTAGACAGAGGAAGGGTGGTCTCTGACTTTTGCACTGCCCTGTACAATCTATCCTTCCACTACCCAGTCATCAATGGAGAGGGACCAGCAAAGCTAATTAGCTCACCTGCTAATTCAGGCCAATTTAGTCCCAATTGTTCTAACAATTATATATCAGCATCTGCACCAGATCAGCTCACAATTCCCACATTTCAATATTAAACGGAGCTATATTTCATTGTGATTTCATAATAACTGATAAATCTGGACAGCAGTGAGAATGAACTGACATCCATAATGCTTTATATCTGAAAAACAAATACCACACTTTACTAATGAAGAGATATTCATTGATTAATACCACTTCTATATTTTTCTAGCATGTCCAGTGTAAACTGTGAATAATGTTGCGATGTCTAGTTCGATGCAAACTAAAACACTGTTTGAGCTGAATAACAAGTGACCCCAAACTTTTGAACAGTAGTGAAGGTGTTTCTATCAAACTAGCAGTTCAATGTATAAACGCAGTTCCAAAAAGTTGGTACATTAAATTAGTGTTTTTAAACAATAACAGTCAAGTATTAACTCATCCCTGTTAATATGTTTTTTGTTAATATGCCTTCATTCTGAAACTGATGCCTGCAACACATGGCAAAAAAGGTGGGACAAGACTAAAAACACTGCGAAATGTTCAAAACACATCTGATGCAATCATGCTTGGGTATATAAATTAGCATCCAGAAAACCCATCCTGGCCTTCATGAGTGAGGATGGGTTGAAGCTCGCAACAAAAATGCAACAGCAGATCCAGTACTTTAAAAAAAGCATTCCTCAGCCAGGACTTGAGACGGGCCTGTCTTCAGAAAAAAGTCTCCCACTAAAACGTGTCACATTATTAAGCTCTAAATATGACACAGAAGGCCCTGTGCAGTTAACTTCTATATAAGAGAAATAAAAAAAATCTGCTTTCACAAATAAATTAATTGTCCTTAGTCCCTACATGATTATTAGGTGTAGTTATATGAAAGGTGATGTAACACAGTGGTTAACATGCTCCTGTCCCAACCTTCTTCAGAATCTGTTGCTGGAATCAAATTTGGAATAAAGGCATATTTCCAAAAACAATGAAGTGCTAAATGTTGTATTTTTGCACTGTGCTGAATTTAATACAGGTCAATATCAAATTTACTAATTACAACTTTCACAGACCAAACATTTCTGGGAATGGGGTTGTAACCTTGGGAAATGTTGTTTACCGTTTATAGTTTCCATGAAAGAGCCATTTAAAAGGGCAGAAGTCATCTGCCGCAGATCTTTGCCGTCAGCAGGGGAGGCTGTCACTGTGATGTTGGATCTGATCTGCACATTGTGAATAGGCCCCTGAGGACAAAACTGCCCCACAGTGATGCCTTCCTGCCCGTGCTCAGTCATGGTAAGAAGGACGCTGCTGTTGCATGTCTGTCCAGGCAGAGACTGCTGCAGGCTGCCCATGGGGGACATTAGCTTCACTGCACCATGCCGTGGCGCAATCAGGTGCCAAGTGACCTGCTGCAGGACTCCCTGGAGACACTTCTCTAGCACAGGGACCCTTAGAGAGAAGTCAGAGCATGCCTGCTGTGGGCATGCTGAAATAAGAGACAAGAGAAAATTCAATTACTATTCATAGGTGAAATAAACATTGGTTATAGAGGTTTCAAATCTCTAATTAGATTATGATTCTTTAGGACACGACATTCCCGAATTGCAATTGATTACTTTGGAACCATTTGGAAGCTTTGAGGGGAATTTATATGTCTGAGATTAGCTAGAGAACTTTAATGCGGCTAACAAACATGATTGCACAACCTATTCTCATCTTTAGATGATTCATTTTAACCACATACATTACCAGAATTGGTTGTGGTTAGCTCCATGCTCCTACCTATGGTTTGATTTATATATAACAGCAGGTCCTCCTCGGGGCAGTCATAGAATGACAGACGTGAGGGTTTCCCTGAAGTGATTGTGACTGTCTCCTCAATGAGTGAATTCATTTTCAAGACACAGGCTGATGTTGGTTTCCTTTTCTTTATGTGTATCACCAGGCCCTCCTCCTTCAGATCTACACCACACCATACTGCAACAGTGACAAATAAAGATTGACATCCAGTAAGCCAAAAAAACTTAACAGTATGAAATAACTGAATTCCTTGAAATAATGGAGCTCCACCTTTGAGAGTTGGAGTGGAGTCCAGAACTAGTCACCCAATACCAGTGCATTAACTCACTGAGGCCCTTGTGGCTAAATGCAATCAAATTCTCACAGCAATGTTCCAACATTGTACTGGCAGTTGGCTTCTAGGCTGTTTCTACATGTAGTGTATTGTAAACTTCTGATTACTGTTTAAAAGATGCAGGTGAGTCAGCTGTTACATTTTCATTCACCAACATGACCAAGTTTGCTTAGGATACAAGGTGTGGTTTCTGGCTATTTTCCAAACAACTGAGTCATCAAACAAGGGTTTTCCACAATTACCCTCATGGGAAGCCAAAAGGAACTTCAGCCATTTATGTGAATCATTACTGCACCCACTCAACAACAACAAGCCTGTGCTTGGTTTAGTAAAAACTGGGTCTTTTATACGGTACAAGAACAAGTCCACATTTTATCAGCCACAAAAGCAAGATCGAAACTCAAGCATTCATATTACTAATAGAAAACCAAGTCTGTATTGTGATCATTAGTTAGAACCTTGACTGGCCATTTGTGTCTGCTATAACGCCTGTTCCTAAGGTTCCACATTCATATAACCCTAAATTAACAAAAATAAGTTCCACATGTTCAGAAAGGTGATCACTTCACACAAAACCTAAGAGCTAGCTGACTGTCTTACTTACAAATAATGCAAATATGAAACCAATATTACCACCAATGAGAAGCACTGCCCATCTCGATTCTTTTAATAAGAACAAACTACTTACCAATACATCTATAGATCTGAGAAATAAAACACTGCTGTTGGGGAGAAATCTCTTCCCCTAATCCTTCCACACATTAACAATTGTTCATATCTACATTATTCCAGTGATGCATTTAACAATAAAAAACACATCTGGACAAAATTTGTGCATGTGGTTTAAATATAATCCAGCCACTGGTCGCCCTATGTATATAATGTACCTGTCCTCACATTATTGTCTTCACCCAAAACTTACATGAGGTATGTTAACACCCGAACTTAATTACTATGCAAATCATTAGACAGTAGGTGTAATCTAAGATGACCATGGGGCCTTTTGTTCAGGTGATTTTCCCCTCAGCTAGCTCTTATGTCAAACAGGCTGAAGATTCACCACAAAGGTGGCGCTACTAGCACTTAAGTTAACTTTTATACCACACAAGTTCCACAATTATGCTGTAAAAAGTATCATATTACAGCTAACCATTCGACTCCAAGCAAAGCTTCTCTCCAGATCAGTTTTCAAACACGGCTTATACAACATCAGTCACAATCTTACTTTCACTTTCTCTCAAATCAATGTGTCCTGTTCACCCACTTTTACCTATTTCAGTCAAATGCAGAAGGTAGCACACCTCATCTAGAAAATGCTGCTTAAGAGCCCTCTTTATAGTGTTGTAAAATCTTTCCAGCCAAAAGAAGGACTCCATTCCACTGCTAACGACATAAATGCATAAGCTCCAGAACTTGCTAAACCGCTCCAACTCTTATACATACTTCTTTGGTTTATTCACTGTGGTAAAACCTCTGCAAAGCTGAACATCCCAAACATACAGGAACCGTCAACCAAAGAAACAAGCTCTGATTGGTACAAACCTTCACTGGCTCTCCTGACAGCAGAGACTTTGAAATGCAGCGAGAGAAGAGAGGGGAGTTCCATCTTACAGTTATCCAAGGAAAGGTTGAAGGAGCCCTGTTGCTCAGACGGCTGTGCATCACCCAGTTTTTTAAATATGTTCTTCCTACTGAACTGGTATTGCAGTTGTGCTTCCTTCATATGGCACTTGGGCTCAGTGTAGTTTAGGATACGCACTGATGAATAGTGCTTAGGAGGGACATTGAAAGACCATGTCACTATATTATGATCAGGAAAGCTGTCTGGGTAGTTTGGGGAGAGGAACTCCTGCGATGATTCCTCCTCCGGCAGGGTGACGTTGATAATTGCAGTAGCTGTAGAGCAGTGAGCACACAGATTATAAATATGTACATATGCAGTAGCACACAGCAAATGACAAACTAAGCATGTGCTCTATTTGAGTCAGATTAGTTTTACCTGGGGAAGTACTCTGAGTGACACCTGATGACATTTGCTGCTTTAATCCAGTACAAATCTGCAACGGTCTTTACAAATATGACACTAATGAACCTGGAGCTCCCTTAGCAAAACACTTGTTTGAATTGACCCCAGAGTAATAACATAATAACAAAACAACCTAACAGACACAGCCATGTTCTTACTGTTACTGAGTGATACGTACATGTGAACTGTGACGCTTCAATATGGACTACTTGTGCTGTCAAGCTCAACAGACTAAAAGTCACTAGTGACTGATTTATACCCAATAGCGTGAAATACCCCCATGAGAATGAATAACAGCTATGATTTGATTTGGTATGGACTGAACAAGTTTCTGGACGTAGGCTACGTCAATGTTCAGCCACTCTTACATTAAAGAACTGTGGAGATGGGCCAGATTTGGTGAAGCTCCTGCCACTGCTGGTGGACCCATATGACCGTACGCTTCCATACACCTTCAGCTACTTCCTTCACGCTATGGTCTTTGGCAGAAACAATTGCAATCACTTCTTTTTGCCAATTGTTAACATCTGGGTTATGACCCATTTACCCCACACTGAACGAGATATTTACTACACTGTATCACCTCTTCTTAATCTATAAATCTGTATATTAAAAATTCAACTATTACCTTAAACACGTAAGGTGACTAAAGTTTTTTCCTGGTGAGATTACTGCACAAGTTAAATTTTTAACTTAAGGCCAAGTCAAGCTCCATTTCATAAGTTAGCCTTGTCTTTTACCTGCATGGCTGCATTGTTTGTATTTGTCAGAAGTGTAAAAGATTTAAACTGGATTAACATCACAGATCATCTCCGCAGCCAATCACATTACAACACCTTCCCACATAAAACTAATTCAGCTCAAACAGGAATCATATTGATTATGATGATATCAGTTTTCCACTGAATGTGTAGCTGTATGGTAGTAAACTTAATTACATTGTATTTTATCTCCAACTGAAACACCAAAGCTTGTTGGGTCCAGCTTCCCTTGTCCTGGCACCTGCAAAGACACACTGCCTGCGTAAGCTACCTGCATCCCTTTGATACTCCCATGGCGACAAAATCTCCCAACTGTGGTTGTGCTGGTGGAGACTGTGTAGACATGTTTGTCTTGACAGCTTTCCGTGGGCTGGATCTGCCTTAAACCAGCTTTGGTGAAGTCCAATCTGAAAGCCTTCTGGACTGCACTCACAGTCCAAGTGAACGTGCGGCTAAAGTTCTGAAGTGCAGGGTAATCCTCTGGAGTGATATTCTCACTGCATGTATTGAAACATACTGGGGGGAAATGCAAAGGAAGTGGAAACTTAAGCATCAGAAAGTCAGACACATGAACTTATGTGTTCATTGTACACCTTTTTTTCACAAATTTGCTTCATTTATATATTGCAGCTATAACTGTATTATGAAAGAACAATATCCATTAACAATTAATGATATACTGCAGCCCTAGTTAGAATATTATTGGCATGGCCTACCGATATGTTTATCAATCTTCACTGTGAAGATGTCCTCAGGTTGTGTACAGTTGAAAACCACCTGTGTGCTGTTTATGAGAGTCACATAAGACTGGCACAACTTTCCAATGCAAACTTCACACTTCGAATGTGCAGTCTCGCTCCTGTTGATGTGGACGGTGGCGCCACTGTGAGGGTTAATGGTGAGCACCAGATCCCCTGTAGAAAACCCCAAAAACACAATAGTCTACACATTCATTGGAACAGAAAAGAGCAGAACCCAAAAGACCTTTAAACGGCTGTCTGGGATGAATACAAAGCCTGTGGACATTTTAAAGACCACATCTGTAATCCTCAGGCTGTCAATATCCAACACATTCAACATGTGTTTGAACGCCATCTTATTTTTCAAAAACAAACGCACAAGTAAATGCTTCAGATGTAACTTTCTGTTATTCTAAGTGGTTTGATTTGAAGTGCTAGGTTCAGGAGAAACTGGGAAAGTCAGAATGACTGTTAGGAACCAGATGTCTGAAGAAGTGAATGATTTTAAAGAATTTCTTATTTAAAGTTATTTAAAATTATTAGACATTTGCTGCCTAATGTCTCAAATGACAAGTTGCACAGTTTTTGGCTTAAAATGAATTGCAATCCATTTCATTTAAGCACTTCATAAAGGAATACATACAGGATGCGTTAAGCCAAAGTAGTTCAATTTTCATAATTTTCAGTTTTAGGCTTATTTTACCATCATCGACATTACACATAAACCTTCTGAAGACACATGGCAGTTTTGGACAGTGAATAAAAAGCATACATGGTGACCACTGGTATCTATTACCACCACAATGAAGAAATCAGAGACTAGGTTTTTCTACAATTAACCATTCACATCAAACCACTCTGAATTAATGGTGTCTACACAACTCTGCTTACATCTCAACCACTGTTTCATGGCATTGTTTCGTCACATCCTCCATCTCCCTAGTCTTTCCCTGGTTCCCATGATATTTCAGACCACAAAGAGGCCTAAAGCTCTCTACATCCCGTCTCCTCACACTCCCTATTATAAACTTCCAGGTGGCCAGGTGCACACAGGTGACTGTGTCTGTTTACTTAAGGGGGAATTCCATAACTCCTAACAAAATTCCATATTATTCAGTGGTTAAGATGTAAGCCAGTAGTTATCATACTTGTTCCTGAAGATCTACCAGGAACCACTGCAGGACAATATAGTGAACCTGTAATGCAAGTATAAAAATCAATAACAACAACATCAGGAATGCCCCCTTATTCTTCAATGGCTGATGTTGTTAGCAAAACGACCTCTCATTTGTGGAGAGAACTTAGCAGGAAAAATGTATTTGTAATGATGTTGCTCATTCTATATTAGCAGTGGTCCTACATATTTACCTAATAAGCTCTGAATAAAAATATGTATTAAAAGCACAATATGACCTTCACAAATTTTTGACACCTTTGCATGTTTAGCTCTGTAGCATTATTGTGGCTTTTACTTCAAAGTCCAACTACCCTGACAACACGTAAGGGCCTTTCCAGGGGTTTTGCACCAAGGAATCACCCCATTTGTGAATACTACTAGAATTCTGTAGGAAAGTAGATCTTCAGGAGGAGGGCTGGTGATCACTCACGTACATAATGTCGCTCGAAGTGTTAGAAGAGGATATGCTTTGTTCTGGAGAAACGTACTGATTCAGAATTATTCATAGTGATCATGATGAGGACTAGACATCTGAATTACATGCAATACTTATGAATACACTGCCTGATACCTGAGACTGCTCATGTCTTGTGATTGTTCTCTAGTTCCGTGCTGAAGTGAATCAGGCCTCCTTAGCCAATGTAAATTCAGACACAGGCCTGGTCCCTGGAGGTGGAAACACTGGGACTGATGACTCAGTTATGTGTTACACTGATGCGAAAAGAGTGTGAAATGACACAACATTGACAAGGAAGCTCGTGCTCCGAGCTGTGTTTAGCCATGCTGTCATATTTAGGGTGGAATATTCCCGTCATTTCATGAACACTTATTTTACTTATACTGAGACACAGCCACAGACATGTGTCAGTAACACGTAGCAATGCTTATAAAAATGAAACCTTGCTTCAGGCGATTAACACTGCTAGCATAAATGTTAAGCATCTCTAGCGCAAGGCAGCTGTAGTACACCCATGCAATGCAAAACAGGTGGAGCTAAAATACTGTCAACTGATAAGTATGTGGATATTAAATCTGATCTGTTCAGAAAAGATTTCTGGGTAGTTTGAACATTTCTAAAGAGCCTAGCCTTTAGGTAGCATTTTAGCAGGTCAGCTACTTTTAATATGATTGTTTGCTTGTAAATGGATCAATACAGGCCAATAGTTGTGACTATAGAGTCATTAGGCTGAATATAGTGCTATATTATCTTAGGTAGTACAAACGGTTAGCAACATTAATATCTAAGCATAGACGGATAGGTAAATCAGGAACAAACGCAGCTAAGTAGCCAACAGGATGCAAATTTTAGAGAGTTGAAAACTAAAGAATAATGAATGATAAACTATGATAAGGAATCTTGCTAGACTACTTTTTTTATTCAAAGGTGTAAAAATACACATTTATACAGCTTTACATACCACTTCCTTCCTGCATTGTAAACTATTCAACTTCTTCTCTTTATAATATCAGATTTATAACTATTGTACCATTAAATAAAATGGCTACATTTGTGTGGTAAACTATGTAACCCCTGGTTCCTAATACCACCACAAAATAAAACAGTAAGCTTTTTTATAATTAACCATTTCACATCAAACCCCTCTGAATGATTTTCCTCAACCACTAAAGTATACAGAAGTCTTGAATTCAGTGGAACTACACTTTAAAGGAGCAAAACCGCGATAAATGACAGATATTCTAACAAGACACTGCAAAATGACACACAGTTCATGAGGGCAATGCCTTGATATTATTCCGATTTGTGATTGGCAGATCTAACTGTCACTTCCACTTGTGTCCAACAGTACTTTCCGAAAGTGAGCAACTTTAATGGAAGCTAAGCACCACACACACTTAACACAACCATGCAGTGTCATACCTTACAGAGACCACTCATTTCCTGTAGATGAAATACAAATAGATTTACTAAAGGAAATAGGATCTTTCCAACTACAACCTTCTGTGCCTTCTGTAATCTCACTGGACGTTGGACTAGTAGTTCTGACACCTTTTCTTGAAAACAAACCAAAACCAACTTTCCTCTCCATTCAGAAACAAAAATCTGCATGCATTTTATACATTCACTCATTTTTATATCGGATCTATATTTGTTACAGAAGATTTATAGATATATAAGGAGATAAAGTCACAGTTTTTTCTAAATGTTATACAAAAACCACTTGTAAGTATATCAACTGGCAAAGATTTATTCTGATATTTATTGTTTTTGATCTGTTTTTGTGATCTTGATCACATAACGTGCCTGAAACTGAGGCATTATTTAAAACCGAAAGACATCTTTTGGGTCTGCATTGGCAAACGTGTGGAACAGAAAAATTTAACCATCAATGATCAGTGGGCAGCAGTGAGTACTGTGTGAGAAGCGGTTCCCTTAAATGAAACTTTAAAAAACACATGACAAAGCAGCAGTGTGAGCTTCTCTTAAATACTAGAGGAGCTACCATATAAAGGTGAACACTATAAACTCTACAACACTGTAAACATTAACCATTATACCTGAATTTCATTGTGGGAATATCCAGCTCAAGCTGCTGTTTAGCATTTCCTAACATCAGTGGGTGACATGAGTATGTGATCAATTCTATGAAGTGTCAGTTTAAATCTTTTTAAATGTTCAATGAAAAGTATAATTTTACGTTATTTGTAGACCTGTCTTTTCCATGTTACCAGAAAGCAGTTTTAGTCATGTGATTTCCTTAGAAATGTGCTGCATTGTGATGTGTAATAGTAGATTTACAGGGTGAATAAAAGCAATCCCTTGTAAGCCTCTGACTGTCTATCTGTTTAGCCTACAGCACAAACTGGATGACAGTCCATGACATCATGTCTCTGATTGCAAAAATCTATCATACACACAGACATATACACACATATATATATATATACACACATATATATATATATATATATATATATATATATATATATATATATATATATATATATATATATCTTATTAAATCTCACACACACTGCTCCAGCTAATGTGTCAGGATTTTTAAATACATGGTAAATATATATATATATATATTGTATTACTGGATTAAAGAAAATGCATTTTATCCAAGAAGGAAAACACCCACCACACAAGCAGATAACATTATGTTTTGTTATGTTTATAACTGAAATAAGTTAAGTTCCTTTACATGTAGGTTAAACATGCCATTATCTGTTCATTAAAATGCATGATTTGTACTTTGATTTTAATGTGGCATAAAACTATATAAAAATAATAAAACATTAACTGTGGTAACTTCTGAACAGGCTGTATTTACACAAATGTTTCCCCTCAATTTAGCAAATAAACACAACAGAAATTCTCTACAGAGGATGCCCAACTTATATTCACTTAGAAACTCAGCAGAACATGTAATTTGACTTTTGTTAATAGTCTGAATATTTAGTGTGACGTGTATGAATTCAGAAAGCTCATACAGAGAATGCAGGGGCCCAAATGTGTTCAGTTTAAAACTGTACTTACATACACTAATATTTTTTTTCCCAAGACTGATACACAGCTGCATTGCTGAGATACAGAAAGGCATCCAGAGTATTTTGATGTGAACTGGGTCATCACAGCATCAACACATTACCGACTTGACGGTTATACCCCCAAGTTGATTTTTCTTTACAGTGGTAGTGATGTAGCCAAATCTACATCAAGTCTACTTTACTTCCTATTCAAAATGACCAGTGAAGCAACCCCTGTAGTATTAGTAATGATCAACAGCTTTAAATCTGAGAAATACACAAATAAGCACATTCTGCCCTCCATGTACACCTCTACCTGGAACATATTTCAGAAAGTATATGATAGGTCAAGGGTTAAGTGGAGAACTGTTGTAAAACAATGTGTAAAACAGCAGATACCATACTGGATATTATTTATTTAGTGTGGTTTACTCTCTCTGTGTGGCTGGTTTAGTGGCCTTGAACACGCCAGACATCTGGTTCCCATCACCTGCTCTATAAACAATGGGGTAAGTTTCTCTAGAATGGTACTGTTTATATCTTAAACATTTCATTATGCAGGAAAAAAAAAACACAGAATCCCCCTTTAATTAAGTGTCTTTAGTTTACTCCATATAACGTTTAACAAAATGATATATGGAGATGAAATCCTACCAGACTGAACAGAAGCTACTGTGAGGTACAGACGTGTGGGGCTGTATTCAAGCATTTTGGATGCAAACATGCTTGAAACTGTTTGAGCGATAACAATACATTTACTTTCTTTTACACAATGAACTTAATACACCTTTAAGTACAGCACAAACATCTCCCAAAGGCCATATGCCCTGAACTGACACCAATAGGACACCAATGAATAACTGCTTACTGAGGTTTATAGATGCAGTAACTGCCTTGAGCATGGCGTCCAGGATGTTTCTAGCAGTGAGGGGGTGGGGATGATACACTAGAGGGAGAGCTAAACTTCATATTTATGAAATTCAACCTGGCTGTATATTGTTCAGGCCTCTTTCGAAATGAGCATGAATCTTGAGGGAGACTGTTCTGCAATCCACTGCTTTCTCTCTCTCTCTCTCTCTCTGCTGAGAGATAAACTACGTCGTTCAACAAAGACACAACCTTTGGGTCCCCTAAACAGGATAAACAACTAAACCGAGTTATTTAAGCATGAGTACTTATATAAAGCAGGCGCTGGTTTCACTGAACAGGATCTCTCATTAGTCTCTGATCAACTCTGAGCTACAGCAGAGCGCGAAGGCCAGCAGGGCTGCTGCTGCGGAAATCACAGGCTGAAGGCGATTTACCTGAGACTGAGGTCCACTGCAAAACTCCAGACAGAAAAACGACGAGGCTGAAACTCAAACTCCGCATGACTTCGTGGTGGGTCAGTGTATGTGACAGAACGGAGAGTTAAGATTGAGCCATTGAAGCGAAACTGATTCTTTTCTCTCTCCTCAGAAGCGTCCACTTCCTGTACGACTGGAACTGTTAGTCTTTCTCTCTCTCCCAGGTGAGCTCAGGGCTCCACCCTCTTTCTCTTCCTCTCTCTGGTAACGGGTAATGAGAGGATGATTAACACTTCTTGTTTTTAAGCGGAATTCTGATTATTTTAGACGCAACTAAAAGATGATTAGTCGTTCAGTGTGGTTTGGTGAGAAACGCTCCGGAAATCACAGTTCAGAACTGGTCCCAGAACGTCTGTACAATATAAAGCCTCAAAAATCCACATCACTCAGAAACCAATTGCTTCCTAACACGCAGCTTTACGGTAGTTTTGAGATTTTTGGTCTAAAACATATTTTAAAGCCATAAAAGGCGAAAAGCTACAGGCAAGGAGTTATTAGGCAAAATAGTTCCCAGTCTATGAGCCCCCATGAGTCCCTAAGAGCTCCATTAAAATATACAGTGTTAAAATACCGTATATGTTGGTGTTCAATAACCTGTTCTAACACACATATCATGGCTGCCCAAAAAAAAACATGTACATGTAATATTTTTTTTTCTTTTATCCATCGATTGATCACATGATCTGCTGTTTATATTGCGTGAAAAATTCAGAATGAATGTTCCAACAGAAATGGCCCATAATTGCTTGGGGAAAAGACTGGTTGCATTAACTTACAATAAATTTATATCTGTTTTTGCCCTCTACTGTAAAGTTCTTGAGTTTTTCTTTGGACAGCGACGACATGTCAGTGATTTAAAGTATATTTATTGAAGAATTTCAGTCAATTAATCAATGGCACCACCCATTCCGTACTATACTAGAGTTCCGTACTACACCAGAGTTCCGTACTATACTAGAGTTCCGTACTACACCAGAGTTCCGTACTATACTAGAGTTCCGTACTACACCAGAGTTCCGTACTATACTAGAGTTCTGTACTATACTAGAGTTCCGTACTACACCAGAGTTCCGTACTATACTAGAGTTCCGTACTACACCAGAGTTCCGTACTATACTAGAGTTCCGTACTACACCAGAGTTCCGTACTATACTAGAGTTCCGTACTACACCAGAGTGCCGTACTACACCAGAGTTCCATACTACACCAGAGTTCCATACTATACTAGAGTTCCGTACTACACCCGAGTTCCGTACTATACTAGAGTTCCATACTACACCAGAGTTCCATACTATACTAGAGTTCCATACTACACCAGAGTTCCATACTATACTAGAGTTCCGTACTACACCAGAGTTCCGTACTATACTAGAGTTCCGTACTACATCAGAGTTCCATACTACACTAGAGTTCTATCATCATTTCTCAAAACATGTAAAAAAAAAAAAAGATCTGTCAACAGAGGCGTGTCTACAGGTGGGTAGAGGTGGTCAATCATCTTTCCATCCAATGAAAACTCCCCAGTATAGTTGTTTCATAGTAACCTTCATAGTTTTCAGTAATTTTGTTGCTGGTCATCAAAAAATGCACTGCGCTCCTATTAACTGTTTTGTGTGGGTGTGGTTATTCAGCGCTCTTTGTTTACATTATTACCGACCCATCCCACTTCTTCACATAAACAGTGCAGGCATGCCTGAGTGAAGTGCTACACATGTTTATAGCTGCTCTCTGGAATCCATGTAAAACTGCCCCTACATTTGCCCTCCTCTGTTCCATTTTTTCTCTGGTTCTTATAAATGATATTAGTAGTCTAGTGGTGTTTCACAGCTGAGTTTACAAGCTGGTTTTAAGATAGCAGCTTGCTTGGTGGCCACTGGTGTAGTGATTTGCCAGCTGGCTAGAAATCTATGGATAGTTATCTCATTATACAAACAGGTGCACTCAACCCCAGTGCATGCACAGCCAAGCCCAGCACATCTACCAACTCAGAGCAAAGTGATACTGCCTCAGTGTCAGGGGCAACAAACGTCCATCCTGCACAAAATCCAGACATGCTGTCCTCCGAGTTAAATATGAATAGCCTGTCCAAAGCCCCAGTTTTTAAAATGCCCATGATTACATACCCTATTAAGGAACAGCAACATTGCTGTTGTTGCCCATCCAAATAAGTCAAATGCCCACCTAAAAGATGACATCCTACTATCACCTGTGGTCTACAGTATAGACAGATAATCATATAATACTTAACAACTAGTAAAGTGTCTACAAATAAGCTCAATTATCTTATTATTACACCAAACTAAAAATCAGAAATATTATCCCTAAAACAAGTGCACTTCCTGACACATCATTTTCATCAGTGCATATTACTGTGTCTTTGGCCTAGAGCCCGACAGTGACCGAACCCTCTTGACTATATATATTCACTGGTGGGGTCGGATGGTAAATGACATTTGTATTGTAGACAAGGTTGGTCTGGTTCTTGGTAACCCCCACTGTACATGGGGGGCAAGTTCCTCCACAATTTACACTCTATATTGTTTACACCATAATCATCCAGGAAGTAATGGTGATGATCAGCATGAATACTTTCCACAGGTTAACTTTCTAATCACATTTTATTAGCTGGTACAAATACAGGTGTTATGTGAGCTAGCTCTTAGGCTTACAGTGGGCAACAACAATACAAAACAGGTTAGCTCATTTTCTACATCCGTACTTCTTTGTTAGTGCTAGTGCTTAAAAAAACAGGTCTGGACAAACTTCAGGATAATCAAGATAATAAAAAACGATACAAACATTTGGAGGGACTGCTGAATCAAACACAACAGGCTATTTTACTCTCTGGTTCTAGATTTATAAAACAAATCCCAGCTAGGCTTGTAGAACAGCTCAGTCCTCACACTGAACTGACCCTTCAGAGAGAATGTGTTTCTCTTCCGTTTCAAACGCCATCATCTTTATTGGTCCTTCATCTGGGTCTCCTCTGCTCCATGCCGTTGGGCAGGAACCCCGCGATGATGGGCACCGGCCAGATGAGGGCAGCAACGCTCCACACGATGATGACCAGAGTCATGAAACACGCCACGAGGGTCGACTCAATGGGCTTGCGGTTGAGTCTCCAGCTCCGGTCCCCCTTCAGCTCGTCCAGGGCGAAGTCCAGGCAGCAGAAGCGCACGGCTCCGGGTCTCCGGTGCTGCCGGGCTCCTCCCGCGCCGCCGCAGCCCACGCAGAGCCGCAGCTCCTGCTGACCGCCCGCCAGCCCCACGTGCTCGATGAAGACGGGTGAAACGGCGCGGCTGAAGGCGGCCGAGAAGAACGCCTTGCCGTGGTTGTTGGTCGTGTAGACGAGCACGTCGCAGCGGAAGCCCACGGCGCCGTCCCAGCGTGCCACCAGCCGCGCGGGCAGCCGCTCAACGCTCACGTTGCACGCGCCGGAGGAGGTCGCGGTGGACCCGGTGGTGGATGAGGAAGAAGAAGAGGAGGTGGTGGAAGATGCGGCCGAGGTGGAGGAGCCTCTCGCGTAAGCCACGTCCACCTCCAAGTTGGCCAGGAAGCGCGCGGTGGAGTTGACGGGCGGCAGCAGCAGGTCGTCGTCGCTCCAAGCGCGCGCTAGTCCGGCGGCGGTCAGCGCGCTGAGGGCCAGCAGCAGAGGAGCCGCGCGGGAGTGGCTCAGCATGGCCCCGCAGCGGGAGCGCGCTGAAGACCGGGCATTGAAAGTTTAAGGAGGGGATTTAAAAAGAAACATGCAGAAGAAAAAAAAAACAGATAAAAGGTGCGGGGAGGGGGGAGCAACGTGCGTCACTCGCGCGCGAGGGCTGAAGAGGCGGCGCAGGGTCGCGGGAGAGTCGTTTGGAGGGCTGAGCAGAAACCCATCGAGAACCGACAGGCGCCTGCTGAACTGTCCGCCGCTCGTGAATCCTCCGGCAGCGCTGCACTGGCGAGCCGAGCGCACAGGAGAAAGGAGTGCGCTTCCTCTGCCCAGGGAGGAGAGAGCGGGAGGGAGGGAGGCAGAGGAGCTCAGTACACGCACGCACACGCACCACCTTTCACTTCTACCTACGACTTGCAAATGCAAGTCCTTTTATGTCCTATTGAGAGGACCGTTGTATTCCAAATGAGTCCAATTCAAGGATGGGCGTAGCTTCCCAGGTCGTAAGCCTAAACCCAGACTAAACAAGAGTGGAATCATGATTTAGTCTTTCCCTGCAAAGCCTGTCAGTTATGCCCAAAAGTTTGTAGACACCTGCTCGCCCAAATTTCAGTCTGAAATCAGGGATCTTGATAAAGAGCTTGCTGACACATTTTTAATGCAGTAACAGCCTCTACTCTTGATGATCTTGGAACACTGATGCGAGGATTCAATTGCAATCAGCCAAAAGAGCATTAGTAAGGACAGGCACCGATGTTTGATGATAGTTCTGCATCAAAAACTCGCAACACATCCCCACAGTACTGGATGGAGCTGCATTCATGCAGAGTATTCAGTCCTACTGCTCCACAGTCCAGCGCTGGGGGGCTTAAACCCCTCTTAGCCGCAGTTTAGGACTGGGCTTGGTGCACTTAACCCATTTGGTCAGCAACACCTTTCTAGCTGCACCACTGAATGCATGTTTTTCAAAGAGTACAGATTAAAAGCAGCTGGTTACATTAAATAGAATGGCTGTCTGTATTCTGTTGTACCTACAGTATAGTTGAGAATGAGTTTAAGGAGCCATGTCTGATGCCTCACTCCCCAACTCTCATCAATATACAAATACTAACACACACACACACACACACACACACACACACACACACACACACATTAATCTTCTCATAGTGCTTACTTAGATGATGAATCCAAGGGTGACAATATGATTAGATGCAGTGCTCCTGTTTAAAGAGCATACATATTAAATATGCACATGCTACATGACTGGCTTCCACAGTAATGTACAGGAAAGCCACTGTTGTTGAACTAGAACAGTAAAGGCTGCCTTATCACAAGTCTAGTTACAGCAAAAGAGTTGACTTGACCAGGCTAGAAACATTAGTGGAAATGGCTAGCATCTCTGTGTGACCCTAGTGGAGTGTTAGCACAAAGTTAATGGCAATTTACAGTTTTTGGCTTTCGGTCTTTGTGTTAAGGATGGACATATTCGTAAGTGACTTTTTAAAAGTGGCTCACTGGATGTAAAACCTGTCACTTGAGCTGATTTAACACCTTAAACCTTCAAGTCCTCACTTTGCTGTATATATCTACATACCAGATTTCTTTCCTTACCAGAAAGGAAAGAAGTTAATAGATTTAATATAATAGAAGTGACTATTTTCACAGAAATGATTAGACCTTCTCAGAACATCTGGAGGGTCCTGAAGGTTCCCCACTGGAAATGCGAGGTAGGAGTGAGATCATTTGCAATCAGTGGATTTGTACGACATGATTAACAAAAGGATAGTGTGATTAGATAGATGAGTGCTCTCAGCATGAAGTTCAGCTATAATGCTTTATGGTCAGCAGAGTCTTTCTGCCAGGTTTGATGACTCTAGCTTGATGGTTCAAGAATGATTGAAATCATCGGGTTTCTGTGAGAGGATGGAGGGATGAAAGAAAGGAGAGGAAGTTTGGAACATGCTATCAGCATGATATGCAGTGATGTGCTTTGTATCGTTAGTTGTGCTGTTGCTCAAAATGTTCTTGCTCTGACTTGAAAATCCAAGCAGTGTGAACCTCAGCGGATTTCTGTGGGAAGATGGGGGGATGAAAGAACAAATAACAGCGGTAGACAAGTGATATCAGTGGTTTAATGTGAAATGCTCTGTTCTACCCAGTGACATTTGAAAAGTCAGAATTGTTATCAGTGGTGGTAATAAGACATGTGAGGAGTTAAATGGCTCTAAAACAGGAATGTTAAACTGAGCTCTTTTGAACTGAACTTATGAAGGCCCTGTTATTTGGCTGATGATGCTCTAAAAGCTCATGGAAAGTTCTTATATGAAATGATCTGGAACCCGCTGCCTGATTTTTGCAGTAGTTCAGTTCTGAGATAAACTTGTATTTGTTAAATAAATATTTCTACATACAGGGTGCATGTCAGGTGTTGCTGGAAGCAAATGTTGTTTTTAGATGTTCAACATTACATATATAAAGGCATATATAGGTTTCTTGGTCATTGACTTCTGGATATGTCCGAGTAGATAAGAAGGTCCAGAAGGAGAAAGATGTGGACAAATGAAAATGGAGCTTCTGATCACCATGCAAGACTTGGTAGACCACCAAACCTGTCACCAGAAGATAAACAGTTCATAAAACTTCCATCTTTGAGAGTTTTCCTGATCTTCTACAGATCAGGAAAACACGACAGGTGTTTCTGTTTGTCCCTCCACTGTGAGAAGACAACTCAGTGCTATGGGTCTGAAAGGGCAATGTGAGGGCTTCAGGAGCTGAACTGAAGGTTTAAGGTGTTAGATTAGCCACTAACACAATAAGGAAGTGACAGGTTTAACATCCAGTGGGGCCACTTTAAAATGTTACTTACAAATACGTCCATCCTTAATCCATAGCTGCTAACGCTCCACTAGGGTCACACAGAGATGCTAGCCATTTCCACTAATGTTTCTAGCCTGGTCAAGTCAACTCTTTTGCTGTAACTAGACTTGTGATAGGGCAGCCTTTACTGTTGTAGTTCAGCAACAGTGGCTTTCCTGTACATTACTTAACATGTACATATTTAACATTTCAGACTTAATTATAATGTATCCTCTTTAAACAGGAGCACTGCATCTAATCATATTGCTGTTTGGATTCATTATCGAAGTAAACACTATGAGGAGATTAATGTGTGTGTGTGTGTGCCCTTACTGAGAACTGACAAACATGGAGACAGAGACAAACAAACATAGTACAATTTGCCAATAGCCAAGTACAATTGTCTAAATTAGTGAATATGATAGGATTATTTGGGTTATGGGAAGCAGAAAATACAACCAGGTACTAAGACTAAACTTAGGTGTGTTAAAAATATCCTGGCAGAAGTCTTTAATAAACTGTAAGCAAGTCCCCTGACAAGAATAGAAGCTGTAATAAAGATAAAGAGTGGAAATATTAATACAGCAAAATCTGATATTTATTCTTAGTTGGTGAGGCTTGTACCAAATAGCCGGTTTGACTGGATATCCAAGCAATGGTGGTCTCTGACTTTTGCACAGTACTGTGGCTTTATGTAAAACATATCACACTTATCTTGTTATTAATAAGCCGTTTTTAAATGTATTTATACAGCGTCTGCTGACTCCTCACGGATCTCATTAGTGATTATCCTCAAATTCGCTGCATTGTAAGTGCATGTGCAGCCCAATTTGCTGCAATTACTCTAGCAATATAGTTGTGAAATCTCTCCTAAGAGGCCAGTATCGCTTCAAAGCAGGTGCTGAAGATGAATTAGTTTGTGCAGATGTCAGGTCTGATGACCTCAATTTATGGAAATGAATTTGGCCTGAGTGGTCTCTGCGTGAGCATAATAAGACGTCAGGAAGCCATATTTATCCTAAATGGTGCCAAAACTCAACAAGGCTAGAAACAGGTGGCCACTTAGAAGCACTCGCAGATCAACTTCCCTTTCAATGGATTCCAGATTTCTGATGTGGTGCTCTGCCAAACATCAAGACGAGACCAGATGAAAAACTTTACTTTAATTCAGGCATCTGCTAGAGCCACCACATTTGGGGGCTTGAGCTCGCTGATCCTAAATGGAGATATCCGGAACAGAGCTCATCATTTCCTCAATGTTCTTTTTATCCCAAGGTGAAATGTCCCACAGGAGCACAATGTCCGGCTCAATCTCTTGACAGCCTTAAAGCTTATCCAGTGTTCATGTGTAGCTGAGCACCTATAGGGAGTACATGATCCTAATCTGATTCGCTGGACTGATATAAGATGCAATGTTCCTGAGGAAATTCTTGGGAACTCTTGAGAAAGAGTCAGCATTGTTCCCCTATATACTGTAAACCCTAATAAGCTTATTTTCATCCATCTCAAATGAGGTGCTTTAACCCTTAAGAGCCCAGAGCCGTTTCCCCTTAAGGGAAAATAATGAAGGGTCAGTTATAAGATCATAAAAGATCAGTCTTATTGTGACAAAGAGGTCACATGGCATCTTCTGTAGGTATCATAGAGTCATAATACTACACATGCAGCACATGTCACAACAACAACAACAATTTCATAACTGGTATTCCATCATGGTGTTCTAGAAATGGCGTCAGAATGGGTATATGTAATATAGAATATGGTTCTATGTAATATAGATATGGGTATATGTAATATAGAATATGGGTATATGTAATATAGAATATGGTTCTATGTAATATAGATATGGGTATATGTAATATAGAATATGGATATATGTAATATAGAATATGGTTCTATGTAATATAGATATGGGTATATGTAATATAGATATGGGTATATGTAATATAGAATATGGGTATATGTAATATAGAATATGGGTATGAGTAATATAGAATATGGGTATATGTAATATAGAATATGGGTATGAGTAATATAGAATATGGGTATATGTGATATAGAATATGGGTATGAGTAATATAGAATATGGGTAAATGTAATATAGAATATGGGTATATGTAATATAGAATATGGGTATATGTAATATAGATATGGGTATATGTAATATAGAATATGGGTATATGAAATATAGAAAATGGGTATATGTAATATAGAACAGGTTATCAGAACATTAGAGCTCTTAAATGGGTTAAAATCTTACAGGTACAAAAACAAGACTTTAAAATGAGCTGATTTAGTCTCTAACTACACTAACCAAGCACATCACCATTTTCTAAATGAGCTAATATGTTCACCAACTGTCATGTGACTGCATCCAGGATGTTCGGTATAGCTCACAGCTGTATAAAGAACTTTACAGACTTTTAAAAGGCTTGTGACACATACATCACTCTGGGCTCTTATGGGTTAAAACTATTTTTTTGTGTTGTCTTGCAACAACCAAACTAACTAACTAGTTAGGGTGTCCAAAAAATGTCCATCCAAAGTTGCATGTTATTCAGAACCTAATAACCTGTGCTAATCAAATAACCTGTGAACGTGCTGTTTAATTGAAAGCCACATCGGAAGGAAAAATAAGAGCTAATAATAAACAGACATAAACTAGTAATAAACATGCTAGAAACGCTGCTTCACTGCTTCTGTTTTGCATTCCTTCATAGTTTAATACAACTGTTTTTTCACTCCATAGGGTTGTGCAAAAGCCTCAGGTGGCTAGATCAAAAGCTACTGAGAGACCTCACAAAAAATTGACTGTTTTGTACAAAGACTTTATCCCAGTTTCACCAATGTCCTTCGGTTTGAATAGTGACCGTGGAGTAGTGGAGAACTTTTAATTATTTCTTTCATTTTAATTTCCTAAAAATGACTCTTTCCTATAAAGTTAGCAGAACTTTCAACTTCCTGTTGTTTTCTTTCAGGTTAAAATGAAATAACACCAAAATGTCAATGTGGTCTACTGCAGTGTTTTTACGACCCCGGTCATGGAGGCATGCTGCCCTGCACCTTTTAGTGCGTTCCCAACACACGTGATTCAACTCATCAGCTCATTAACAAACCCGTTCAGAGTTGCAAGTGGTGTGTTAAAGCAGAGAAAGCAGTCCACTAAAATGTGCAGGGCAGTGCCTCCAACTGTATACACTACTGTACTGTATATATGTCTACTCTATACACTACTGTACTGTATATATGTCTGCTGTATATACTACTGTACTGTATATATGTCTACTGTATATATGTCTACTGTATATACTACTGTACTGTATATATGTCTACTGTATATACGTCTGCTGTATATACTACTGTACTGTATATACATCTGCTGTATATACTACTGTACTGTATATATGTCTACTGTATATACTACTGTACTGTATATATGTCTGCTGTATATACTACTGTGGTGTATATACGTCTACTGTATATACTACAGTTGGGCACAGAAAGATAGAATTTCTTAACTATGTACCTCACCAGTTATCACCAGTACACTGACAGCTTTGACATTCACGTATCTCCCACTGATTCATTATGCATCCATGGTAACCATTTTCACATAGATCCTTCACAAGCTGCAACATGATCTATTCAATTTTTAATTTTTCAGTCCAGAAAAAATATTAAGGTTAGTGGTGGGTCAACAAAATTTGATGGTGGTGACATCATTTTCCTATAGAGGGCCCATAAGTTTGTTTGTTTGGTCAGTAGGTTGTTTTTTCACACTGGGGCCCCAGGAAGATCCTAATTACACCACTGGCCAGGGGCCTTGTGGGAAATGCAATGCTTGTGATGGCTGAAATACTCCCAGAGGAAATTTGTTTTTTGCTCAGAATGGTTGATGCCTCGGGGGACATAATGGTGCATCAAGTCTTCCACAGATGTGTCTTCTAAAGTAGCGTTAGATAAAACGGAGGCATGAGATTCTACTGGCCCAGATAAAACTTCTAACCGCAACAATCCTGAGAAGACTACTAATCTTGGGTAAGAAACGGTTGAGGTTCGGCTTATAGTTCAGTTGCATAAAAACGTGTGTTACTGTCTCAGCAAATCTGAGTATGATGTGTGATTTACTGAGATCACTACTAAAAGCTCAGGACAGACTTCTCTCAACATTGTGTTTAATCTAATCTCGTTATTCAGGGGACACTGCAGAGATATTAACGAGATCTCTTCTTATTTTTTTCTCCTGTATGGACAGAACCAGTCCACAGCAGACACAGTCAATATATAGATGAATATGAATATATGACTAAACGGTCAGATGTTTTTTGTTTTCAGACTGTTTGTCTTTTTCAATTTTATGAATCATGACTCAGGAAAAAAAATCTCACATTAATAAGGCTGATGATGTGGACAAAAAGGAACATGGAATATTGTCAAACCTTATGTTATTGTTGAAGTACTGGGGGTCTCAAAAGACCCATCTCATGGCATCTCATAGTTCTACACAGCCCCTAGGCAAAATAGCCTTCTGAGGCCCACAACAATAACACATGCTAATACAAAATCCACATGTGTATGTTTGTTTTTCCAGCATTGTTCATTTGAAAATTAACCAAATAAGTCATATTAGTGCGCAGTATTCTGTAGTTTCTACATTGTAAAAGTTTTAGTGTAAAATTTGAGATTTGATTTCGATTAAGTCTTGATTTGTTACCTTTGTTCTTTCCAGACAGACAAACAGAAACACTGCTAGTTATAATACACATTCAGTAGTAGCTCTACATGCATGCAAGGACATTACTGGGCCGTTTGAATGAATCAACAATAATTATTAATAATAATAAATTGGCCTAAAATCAGAAAACATTCTTTCTTTAGTCATTTGTATGTAATCAAGGCCTACTCTGTCATCATATATGAACATCTGTCTGGAATGTCCTGGGTATCTTGAGTCTTGAGACTCCCCAACACACCCATTCCTTAAACCCCTGGGCTTTGGCCCCATGGCCTGGTCAGTTATTCATTCCTGCTTGTGAAAATAGTTTTTGGCTCTACATGTATTTTTCTTCTGCATGTGTTGCTTGTGTGGCAAAAGAAAACGGTATAAATATACTCTGAACAGCTGTACAGGCTCAAGGCTTATACAGAAATGACTGTATTGGTGCCGTTAAGCTCTGGGCCTCATCAGCATTGAGTTCCTAAGTTTTTCTACTACATACCATTTCACAAAACTACTCTGAAAGACTTGGCTTACATCTTAATGGCTGAACTAATGCACATATTCAGAACAATGAGTGTCGTTCTGATTGTACGTCTAATCTTAACAAATATTGTTGTTGAGCTCATGGAGAAAACGCAAAACGGCTCTGCCTTTCATGTTGCCTGAGGAATATGCATGAAACCTGTATCAATTGTTTTCCTCAGTGCTGCTTAAATGGCTTAATTTGTGCTGGAGTCCTGCCTCCCGGCGTTTGATGTCAGGGCCAACTGATGTGAAAGACAGAGGCCACATTTGCCTTCCATTTACACCTGAAAGAAGAATGCTCCTCTACCCCTCCCTGTTGTTTATCAAATCAGTATTCAATATTCATCATCTTGCCTCTTTCTTCCCCGCCGTCTTAACCTTTTCCCCCTTAAAAACATGCACACATTGTCCGGATTCTCAGCGCAGGCCTCTGGAAATACCAGATAGGTTCCAGGCATGGTGGCAGCCTTCAGAAGAAAAATGTAAATGGCTTTCTTGTTCATTAATTATGCTATAAAAATGTAAATTGGTTCAGTGCCAAAAATGCTAATGGAACGGAGATAAAAGTCTCTTGTGCCAAGAGTATATAAAAGATTCATTTTCCTGAATGTATCTCTTCTGCTTTCAAGCAAAAAAAAAAAAAAAGGAAAAGAGAGAAGAAGACCTTGTGGCTTCTGGATGGTTTCCTCTGACTTCTGGAGAAGCTAGCATTTTCAGACGTTAACAAGCACACATGCCGGACTTAATTAGGCGCTGGGCGCCGGACGAAAAGCTCCTGCTATTTTGTAGATCAGATTCTGAAAGTCCATTGATTTACCCATTGCATCCTTTCCAATGAGCCGATGGCGAATCGCATGACTGCTCATATCCAGACTGACCACTGCCTCATTGACGTTTACAAATGTCAGCCTTTAATCCCTTCGATTGTTCTTCAAAAAGATCCTTCCGGGAAATCTCAGGAACTGTACGTCCATTTGCATGAACTGTCGTGGCGTGCTGTGGAAAAAAGAGTGTTTGGTAGCAAAAGCAGAGATAAGACAAACCCATCTGGGGCTGGGATGCAGTCTCCGGGTGGAAGCCATCACGCGCCCGCTCTTCCCATGCTGTCTTGGAGGCAGCTAAAGGATCAGAACGCCAATTAGTAATATCAATTAGCAAGGGGGCCCTGTTGGAGCCCACAGCAGGAAAGGAAGGGGCAAGAGGAGAGCAGGAAAGAAGGCAGAGCACCAGGGGAACTGCTAATCTCTCGCAGGAGTCACCCAGAACTGTCAGTCGGATGAGTCACGGGCACGCACACACACGCACAAGACTGACAGACAACATCAAAAACACTGATCACAGACTGACCACACAGGCCAGGGTCCTGTTGGCATGCTCCAGAGGAAATGACTGGAAGGACCAAAGGAGGCGGGGGCGCTTGTCTGCTCTGGAACACTTGCTCATCAGTCTCTCTCATGGAGATTTACAGATCCATTTAATCTAATCAGCTGGATGCAAATAAGCCTTCCGCTAGATTGAGCTTAAGATGTAGTTCTGTACTGCCTTTTAAACAGAGATACTGATCAAGAACAGATTTATTGATGTGTACTAACACTGATCATTCAAAAAGCAAGCCCAAACTTCTGTCCAACACATTCTTTCCATCTTCGGTCTACATAAAAGCTCCACTCTAGCTAGATTAAATTGGCCTGTTAAGGTACTGTAATTAAACTACTGATAAAACTTTTATCCATCATAAATGACCAAAGCCAATGGTATGTAGGTCCAGCAGTAATAAATGTTGACCTATTGACCCAGATGTAGCTAAACCAAGAGCTACCTCAGTAGAGTTGCAGGGGTGTGTTAAAGCAGGGAATCAACTAAAATGTGCAGGGCAGAGCTCCTTCAGTAGTACTGGTAGTAGGAGTAGTACTAGTCCTGGTCTGGGTAACTATTCTGCGCTACACCAGAGTCTTTACTCCTAACCCCTAACAACTACACTGGCCTATTTATAACATGATTAACCTTGTCGCTCTGGATAAGAGCTAAATGCTAAATAAATAAGTGGTAACCTGCTCAGTGTTGTTGTTGTTATTGTTAATGGAATGCAGCTAGATCAGTTAGATAAATTGCACAGATACTGTATCCCAGGTATCCACCAGGTGTACCAAGCTTCAAAACTATCATTATAACCCCCATTCTGATGCCTATCAGTGACCATCTATGGAATCCAGCTGCAACAGTGCCTAAATTTCATTTGAGCCTTTTTATCATTCTGTGCATTGTCAGCCCTGGACAAGGATTACATCCCTCATTTGTCTTGCATTTAATTAAGTACCCTTTAATATATTTGTGTGGTTTATGTACCAATAAGACTTATAATTAATTTTCCACTGTAGTGCTAGTCAAAAAAAAAAAGAAAAAAAAAAGAATAGGTGTCGTTACGAACTAGTAAAAACCAAAGCTAAAAATACCACTTACCTAACTCACCTATAATAACTCACTGCACTGTGGAGTGCGTTCTGGACTGCTCTAGACTGCACTCTGTACTGCACTGTGGACTGCTCTGGACTGCACTGTGGACTGCTCTAGACTGCACTCTGTACTGCACTGTGGACTGCTCTGGAGTGCACTGTGGACTGCATTCTGGACTACTCTAGACTGCACTCTGTACCACACTGTGGACTGCTCTGGACTGCACTGTGGACTGCATTCTGGACTACTCTACACTGCACTCTGTACTGCACTGTGGACTGCTCTGGACTGCACTGTGGACTGCTCTGGACTGCATTCTGGACTGCTCTAGACTGCACTCTGTACTGCACTGTGGACTGCTCTGGACTGCACTGTGGACTGCATTCTGGACTGCTCTAGACTGCACTCTGTACTGCACTGTGGACTGCTCTGGACTGCACTGTGGACTGCTCTGGACTGCATTCTGGACTACTCTAGACTGCACTCTGTACTGCACTGTGGACTGCTCTGGACTGCACTGTGGACTGCTCTGGACTGCATTCTGGACTACTCTAGACTGTACTCTGTACTGCACTGTGGACTGCTCTGGACTGCACTGTGGACTGCTCTGGACTGCATTCTGGACTACTCTAGACTGCACTCTGTACTGCACTGTAGACTGCTTTGGACAGCACTGTGGACTGCATTCTGGACTGCTCTACACTGCACTCTTTACTGCACTGTGGACTGCTCTGGACTGCATTCTGGACTACTCTAGACTGCACTCTGTACTGCACTGTAGACTGCTTTGGACGGCACTGTGGACTGCTTTCTGGACTACTCTAGACTGCACTCTGTACTGCACTGTGGACTGCTCTGAACTGCACTGTGGACTGCATTTTGGAACCAGAGCTCAAAAATTCTAAAAAAAATATCCAGAGTGGGCTCCTATTTTTTAATTAACATTAATTGGCATTAAACTCTTCCCATCAACATTTCTGAATTGCCATGTTCCTCTAAAATTCAGCCTTTCACATCTAACCGCTCCTGACACTGTTTACATCTTAACCATTTAACATTTTAAAAAATATAGTATAATATAAACCTGTCTATTACTATTATACTATTATTCAAGTATAAGCCCTTAAAATACCTTTACAGCTCTCAAGCTTCAAGCAACTGTCAGTGTAGGCTGATGTTAGTCTCTGAGTTCGGAGAGGGTGTTTTTCTTCCTGCTCTTGTCTGTTCGTGTCTATAATGAAGAATGTATAACACTTCCTGCAGCAGGTCAGTCCAGGCAGGCTGATACACATCCATTGTCCCAAAAGCCCATCTCTCTCTCCAACACGTTGCTCTCCATGTGACTATCTGCATGAGAAATGTCATCAGCCTCCACCAACAGGGCACAGGCAATGTTCTCACGGTGTATCTGAATTGAGATTTAAGGAGAAGTGCGTTTTGTGAGAACTGGAGACTGCTATAGCAGGCATGCCTGAGCACAGAGCTTGGTGTTTGATCAGATGCTCAGAGACAAAGAGATGGGCGATCAAGAGGCATCAGCCTGCCGCTCATTAAGAAGGCATCACCACAGAGGAAGTAAATAATGAAGTGCAGAGGATGTGAGCCCATCAGAAGGAGCGTGATCATTAAGACTAGAGCCTGGGGAACGTTATTAATGTAAATAAATTTGAAGCAGTGATCCAAGGTGAGTTCTGACAAGCGGCATTGATATCTGCACTGGGAGATTCCATATGGCATGAAGCAGCGATTTAGGGATACCAGTATTTATTTGTTCTCTAGTTCATACAGTCTCCGTATCAATCTTCTCCCAAATTCAGCCAAGCTCTCTACATGCAGCTGTCACTGAGAAGTAATCAAAGCCCACTTGAAAAATGAAAGCGGCCTGTCACTCCCTCAGTCTCCATGGACAATGTGCTTCCATCACTGCGCAAGATTTGTGATGTCTATTATTTTCTCATTTGGCGCCAGCTTTGTCTTCCTCACTTCCTTAGACTGGAACCGTTTGCTCTTGTTAAGCTGACCTTGAAGTAGAGCAAGTTGTGTTGAGATCATGGTAGATATCTCATCGTATCTCCTGCAATCCTCTTACCTATGTTTGATGTCAGGGTTCAAAGACATCCTACATCATCAAACATCAAACATGGGTGGTTAACTTCTTCACAATAAAGCATAACACAGCGCAACAAGGCCAGAAGCAGCTTCCTTACCACTGATTCAGGCACATGCTGACCTGACCTCCTTTAAAGTATCGATTAGCCACTATCCTCACTTAGTTCAAGCACGCTGTGCAGCCTTTTTCTATTTAGAGCCCAAAAGGTGAAAGCGCATCAGCAAAGGTCAGTGCAGGGATTAAAGACTCACTGGTGACTTAGCAAATATGCTTGAATCCACTTAGAGTAATCCCTCATCATCGATAATGCTTAGGGCCAATATTTAACTACCCTAAGTTTCCAGTAGTGAGGTGGAGAAATGAGAGTGAACAGTACATTTTCAAGTTTATGAATAGAACTGAATGAATATTGGTCTAACTGGTAGTGAGACCTTTGCAAATAGACTGAAGGTTTTCCTAAATCCCGTAGATTTACTGGACTGCTGTTGCTTAATGCTAAAGGATGAAAACAAAACTAAACTCCATGTCTTAAACATGGCATCTGCAGTCTCTAGAGTAGGGTTTGATGTTTTACAGTCTAGGAAGCTGTCTTTGGAGTTGATTTTAGGGTGTTTTAGAAGTTTTAGGGTGTTTAGGGTGTTCTATGGCTTTTGCTGCCATACAACTGTATTAAGTGTCCAACGATTATCACAATGGAGATTCCCAACAAAAAGAACCACAAGCTAAAAGTTAAAGTTAGCAACCTTCTTCATTGTCTCATTTTGGCAGGGTGTCCAGATGTCCCCCTTTTCTAGGGACAGTCCCCATTTTTTATGGCCTTTTTACCGGGAATTAAAAACACAGGTCTTTTTTTCTGTAATCATGGTTCTCTTTTTATTGCCTAAATATTTAATATGGTTATGAATTATGGGTTCATGCAGTAACTGAATCTTTTGTGGTAAACAAATCCCTATCGGCTCCACTGAAAATGTTCCTGGTTTTCATTTCAGAAATCTGGTCACCTTACATCCTTTTCTCTTGTTGAAGGGGTAATGTCTATGTCTATGTCTATGTCCAGGTCTATGTCTATGTCTATTTCTATGTCTATGTCCAGGTCTATGTCTATGTCTATGTCTATGTCTATGTCTATGTCTATGTCTATGTCTATGTCTATGTCTATGTCTATGTCTATGTCTATGTCTATGTCTATGTCTATGTCTATGTCTATGTCTATGTCTATGTCTATGTCTATGTCCAGGTCTATGTCTATGTCCAGGTCTATGTCTATGTCTATTTCTATGTCTATGTCTATGTCCAGGTCTATGTCTATGTCTATGTCTATGTCTATGTCTATGTCTATGTCTATGTCCAGGTCTATGTCTATGTCTATGTCCAGGTCTATGTCTATGTCTATGGCTATGTCCAGGTCTATGTTTATGTCCAGGTCTATGTCTATGTCTATGTCTATGTCTATGTCTATGTCTATGTCCAGGTCTATGTCTATGTCTATGTCTATGTCTATGTCTATGTCTATGTCCAGGTCTATGTCTATGTCTATGTCTATGTCCATGTCCATGTCCATGTCTATGTGTGATGCTGTAGCAATGGCTATCTTAATTGGCCTTGTAATTAAATATATACATATATCCCTAGAAATCCCTAATCCCAGGTAGTAAACATTAGATCTGCTGGCTTGATATGGCTGGCACCCTGCTGACCACCCTCAAACCATTCATATTATTGTCACATGTTCAGATTGTTTTTAGTGTGGAATATACACTAAGATAAATATTACAAACAACTGAGAGTAATAACAATGACCTTATCCTGTATACTGCTGATAATGGACCAAATGATTTCATAAAGTAGGAAGAAATAAAAAAGTAGGAAGAAATGAAGAAAGAATAAAATAAATTGGACTGCGATGGAACAGCCTGTCCAGGGTGATTCCTGCCTTCCACCCATTGAATACTGGGATAGGCTCCAGCACCGCCATGATCCAGAAGGATAAAGTGGTTTAGAGGATGAGTGAGTGAGTGAGAGAGGGAAAAATGAACAATGAAAATGGTGACTTTATCTAATGCTCTGCTCAACCACCAGTGGGCTGCATAGAAAACGCTGAGCAAAACACCAGTGGACTGCTAACTTTTCCGTTAGCAGGACGACAGTGGTCTGCTATCCTATTTCTATTAGGGATGTTTGAGGAAGAACATTCCGAATTACAGACAGTCAAAGTGAAATTACACCGTGAACATTTACAGGCAGGCGGTAGCTAATTGTTTTGGTGGGGTTAGGTGCTAGCTAGACCAGTCTTGCTCACTGTGTTCAGTTCAGGTAGTCAGCAGCAACTCATGACAAGTCAGCACCACTGGATACTTAACAGTGAAGGTTTTTGAGCAAATATAAAAGGCCGTGACTTCAACATTACATTTAATCAGATACCCTATGAAACCGCACCGAGGCACATGTGATATGTTCAGGTTTCTGTTTAATGCAATAACTGTCAGAGGAAATGGTTATTTAAACTGACTTAATAAATTTAGCAGACGGTGATTAAGTTAGCGTCTGCTCGCTCTGCGCATCTTGTGATAATAAGGATTCTGTTCAATGGGGGTTGGGGTGCTATAATTTTGTCAGAGACTCGATTCCTCTCCTCCTTTTCCTCTAGGTGCTATCTCCTGTGGCGCCTCGGGTGTCTGTGCTCGTTCCGCTGTGATGTATGATGGCGGAGCTGTGCCGCAGGTTCAGCAGACTAACGTCAGAGCTCTCTGATTCCGTTTGTGTCCTCTCTATCTTTCTTCCTCTGTTCTTTTTTCCCATTTGACTGTGTCAAGATAGTGAGATGGAGAGCTTTGATTCAAGCAGTGGAATAGAGCTGTTCAATTGAGTCACCACACTGCAAACATAATCTGTACATCATGACAGCAACATTACAGGAAAATGAGCTTCAAAAGTTTTCAGGCCCCCAGTTTACTCAAGATCTCTCTGATGTTCTCAGTACACTTAGCTGGATGAAATACACACTTTATACAGTCTGGGTTTCTCTTTAATACTCTGATTTCAAAAGCAGACGTTTTGATTCCTGTGAGGATAGGGGGCTCCCCGCTGTGTGTTTGAGGAAGCTGCATTCGGTCTTATGTGTTTGCCTCTGTGCAGCTTTGCAAATCCTTCAACTGAAAACAATCTGGTGTTGGAGAGATAAAAGGGTTGCTAAGGTAACAGGCACTAACGTCCAATGCTGAATTTTCATGCCTGGCACAAAGCCCACTGCACTGAACAGAAATAAAACTAATAGGAACTTTATGCTGAAGTATTTTAGTGATAGCTGAGCCTACAGTGCATGTTTCATCATAAATAAAATAAAATGCTGTACACCCATAAAATATAACAGATACGTATAAGATCATATATGTAGACATGATAGAAATAGTCAGAATTAGTGGAGATATGATAGTAAATAGGCTTACACTTATACTAGTACTGTTTATTGGTGTACACATTTCTTAATTGTGTGTTATATTCAAAAACTGCTGCAAAAATTACAGTCATATTATAGACTGCAGTTTCACAGTGTTTATCTTGCTTAGTTGAAGGTAGATTGTTCTTAGTCTACTCACATTGGTTTGTCGTGTAATTTTAGCATGCTTTCTCATATATGGTTTAGCTATGAGAGACATTTTTCAAAATTTATTTTACAAGTCTATATTTCATATATACACAAAGAATTCATATCTTTGTTCTTCCTATTTGCCCCTGTTAAAATGAAAACTTGTTGTCTTATTACTATCTTTTTTCAATGTACAGTACTTATTTACTTATATCTTATTTTCTTACAGTTTGACTTGAAACTTCAAAATATAAGTCAAGTTATGAGATTACTAGGAAGCGAGTCATTTTGTGTAGTGACAATGTGTTCTGCTTGAATTTGACGTTTATGTCAAAGTAAACACATAAAAATAAAAAAAAGCTCTATAGGTCTATTAGAAGAAAATAAGTGATTAATTCAAGTTAACAAGTAAAAAATAGAGGTTTATTGGCTTTTGGTTTTTGGCTGTAGGTGTAAACAGCGCTGTGCTGTTAGATCACTGGAGCAGCGCTGTTTGTCTCTGTAGCGGATCTAATAAAGTTTGTTTTGAACAATATGGCGGCGCCCTGTTAGCGGTGTGAGTCCTACTGAGAGCAGAAACAGACACGGAGAGAGTGTAAAATCGCCTGATGTCTCCTACATGAATCAGGACAGCTCTCTGTCTAGCCGGACAACTCGTTTAATCCTCCGTTACCGTGAGTATTTGCCGTTAGAGAGAGAGAGAGAGAGATATTCCACTTACACACTCCTCATCTCTGTGATAGCAGTTTAAAATCCGCACACCAGCTCTGATAAGTCACTGCTTTACTGATCGCTGGTTGTCTGTGTTGGCGGTGTTTGTGTTAACTGCAGCTGTCAGATAACTGCAGCTGTCAGAAACCCCACGTCCTCGGATATCGCTAGCTTGCTAATGCTAACTGCAGCAGCACTGCATGTTTGCTAATGCAGTCTGAACTGGTGGGCACGGACAGTGATTAGAGCTCTCTAATGTGCACAAGTCACGCTCAGTATGTCTGAATAGCAGCGATGTTATGAGGACAGTTCATAGCCTTTTTCCAGATCTGTAACCATAGCAACAACATCTCTCTCTCTCTCTCTCTCTCTCTCTCTCTCTCTCTCTCTCTCTCTCTTTATGTGCTTTATAATGTGCTTACCATTCATTTTCTTTTCCGCTCTGACAACAGTTACTGTATACTGATACTTGAAGTCGCCTTGCACACATGAAAAGGGAAACACTTTGTAATTTCTACAGTGAAAAGTTAACAGTACAGTTAAAAGTCAGTGCATTAGTTAACTTCCACATGCATTGACTGTTTAATGAACTGAGATCTACCATAGACCACTGACATCATTCTGTAGTCAATGTCATGACCGTATAGAGAGGTCTAGGCACCTGACCTCTGTGGTAAAAATGAATACTGTTGTCCAAAATCTGCTGTAGTCAACGAAAATGTTTAAAGCCCAATAAGTTTTGTCCTTTGCACATTTTTTACTGTGAGTGTTACTGGATCATTTGAATTACGAGGTTATTAAAGTCAGGTTATTAATATTGCAACATGCATGTACAAGCAAGCTGCCTTCCTCCTCGTTGTAATGATGTGGCATAGGATACTGTACCTTATTCTAACAACTCCAGCTCCTCAAACTGTGGCCTGCAACAGACAGAGTGAAGTTACTACCACTACCACAGCGATACTGCCAGTCCTGTGAGGCCAGTTTAAAGCACAGCAAAGCTGCATGTAGCAATATTCATACAATGACTTTTAATGACCTCTTTGTTTGTAGGACAGAATTTCTAACATTGGCATGATGCTAACTAGAAATTACAGCACATCCTCAGAGATATTATATAAAGTCGTATGTATAGGGGATTATAGAGCATTCACTCTGACTTGTGTGCGTGAGAAGCAGAAGGAGGGTGCAGAAATCCCACACATTTATGTATTACAAGCATTTCTTCACAGTTTCAACATCAAATACACATTCAGTTTCACAAAAGGAAAGATTCAGATTACTGCTTACATTCTTCCATCTCTATTTTTACTTGACCATTCTCCGAAGGGAACATCAATGCCTGAAATATCGATACTTCCATATCAGTCCACCCACCTATAATGCACAGTATGTATTTCTTGCTGTCTGCTTTCCTCCCCCTTTACCATGTTGCACAAACCAAACTGAGACAGCACTGAGACTCATGTGTAGCATGTGGGCGTTTGGTGGAGAAATGATGCTACAAACCACTTCTCTCTTCACTGCTCATCAGTGCTGTTTCCCACAGAAAAGCCTTAGGCACTGCATGTTCCTAGTTCTGTGGTTTATCATGGCCAGTAGCCTGTGTGAAGTTTTTGGTTCTAGATGTCTGGACTGTATGTCAGAGAATTTATAGAAGCCAGCTAATTGAGTGTTTCTTCTGAAATCAAGGGTTTTTACTGGAGAGTTTGTTCCACATTCACTGCATTACTCTTCTGGAGAAGGCTTTAATCTGGGACATTGCTGTAAGGATTTGATTGCATTCAGTCACAAGAACATTAGTGTGGTCTGTTGCTTATGTTTGATGATTTGTTCTGGATCACAAACTATACTCCAGCTCCTCCTAAGCCTGTGTCGGCAATGCTTGGCATTGGGTAGGATGACATTAGGCTTATGTGCAGCTGGTCCAGAGCATCACATTGTATTGACCAAGCTTTTCTATGAAAAATATATAAGCTGTGCATGCGACTAAGCGTCTGTGTCAGCAGTAGGCTTCACTACTTAGTGTCTGGATACTTTTGGACAAGTAGTGTATCTAATTTCCTATCATGGGTACCCAGATACTTGCTTTGTGTTAACTGGAGATGAGTGCACCACTGAAGATGCGCTCATAACCAAACTGTCAAAACCCATGTATGAAAACCTGTTAATATGTTTTTATATATATATTTATTTTTTGTTAACTTCTAGTTTCCAGAGGGATAAAATATTCACCTTACAGCATCTAATGTTGCTATAGTAACCACAATGGTGGACCTTTCAGCGCAACTGTTGGTTTGGTCTTTTTTATTTCTGTAATGGTAGATGGTGAACAGTGTGTTAGTCCTGGCCTAACCTGTTTTCTATTGCTGAAATCACATAAGCCTAATGAGGAGAACTGAGAGTCCAGTGCAGTATAGGTAATAATCTGGGGTGTAATTATCTACGTTTAATCAGGAGAATTTCCAAACAGTGCAGGAATCAGGCCCACAGTTCTGTATGCCTGTATAGTAATGAGTGCGTTTTCATCTGTAAAAAAAACCCAAAGACACTCAGAGCGCAAGGGAATCTATAAAGACGATCGAAAGACACAGCAGGAGAAACAGAAAGGACCCAGGACAAACAAGGCATGAGCAAACATCAATGCCGTGGTAGGGAAACAAGCCAGACTGCATTCGAGGAAGGTGGGTCCCTGTTTCTGGTTCCTCATTCATATTACACAATGCGAAACACAACAGTGTATCAGGACAGGTACGGTTTAAAAGAGAAGACACACTGGAAATGGTTGGAGGTAGAATGATACAGAGGAAATGAGTCTGGGAGGAGAGAAAGGTGCAGAACCTGATCAAAATAACACGTAAGACATTATAAAGTGGCAGGCTGTACAGTACAGTGTTGTTGAGGCAAATCAAATGTGGTGAGGAATTACATTACTGTATGTGTGTTGAGGTTGCAGTTCTCCTGTATGACGTGTTATGATGTTGAGAATTCGGGATAACCTTGATGGAAGGAAACATTTAAAATAGTACACGCTTTAAAAGGCATGCATGGGTTAATTTTCGTAGAGAGTAGTTACGTCTAATTTATTTATATAGTGCTTTTTACAATGGTCACAAATCAGTTCTACAGAAAATCCGGAACCAAGCCCCCCAGTGAGCAAGCCAGTGGCGACAGTGGCAAGGAATCAATCCCTCAGAGTAATAGGAAGAAACATCAAGAGGAAAACCCATCCTCCTCAGGTCGACCTCGCATTGCATCAAACACAAAAAATGGATCAGAGTTTATAATTAAAGGCAGCACTGAATAAAGACGGTTAGTAGCTAGAGTACCACACAGTCAACTAGTTCATATGTACCAGTTTACCACTAACATATTTGCAAAGGAACTTTCTGTTTTTATAATGGGCCACTCTGGTTGGAAACTCATCTCTTACAGCATGACTACTATTTGAAACATGCCAGCTTAACTAGGCGATGCCACATTAGTTCCTAGAGACTGATTTTCTGTTTTTCTGGACTAGTATAAAGACTAGGACGATACTTGAGGGGAAGAAAACCCTTCTTGTTGAGTATGGGCTGTTTAAAGCTTTGACTAGGTGACTGGTTCAGAAGGAAGCCAGATAGCTAGCATTATTGCTATGAAACCAAACATAGCCTTGACATCAATAGCTACATGAGCAGCCAGGATTTCTTTAGTGTCATTTGGGGGTGGCCCATTGATGGTATAATGTATGTATCTGTGCAATGCGTGCTGGATATTGTAAAAAGTGAAAATGAATGAACAAAAACAAAATCTAAAAGAATAAAAAGTTTGACTTCGCCTAAACTGATTCCTTAGGTGGAGGGTTGGTGCCATGTGGTGCTGCATTATGTTATCAAATATTATAGAAAGTCCAGTAATGCTGGCTATCCTCAAGCATGTTGAATGAGGTTGATGGGCTCGGTGTTAATGGAGCTTATAGGACCATAATCTGTTGTGTAAGTGCAGTAACCTGATCTATGGTGCTGCTTCTCTAACCCTGTGTGACTCAATAGTTTATTTATTTATTTATTTTTGTGTCCTAGGGGTCTGATGCAGGTGACGATGTGCAGGCTTGCTGTGTGTTCTCTGGATCTGGTGAGGCGGAGCGGATGCCTGGGATTTCCAGTTGCCCCGGCTCTGCGTCCCTTCAGGACCAGTGTCCGGAGCCTGTTCAGCGAGACTGGTGTGTGGGAGCGAGACTACAGGGCAGAGACGAGGCGTAGGGTGGAGCAGTGGTGGCATCCACGTATCCAGCAACAATGGCAGAAGGAAATGAAGGAGCAGGTGAGTAACCTTGTACTGTGCTAATGAGGGGTTCAATTAGACTTTGGAAGATGGCTGAAAATGGCTAAGCTGCAAGTGAGTATAGTACCTACCAAAGCAGCTAGCTATTCATGCTAGCTAAACAAGCTTAGAGGTTCTAAAGCAGGTGTACGGCCAGAGTCCAGCACAGTTTGATTTCCCTGCTCTAGCAAACCAGCCACAACTAGTAAATATCAGATGAGTCGAATCAGGTATGCTTGAGTGGGAAAATACGAATCACTAAACTATACACCACCAACAATCTTGTAAGGGCCGAGTTAAAGATTTGTTTTCTGTCAAAGGCCTTGCTTCCTCACATGAAGTGTTAATGTTTGTGTTCTTTTCACTGATTGTGAATATGGCTCAGTTTGAGTAACATTAGGGATGTCTATTGATGAGAGCTGTATCATGACACAGGTGTTATGATACAGTATATTATGATGTATTACTGTAAGATTGTTTTAAATCTAGTTTTGTAATATTTAAAAACGCCATATGTATAGATATGCTAATGCTAATGTTAGCGGTGGAGTGGAAGAGTCTCATGGCCAAAGTGCTTGTATTAGTGTGAATTTGTGATATAGGCTGTATGTGTGGAGTTGATTGCACTTTAAAAACACTGGCACTTTCACTACTAAAACACTCTGTCTTTATACTTTTGGACACTGTTTCTAGAAGGTGCTGGGACATTGATCCAGAAACATTTGGGCCAGTTTAATCGTTGGCCATTCTGTCCTCAAAGCAGCATGTAAGATACTATTTGCCATGTCTCCCAGCCTCACCGGTCAAACTGAAATCACAATTTTGTGTCTTTTTTGTGTTTTCATTCATCAGTAGATTCTTCATACAATACCCGACATGAATACACAAGTGTAACATAGTGAATGCCCCCACAGCAATAAAGAAGCCCCGCCTGCGTTGTCACTAATGTATAAAATAATAAATACAGACATGATATTTGACATCCTGGCAGTAACGTATATAACATTAGATATGAAAACATGTCACAACAGCCTGCCAGCCCAAAAACTAGAGTAGCCCTCAAAATACTACAGCAGAAGTAGTTATGGCCATTTCTCTCGAGACCACTGCTGCAGCTCTATAGCAAGCAAATAGGCATGTTTGTCACAGCTGTAGCAATGGTTAAACTTTCCATTTTGGAAAATAAGGACAATAATAAGGATACATTTGGCAGCTTAAATAACCTGGACTGAGAATCAAAGATCAGTGATATCAATAAATAAGCTGTCTGGATGCATGGTGAGAACATGAATAAAACATTTGTTCAAGCTGTGACAATCGGTGTGCAGTGATTATGCAGTATGTAGTGATTATGCAGTATGCAGTGGTTGTATAAGCGAAGGCCAGTTTGGTGACAAAAACCGGTCGGGATCTGTTAATAACTGGTAATAACGGTTATGTATGGCACAGGCAGGCTCCAGTGCTTTCTGCTACCTCTTTGCACTGAGTTTCTCAGGCTGAAGAGACATCAATGCCTGGATACTGTATAATGTCAAGGCCAATGAACAGTCGCTGTATGAAAGAGCAGTGTGTTCGGCTCCATGGAAACCTTTAACTAGTTAGAGGGAGTATGATGCATCCGCCCTACTAACCCTTAAAAAGACTTTCCAGTTTTGTTGTCTGTTGTATGCTCCACTATCTGAGTTCACTGAGGGATCTCTCTCACCGCTACGGTAAAGGTATAGTGTAAATGAAATCAGGTCACGCAAATATGTAAATCTGGTCTTCCCACGTAGGCCAAACGTTTAGCGGAACAGTTGAAAGGTGTGTTGGCAGTAAAAGCAATTTCTGCTGGTGATTTTACTACGGCTCTGCTCACATTAGCATTTGGATATGATTGCGGTGATCCCCCACACACACTCACACACACACAGCCTGGCCAAAAAAGGTCACATACTCTATAATATATCATTTGACCGTCTTTAGCTCTTATGATGGCACACAACGTTTGTTTCTGTTCTGAGTTGCATTCATTCCCCCCCCCCCAAGATCTTGTATTGATCTTGTAAAGATTTTCAAAGGGCTTTAGGTCTAAACTCTTTGGTGGCCAAAAATGATGTCTCATGCTCCCTGAACCACTCTTTTACAATTTGAGCCTGATGAATCCCGGCATTGTCATCTTGGAATATGCCTGTGCCATCAGGGAAGGAAAAATCCATTGATGGAATAACCAGGTGGTTCCGTATATGCAGGTAGTCAGCTGACCCTGTTCTTTGGGCACATAGCATTGCTGAACCTAGACCTGACCAACTGTAGCAACCCCAGATCATAGCACTGCCCCCACAGGCTTGTACGGTAGGCACTAGGCATGATGGGTGCATCAGTTCAGCTGCCTCTCTTCTTACCAACATTTTTTTCTGACTGCATTCCTTCCTCAGAGATGATGTTTCCCCACTGTCCTTCCATTTTTTAATGATGCATTGGACAGTTCTTTACCCGATTTTAGTAGTTTCACCAATCTCCTTTACTTTCTCTGCTTGATCCAATGATTGACCCTTCTGAAACAGATTAACATCTTTTGCACGACCACAGGATGTGTCTTTTGACATGGTTGTTTAACAAATGAGAAGCTACTCACTCCATCAGTTAGGGGTAATCACCCATGCAGTAGTTATCCAATGGGAGGTTCTTAGTTAAATCCAGGTGGTGACCTTTTTTTTTGGTCAAAATATATAAATCTATTATACAATTTACATTTATGAATGTGGCTGAAAGCTACTCACTATATTACACCAACCAACACAATTTTTTTTTCCATTGTCTTTTTCAAGTATACCTTTTTCACTGAGATACTGATATCATTTCCTCTGTGCAGTAGCCCTGTGCATTAATTTTTGCTGTTATCTGACCATTGTCGACTTATGTAATGCTTTTACTATGGGCTGGTTGAGAAAGAATAGTGCTGACCTTTTCTTTTAAGGAATTTTTGAAGCTGCTTATTTTCTGTTGAAATACAGTTTAATTTAAGCTGTGGGATGTCAGGTTTGTCAAAAAGCCCATCAGAATTAGCAGTATGTCAATCATGATAAAACAATATGGAACAAATGTGTATTGTGCGTGTAGGTGTGATAATCATGGAGAATAGACATTCTTTTATTTATGCCATCTATTTCATCTGTACTGGTTAAACACCAGTATGTGTAAGCCATCAACACCAATCAACACCTTACTCCCATACTCCTCCTGCTTCCCAGCTCCAGCATCATTAAACATGCGCGACGTTATAATAGTCAGAATTTAGTTCATAATAAAATGTGAATACTGAGTCATGGGCCCAGTATCGTAAATGAAATCGTATCAGGTGGTGAAAATGTCATTACATCCCTGAAAAGCATTTAAGCGAGAGCTTGTTAGCTAGTGCTCCACCTTAACTGTAGGAGTGAGATGTTACGTTGGCTACAAGGCTTACATATCGGATGTGAGGCTTTGAACATTAACTGTGGGAATTTGTTGATAAAGACCACCCCAAACTGTACTATTCTTGACACGCACACGCACACATGCACACACACACACACACACACACACACACACACACACACACACACACATGCACACAGAGCATTACCTTCATGTGAAACAACTTGTTCAAAAATTTTCTCCAATCCTAAATGCATTACTGCTGCATAATAGCGCCCCCTTGTGGGAATCTGAATTATTTCACAAAATTACCAGTAAATTAAAAAGCTTTTGCATGCTGCATCTGTTTTTTGCTACAATTAAAGTGTCGATTAGTTCAGCCTATCAGATGCATTTTAATGTTAAAATGAAAAAAAAAAAAATTCTAAAAGATTTAAAGCACCATCACTGCATGTTCAAACATCTCCAGTACGGGCCTGCCCCGGGTGGAGCACATGTAACGAATGTAGTCGATCTAGCCTTGTATCCACATGTGCGGATTCGATCGCCATATATGCTGTACTACCTTAGGATCAGATAGTTAGATCTAAATGCTTTCCATTCACTAATGCAGGTGCAATGCATATTAATAGCAAAAGCAAACTGGGCCAGTGAGGTTTAAATCCTTTTCGAGGTATGGTTTTATTGCTGTTCTCCATAACCTAGCTGTTTATTATCATTAACTATAATTGGTCTGTCATGCCGTCGTTTAACTATGGAATCAATTGCTCTTTTTTTTTTTTACTTCCAAAATGATCTCCATCTTTATATGGAAGATGGATAGACTTTCCTTGGTGACAGTCTTTAAATGAATCTCTAAGGGGGGCTTCCGCTACCTAAAAATAATCCGGCCCCTGGGATGATTAAAGAACTTTTCATTTCTGCTCTCCTGCACAAACGAGTCCCTGGGCTACCTGGAGTTTCATGCACACCTCTGTTTGTTTTGGGTAGTCTCCCTTGTTGTGTCTGGCTCGGGTTGAGAAGCAGCAGTGAGGTTTCTGTCTATAATGCGTGTTGCCCCAAAGCGCCGTTTTGATGACTTTGCCTGCACATTTTGAAAGAACAGCTGTCGATGGGTCAAGTTCCATGTTACGATTTTCAGCCCACGTCTCACCTCAGCTGTAGGACTGTCACCTACAGTGTTTCTTTGTGCGTTTAGATCAAGGCTATCTGGAGGCTTGTGTTAGAGTGCTTGCCTTGTCGCTTCGGCAGTGTGTGAATAATTCAGGCCTCTCTTGACCTGATCTGATTAATACTTCCCGGACCGGCGGCCTTCTTCAAGACCTTATGAATCATTAAACGTCAGGAACCAAAGTGTGTGTGCATGTGCCCACAGTGGCCGTGTCAGAGATATCTCGCGGGTCAGCCTCACAGAGCTGCTGTACCTTTATAAGCGCACTTTATGATTTCATGGAAGAGCAAATATCCCTGACATCAAAATCCTTAGTGGTGGGAATAGGTTTCCTCTGAGCATATCATGGTGTTAGAAAAGCAGTGTATTAAAGGCGATATGGCAAAAAATACCTCTGCTTTACACCAAAAACCAATAACTCTTCTGAGAAGGATTTCCATAAGGTTTAGGAATGTGAATTTGGGAATTTCTGACCATTCATCCAGAAGCGCAGTTGCTTATATTCTCTCCATTCTTGATTTAGGATTTGTCCCCTACCTTTCAGTTTTTTCATTTCTGTTGCATGCATGACACATCCGAGATCTAGCATCATAGTTTTCAGCCAAGTCACCGTGTGGGCTATTGTAAAACCCTAATGTTGTGTTTCTTTTCACTGATGAGTGATGTAAGCTTCTGGGATTTGTTGATTTTAAGAACAATCCTTCTTCCTTCTATGTACACAACATTTACAGTGCCACCGACTGTGGCACAGCCCCAAAGCATAATAGATCCAACGCCATGCTTAACATTTAAGAAGACATCTTTTTATTTTTTCCAAACGTGCAGTGGTATAAAAGACTGAGAACAAATCTGGGATTGTAATTAGAATGTTAAAAATTTTAAAATAAAGCCAAATCAAGAGGAAATGTATACATGAGTGTACATTACTATACAATTTCTGTTTATTTAAGTAGATTTGTGCCAGTGACCATGGTGGGACCTTTGCACAAAAATCTTTCTGTTAAATAAGAAAGCCTTACCAAGAATCATTTTTAGCACATGTTCTAGGGTCCTAGACTTTTAGACCCCAATGTATCTTTGGTTATCATGGTCCGAGAGTTTGAATTTTACTTCCTTAGACAACAAAACTACTGGCTTACCTCTCCTGTCTTTCTGCAGTAGCCACCCAATCATGATGGTACAGAAGGCATGTGAAGGTTCACTGCTGGTTTTGTACAGTATATGGAATGTAGACATTGTGACCTCTGGTTTCTATCATACCACTACAATGAATCATTTTACATCAGACCCCTCTGGAAGACCCCTCTGAAAAAATAGGGTGGAATTCCACTTTAAGGCATAAATGTATGCTGACGAGCAGGCTAGTAAAAACAAAGGGACCTTAATGATGGGTTTTGCATTCGGTGGTGGAAAAGGCTTTTTGAATCTGCATTATCCTGCTCTGGAAGACGTCCCTTAAAATCCTGATCCATTATCTCAGCTCTCTCTTTTATAGTTTTGTACAGTGCTGCTTGTGTATGCTGTTCCTTTTTGTATTCACTAGAACCAAAGAAATGTTCTTGTTCAGTTTCCATTGTGTTCAGTTTCCATTCCATGTGGTCTGTGAATAATCTGGAACAGTTCAAAGTTGTTCTAAATTCAAGTTTCAGATTGTTTGACTGAATTATCCGTGAGACACAAATAAGATGTTTATTTTTTCTCTTGTTGTATTGTGATATTTAGAGCTCCCAGAAGAAGTTTTATGTCCTCTCCATGTTTCCGTATCCTTCTGGTCGTCTGCACATGGGCCATGTGAGGGTCTACACCATCAGCGACACAATCGCCCACTTCCAGCGGATGAGGGGTCATAAGGTAGCTGTGTGGAGAATTTCTCTGATTCACCTTTCTAGTTCTCACGCATGTACACATTTCGTCTTGGAATTATTTTCCCACCTGCCCACACACGTACTTGGCAGCCTGGGTTTTTGTCCTGTGAAGCCTCTTGGTCAAGGTCTCCTGTTTGCCGTTATTATACTCTGAAGTCAAAGGCATCTGAATAGAGGGCAAATTATGAAAGCACATTTCCAATTACATCCCAAACCCAACAGATGGGAACTGCTCAGAGCCTAGACTGTAGAGTCCCTAACCCTTTGATGTCAATATATAATTCACCCTAGCTTTCCTTGCTCTTTCTCTCACCCTGTCCAGTAATCAGTTCAGTAAAGGGTGCCTTTGTATAGTAGATTATTGATTAGAGTTAGATTATTGTTAGCATTATATGATAAATTATGAATGACTATAATAAACTACTAGATTACAAAACGCTGTCATTCAAGGTTTTTGTTTAATTTGTTACGTTTAAAGTGTAATGTGTATTTAGTAGGAACAGTAAATGATCTATAAATATGGGTGTAATATGTGTGTATTTTTGTGATTTTACTACATTTTACCATCCAGTATAATGAACATTGGAATTAAACACAACCTAAAGGTTTTGAAAAACTATGTATTATATTATAGCTGGGGATGACAAAAGAAAACTGATGTCCTATGTTTAAAACTTTACTATTATATGCAAATTTAGGTAGGAGGAGTTGAGGTTTTTATTCAACAGACTTGATTGTTTCAACTATTTGTTCATTGCACATATATTGTAAAGGAGTGTATATGATTTGTGTGGAAAAACTAATTTATTATTATTATTATTATTTCAAATTATTATGAAAAAATATTTTAGGAACCGTTTATGCAGTTAGGTAGTTCTAGGAGTTCAGAAATTTTTCCTGGTCCTGTAAATATAGTAAACAGTGTGTTTTGTTATCTTTTTTTTAGAGAACTATTTAAATATATTGTGTATATAAACTTATAAAATATATTATTTTTGTAGTATGTAGCAGAGGAAGTGTTTCCTAACCAAAGAATTGCCTATAAAGTGTTTAGTCTTCGGGCTGAGAAGGACATATGGAAACTATGCTGCATAAACAGCCAGCTTTGAATTCACTGTTTTTGTGAAGTCTCTGAGCAGTTCAGCTCCGCCCCTTTGTTCTAAAGGTCTAAGGGGTGTTTCAGCTTGTACTTGTTTATAATTAAACCACAGCACATGCCAGCTAATCAAAACAGATGTCTTTTGCATATAACGGTTTTAAGGGCACCATAAGAAACAAGGGTGGAAAAAAAGATGAGTTGAAAATGGTTACGTAAAAATAAATAATGTATGCTTTTGTTTTTTGTACATAGAAGCATGGAGATATTAGGATACACAGGGATATTACAGTAGATGTTGTGGTAGATGGAGGTGTTGTAGTACACAGAGATATTACAGTAGATGTTGTGGTAGATGGAGATGTTGTAGTACACAGAGATATTACAGTAGATGTTGTGGTAGATGGAGGTGTTGTAGTACACAGAGATATTACTTTAGATGTTGTGGTAGATGGAGGTGTTGTAGTACACAGAGATATTACATTAGATGTTGTGGTAGATGGAGGTGTTGTGGTACACAGAGATATTACAGTAGATGTTGTGGTAGATGGAGGTGTTGTGGTACACAGAGATATTACAGTAGATGTTGTGGTAGATGGAGGTGTTGTGGTACACAGAGATATTACAGTAGATGTTGTGGTAGATGGAGGTGTTGTGGTACACAGAGATATTACAGTAGATGTTGTGGTAGATGGAGGTGTTTTGGTACACAGAGATATTACATTAGATGTTGTGGTAGATGGAGATGTTGTGGTACACAGAGATGTTACAGTAGATGTTGTGGTAGATGGAGATGTTGTAGTACACAGAGATGTTACAGTAGATGTTGTGGTAGATGGAGGTGTTTTGGTACACAGAGATATTACATTAGATGTTGTGGTAGATGGAGGTGTTGCAGTGCACAGAGATGTTACAGTAGATGTTGTGGTAGATGGAGGTGTTTTGGTACACAGAGATATCTCTGGGAAACAAATGCACAACAGTTTTGGGGTGTAACCTTTTTAGATGTAAACAAACACATCCAGAGAGGCTTCCCCTTCCATTTCCATTCCCCTCTGTCCATCTCTCTCCTCTGCTTCTCTAAATCTCTCACTCAGTTGCTTATCCTGTTTTTCTCACATTTCCCTCTGCGTGGTTTTTGAATCATCCCATCAGTCTTGCTGTCCTCTCCGTGACCAATCCCTCTTTGGTCTGAGAGACAGGCAGCAGCTGCTGGGTGTTGTAAACACAGCGCTTAGTGTAGGTGATGATTTAATGGGCCTTGACCAAGTGCTGGCACAGTCAGAGAGGCGGCAGCAGCACCGTGCCACTGATTGAATTGGAACTGACAGGGTTCAGTCAGGTTTTCTTGTGAGGGGAGGTTGGAGAAGGGTGAAAACAGAAGAGTGATAATGGCTGTATCACTCTATAAACTTAATCATGTGTGTGCCTGTCAGTCTAGGCATCATGGCTGAAGACTCGTCACATTTTTTTATTTATTTATTTTTTGAATTATAAAGGAATCATGAAATAGCCTAAGCATCTAATTAAAAAATAAAGCACAAATTGCACACAAATGCAAATCACTGTTTTGCATATATTAAAGCAAAAAAGCATCAAAAAGAAAAATAAAGATGAGATGCTCTAGAGTAAAAAAAAAAAAAAAGAATAAAAGGACAAGGTAAAAAAAAGAAAGAGTAAAATAAATGGAATAGAATATGAAAGTAAGAATATTAAAGTGATAAAAATATCCAAAGTGCCGTAGCTTAAATAAAATACAGTGCCAATGCTAAAATATATGGTGCAAGTTTTCAAGCTCAGTTATAGGTGCAAAAAAGAAAACTGATATCCTGTGATTTACTACTGAAACACAGAAATATTATTCTGTTTATGACACTGAGTTTTCGCAAGCATGGATGTCATCTGTTTACTACTATATGCAAATTTAGGTAGAGTTCCCATATTGGTGCATCCCTATAAGGCAATTTATGGTGACATTGCTTTAAACCAGTGATATTGTTTTGACATGTCAGCAACAAATTCATTAACTTTTAACCCTTTGCTGATAATACAGAGTTCAGAAACAGTCATACTTGCATTATTGTATAAAGAGAAGTTGAGTATTTATCTCCTAGACCCATTTTACCCCATGTTTGTGCTCTTTTGTAATTTATTCAGAACTTCACCTGGAAAAAACTCGCAGTGCACATCTGCCAGGTAGCGAGAGTTGTCACTCTGCACGTTTAGGAAGTGTGTTGAGAAGCTAATGGGCAACATCATTACGGTGAAGTTCATCTATTCAGTACGCTCTTTCCCACTAGACTGAGAGTGATAATAAAGCTCGTGTGATTGGCATCTGTCTTCTGTCATGGGGCATGTTCACCATGGCAATCAGAGCATCAATTTGCAGCTCTCGCACATTTACTCAGACATGCACACAAATAAGTTGTCCCTGCGGTATACAAATGAGGAAATGATGCTTGTTGAGACACGGGAGTCCTTGTCGCTGATGCTGATTGACGCATTTTTCATTTTTAATCCAGTTCAGCTGTTAAGCTCACTTGCTTCTTTCATTGTGCAGCAGATGGAGAGTTGCTGTTGGGTCTCTTCTGTCCTTCACCTCGGAGTTTCTGCTTTTGTTATGCAAATACTTTCATGTGAGAAACAAGGAAAGGCTTTCAGCCCAGGTTTAAAGCTTTTCCAAACCTGTTTTGATAAAAACTGTATAGTTAAAAACTTGAGTTTGACCGTACTTCTAAAGGTACAGCCTGTCCTTAACTTAGTTTGTTAGAGTACCAGACATGCACACCTGCAAATGTGATGCCTCTTTCGAATTCAAGGATGTTGATCAGGAATTTGTCTCCCTTTTGCTTCAGTAATAGCCTGCTGGGAGGACTGAAACGTAAATGGCATGTAATACCTTCACAAGCATGAATAACAGCTGTGATCTAATTTGATATGGACTGGAAAGGTTTCTGGGTGTAGGCCACATCATGTTCAGACACTCTTTTCCTGTACACTGGGATTTGTGCCACTGCTGGTACATACATATGACTGTACGCTTCCATACACAGTTCAGTTACTTCCTTCACCCTGGTCTTTAGCTCATCCAAATACAGTCACTCCTTTTAGCCAATCTGCTTTGAACTCATTTTCCCCACATCAAACGAGACCTTCCCTGCACTGGACCACCTTTTCTCTATATATGAATCCCGTCACCCACATCCTACAGGTATTTATATCCTGATCATTCTCGTCCAGCACCATCTGCAGGAGCCTGAAGTTACTACAGCCCTATTTTTTTGTCTGGTGTCTGGATATTGTTCAGTCACTTGAGAGCACAGTTCCAGTGCTCTACAGCCCAGTGCTTTGAGGATTATACAAACTCTGTGTTCCCTGCTAAACACCTGTGGGAGTGTCGTATTTGAGGAAAAAGAAGAAAATCAAACACACTTACTGATCAGGTGCTACTGTCTATCCATCCTCTGCCCAGAAGACTCAACAGTCTACTAAGCGTGAGGAATGTGGAAAGATGTGTAGCTGTCAAGTAAAGGGGAAAACAGTAATAAAGGCAGTTTGTAACTCATTGAAGCAACAAAAGACTCTTGGAGCCATATTTGCAGCCTGCAGTTTAGAACAGTAGATGGTCAGTGCAGGTTCGGGGATGTATAACATCATCTCTATCAGCGTTGTGTATTGATAAAGAGTCTAATGGCTGAGCATGGATCACAACCCTACTATCTTAACAGCCAGGTCTTAAACACAACACCAACTGAGCCGCTGCCTGCCACCATTCATGATGCATGGAAAGTGTTCATTACAAATCAACACTGATACAGAATTACAAAACATAATTTTGTGTAGGGCTGTACCTGACTCAGAATTTTGTCAGTCGAATTCGCCCGCCCTGGCCGACAATTCAACTATTTGTTCATGTTTTTTCTCCATGTATATTCTCTAGTAATCAGTAAGTCAATTTGCATAAGTTTCAGATCTGATGTCCTCCTCGTTTAGAAAGTCAGCAGAGTCACAGGAACATATTTCTGAACTAAAAGAGACGTGGCGTATGATGATCGATCTGAACTGGAGCCTGATTTAATTACAGGATATAGCGCCGGGCAACAGCGCGTATTTATACTAGACATTAGTCATTTTAATTTCACTTTTAACAGCTTCTTTAGTAGGAGGACCCTTTTGTCTTTCATCTCTCATAAATAATGAACTAAATAAAACCAAATTAGTCTATGAAAAGAAGAATGGTAGACCTGAAACAGTTTAATTATTATAATAAATAAATATTTAGCATTTATCGGCAGGCATATTAAGTGACTGTATTTTTCGTTAATTAAAAATAATCTTAACTGTAAATGAATAAATAAGCATATCTGTAATTTAGGTTCTAAAATAATGGAATTATAATAAAACATCTTTGGTCCGTTTTTCCTTCACCACAAACAGCCATTATGTCTAAACCGAAGGTCAGCTCACTCGTTTGAAGCAGTGTTCGACGTCTGACTGAATGAAGAGCCGAATTAGCTTTAATCTGTTTGGATTGTCTTCTTCAAAAGCTCCTCCAGACTTTCTCTGAGACATCGCTCCACCCGTGTTTCTCATCTTCACAGCTTTAGCTTCCTTCAACGATGAACCACCTGCACACGTTGTCACGTGGGTTTAATTTTTTAGCAACCATGCGTCACAGCCCAGCTAGAACTTAAATATATATTTATTATCCCCTATTAATAATTATTAAAATGTATTTTTAAATTCTTAAAATTCTTGTGCATTTTTGTAAGCTTGGTCTGTTTTACGAGTCTCTGTTGTCAGTCGACTTGAAGGTTCTGAGTCGACTTGTGATACTCAAGTATATCGATATTTTCTTACACTCCTAATCTGGAGTTGGTGATTTGTTTTTGATTGAAGGCATTAAACAAAGTAGATATCATAATGTATCAGACCTTAACATCGCTGAATATGTTTTGGGATTACTTGGATTGTAAGAAGCAAGACTTAAAATCCGTATGTCAAAATATCTCTGCAAGTTCTTCTTTTCTGTTGCAAAGAATTGAAACAGTAGTGAAGGCAGAGTGGCATCCTGTTGGTGCCAGCACCATTGGCGGATGGGTCATATTGCTCATATCAGTCTCCATTTAGCATTTACTGTTCTAGGCAACCTTTATCTTCTCTCCAAATAGCATTGCAATCTGACAATTTGTTCTGGGTGCAACTATTCCTTGTAACTAATAAAACCGATTCAGAAGGGAAATATTGTGGATGACACAAAGCTCACTATTTCACCTGTGAAGCATTTAGAAGACACATCTCTTGTTCTACTGACAGTATAACTAAAGGTAGCAGAAGTGTGTAAAGTGGTTGGCTTGGTTTTGCTGCATATCCCTAGAGTCTATGCATGCAGCTAAATGTGTTTCATCAGGGCCAGGGAGTGAAGACTCAGACTGGCTGAATCAATTTCCCAATTCAGGTCCAATCAAGAATGAATTTCAGTTGCTAAATAGCAGGCTATAGTCAGGAGCTCCACAAAACAAGCATGTGCTGAAAGTCGCTGTAGCCAAGGCTTGGCAGGGTAAGGAAAATACAGACCGTTTGTTGATATCTGTGGGTCTCAAGCTTTTGTGTGGGTTTGGGAGTTTGGCATACATACATTGTTTGCTCCAGATTGCTGATGCTGAACTAGTTCACACGGAGCCCTGATGTATTATGTGCCTAAATTATTTGCAGATAATAGTTCACAACTAGAAAAAGCTGATCTTCTGTGTGCTTTCTTTTTACTCCTGGAATATACAGTATTGTGCAAAAGTCAGAGACTGCCTTTCAGCTTTTCACTTTCCACCTGTAAGAAATTCAACAACTGCCCACTTAACGGAAAATAATTGTAGTTTATATTACTGTTATATAACTTAGTTTGGTCCTATTTGTCATACAAGCCACATTTCTATTCTTTGTTTGGTCACCTGTCATATAAATTTGACAACAACATTCAGAAGTTATCATTAAAGATGCCATAGAATGATAAACTGTGTTTACATTGTCACTGTTGAATAAAAAGAGTTCAGTACATTTAAATGACATGCTGTAAACCTCAAACACTGTTGTCTCATTTTTCATCAACAAATCCCACATTTCTAAAACCGGCCAATTCCAAAATCTTTAAAAAATCCTGTAGCACTCTGACATATTAATATTTAAGCCCCCAAAAAGTATATACTCAAAACTAAAAACAGCAACAGCAACAAACTGGGCTATGTGGAGAAATCTTTCTTGACTGTTCTACTTCCACCTTTATTAGCTTCCCAGTCTTAACAGCAACCTGCAAGTAGCAGCCATGCTGTATCACTTTCATCCCCTGTTTGCTGGTTGAAGCAGATCATCTTAAACTGAAAGTTACCTAACACTAGTAATCTTTAACATTAGTGTTAGAAACAGAATGGAGCAGACACAGTGGTAGAAATAGCAGCTTGTACTTGTGTCCTTACATATGAAAATATTATTAGAATTTTTTTTTCTCAAAATGACGATGGCGATTTTGAGTGGAAGTGAATAGAGGGAGATCTCTGGTGTTTGTATTGTAGGACCAGCATAATGAGCCATTTGTCTTAGATTTAGAAAGTAAAACTGATGCAAGCACACAATGGTATTTGTTCGTAGCAGCATCTGTAGCACAGTTAGAGCTGTATAGAGTAAAGGCAACGTGTTATTGAGTCTAATTAGAAGCTCTAGTCCATATCAACTGCTTTGCCTGTGCATTACACTGAGTTTCTGGTTTTGAATGCTGAGCTTCTGAGGTGGACTGCGTTGTTTCAGCAGACTGAAGCATGTCAGGTTATATAGGACAATATCAAATTTGCTAAATCAAGCAAAGGTGTGATTCTACCACATAAAACTACATCCTGTCTGTCCTGTGTGACTTTTTTCAGCCTACAGCCTAAATAAATATTCTCTGAATGTAAAGGTGGGAGTTTTGATATAGGGTTTAGTAGGACTGTAATAGCGTTCCATAAAGCTGTTCCCTGGAAGTGGTTGGTATGAAAGAATGCATGTGTGCTAACTAATATCTGTTTGGTGCACCTCGTGAATGCGGTGGTGGGGCTTTGTGAAGAGAGTGTATCTGCTGAGATGGAGGCTGATGTGTGACTGGGTGTTTCATGACGTTCCTGTTCTCCGGCTAATGAACAGGGATAATAAGCGTTGCTGGTGAGACTGTGAGAAAGTGGTGATGTCCTCAAAGGGTCTGTTTGTAGGCCAGATTGTGGATGATGGGTATATTTATTTATTTGGCTGGGTTGCTCCCAGTTCATACTTTCAGTACAGTGTTCAGTACAGTGCAGCTTTAGCAGCCGCACGGTTAATAGCATTCAGTGCTTTGCTTAACAAATGAGGTGCAGCCAGTTACCAAGGATACTGATTCTCCTGATACAGCCCGAGTGATAAAGCACTCAGAGTCACTCTTTCTCTTTCTCTCCTTCTCCTTCTCCTGTTCTCTCTCTCTCTCTCTTTCTCTCTCTCTCTCTCTCTCTCTCTCTCTCTCTCTCTCCCCCTGTCTCTCTCTCTCCTTCATTCTTCTCACCTTATCAGTCACTCTTTCCCCTCATTCTTTCTTTGTCTCTCTCTCTCTGCTTCATTCTCTTTACCTTTCACAGCTTTCTGCTTTTTCAATTCTCTCTCTCTCTATCTCTCTCCCTCTTCTGTTCTTTCTCTATTTCTCTCTCTCTTGTCCTCTCCCCCATTCTCTCCCTCGCTCCTTCATTCTTCTCACCTTTCTCAGCTTTCTTCTTTTTCTAGACTATCTCTCTTTTTTTTTTTACTCTCCCTCCTGTTCTCTCTCTCTCTCTCTCTCTAACAAGTGTAAATATAGGACTCTTCTCCTCCATTGTCCACATGGTTTATTGTTTAGCTACCCGGAGAAGAAAGCTAATTTTAACTAATGGACAGGGTGAAAACGACTGTCAGCATCAGGGAGAGTTTAGGAGAGAGAAATATGCTTGCAGATGCCAGGCTAGATACATTCCTACCTCTCCGTTCACATGCGATGAGAGCCTAACAATGTGGCGTCTCATTAGTGTGAAATGTGGATGATTTATTGAAAAGGTACTCCATTTCATATTGGCCAATAAACACAACACCAGGGCCACTGGAGGCTGTATACCAACATCATTTCCACAAATGTTGGCATTAGCCATTGCTTTCATCAGCTTTGCTGTTAACCAGTTAATGTATGGGTGTACAAGACCTCCGCAGTGCAGCCGGTGTGCACGTCTTTCGCAGTTCAGCCGGTGTACAAGTCTTCTGCAGTGTACAAGTGTTCACTGCAAGTCTTCTGCAGTGTACAAATGTTCCGCAGTGCAGCCGGTGTACAAGTCTTCTGCAGTGTACAAGTGTTCACTGCAAGTCTTCTGCAGTGTACAAATGTTCCGCAGTGCAGCCGGTGTACAAGTCTTCTGCAGTGTACAAGTGTTCACTGCAAGTCTTCTGCAGTGTACAAATGTTCCGCAGTGCAGCCGATGTACAGGTCTTCTGGAGTGCAGCCGGTGTACAAGTCTTCCGCAGTGCAGCCGGTGTACAGGTCTTCCGCAGTGCAGCCGGTGTACAAGTCTTCCGCAGTGCAGCCGGTGTACAGGTCTTCCGCAGTGCAGCCGGTGTACAAGTCTTCCGCAGTGCAGCTGGAGTGTAGCCGGTGTACAGGTCTTCCGCCAGTGTACAAGTCTTCTGGTGTACAAGTGTTCACTTCCGCAGTGTACAAAGTCCGCAGTGCCGGTGTACAGGTCTTCCGCAGTGCAGCCGGTGTACAAGTCTTCCGCAGTGCAGTCAGTGTACAGGTCTTCTGGAGTGTAGCCGGTGTACAGGTCTTCCGCAGTGCAGCCGGTGTACAAGTCTTCCGCAGTGCAGTCAGTGTACAGGTCTTCTGGAGTGTAGCCGGTGTACAAGTCTTCCGGAGTGCAGCCGGTGTACAGGTCTTCCGCAGTGCAGCCGGTGTACAGGTCTTCCGCAGTGCAGCCGGTGTACAAGTCTTCCGCAGTGCAGTCAGTGTACAGGTCTTCTGGAGTGTAGCCGGTGTACAGGTCTTCCGCAGTGCAGCCGGTGTACAAGTCTTCCGCAGTGCAGCCGGTGTACAGGTCTTCCGCAGTGCAGCCGGTGTACAGGTCTTCCGCAGTGCAGCCGGTGTACAGGTCTTCCGCAGTGCAGCCGGTGTACAGGTCTTCCGCAGTGCAGCCGGTGTACAAGTCTTCCAGAGTGCAGCCGGTGTACAAGTCTTCCACGGTGTAGCCGGTGTACAGGTCTTCCGCAGTGTTTTTCATTGGAGATGGGTCTGGACTGCAGACGGGCCCGTGCGGTATCATTGCAGAGCTGTTCTGGTGTAAAACTTAAAGGAAAGTGTCTTGCAGTATATAGGATAGCTTTAACATGCCTTTAACACAGTTTGACTGCAAATGGAATGGATGTTGATCCCTGACATTGGCACTGCGGTGTCTATACAGTATAATAAACTGTTTTGACCTAAATTGAGAAAATAAAAGTGATGCTAGCACTAACACATTTGTTGGTAGCATCCGCTGCATGGCTGGACAAGCCTAATGGCATAATGGCAAATATCACACTGAGTCTAATGAGACCCTAGAGCAATGACTTAAGCCAAGTTTATTGATATGCTGTGTGAGTTAAAGAATTTTAAAGCCCAAAAGCCATCATAAATGTGATGCCATCTCAGGTCCAAGATCATAGGCATTCATATAAGGATTTTGGCCTTAACCTTTTTTTTTTATGTACCACAGAGGCTTAAATAAGACTATGCCTTTCCTAGCTGCTCCTCTTATGCCAAAGCATGAATCAGTTGTCTGTTTAACATGTATTTTTCACCACCTTTACTTAAGGCTACTAGCAAGCTATAAGGATCTGATATTAGCAGAGCTAACTAAATAGTAAGATGACTTGCTGTAATCCAGCCAACCAAAGCACAAATACAGGGTAACGGCTTGTCCTATTCGAGGGCCAAATCATAGGAGTGAAAATTGGCATGAATTACTGCACTTGGCCATTTACTACTCAGTACTAAGTAGATATTAGTGAACAATTTAAAATGCTAAATAAATGTCTATTATGGAACCTTTAATGTCAGCATTATTAGAATAGAATAGAGCAGATAGTAGATCATTATTACTAAAGTATTACTGCCATAATATGTTCTTAAAACTAAATAACTTTCACTTAACATCTGTATTCATGGTAAATGAAATAAAGGGTTATGTTATACACAGTAGACAAGGTTTCCACATTCATACGTTGTAGGAATGTGTTCTAGACAGCAATTTCAGAATTAGGGTGCAATTACAAAATGCAATAAAGTTAATAAGATAACAAAATATATAAAAAATATACAGGAGAAACAAACACATGAAAAAACCATCTTGACTTTGTACTGTTTGATTGCAATGTGGGTCAAAGTAGATTTACAAATCACCACTTTCTCTTTTCATCTGCATTTTACATACCTACCCAATTGTTTTAGAATTGAGGCTTGTCCAAAAGGCTACATTCTGTGTTGGAATAGGCCATTAAACACTGCTACACTGGGCCCAGGAATGGTGGCGTTATTGTAAGAGATGTTGCAACACCACTTTGTCTTTTAATAGGCATGGCCATGTTAAAACTGCAAGTAGACCAAGAGCAGTCTGAGTCGATACTGACTTGAATTACTTAACTGAAGCACTTTGCCTAAGATGAGCATCTAAAAGTAGACTGTCTATTTAAACACTCTACTACCCAACAGGAACAAAGCTAACAACATCACACCACACACTGTGAATGGGTGCTACTTCAGAATACACTTGTTACAGGATTGGATCAGGCTAGTGTTTTTCCCTCTGATATCCACTCCACCATTTTCTCCTGATATTGGGCTGATACTGAATTTTAGTATCAGATCTCTGACAGCTCTGTCCTTAGAAATACGTGCATCTTTTCAAGATATTTAACAGTAGAAGGCAGAAATCTTCATTGCCACTGATGTCAGTAAAATATAAAGAGATTGAATATCAGACAGTTTTGAAGCATTTCTCTTGGTGTATGTAGAATAATCTGCCCACCAAAATAGTCTTGAAGGCCACCGCTTTGATTCCCTAAACCGTCAGGACATGACTAATGTGGCATTGAGCAACCCCCAACTGCTAACTCGGTGCCATGGATAGTTCTAAATTCTAAAAGCCCAGCCAACAGTGTTTACGTTGTTCCCTGTAATGTTAAATTCTGCAAGTAAATAGTAATTGTGATTAGGAAAATATCTGGAAAATATCTGGAAGTGAGTTCTGGACCTGGATGTTGTTCTGACTAGCCTCATTAACAAATGGTTGTCTGATGTCCACACAGCTGTGTAATCTCATTCCTGTAAATTCTGGTCATGTGGAAGTGCTCCTTCTTTCGCTGTTAAAGCCACAAGTTCTAATTGCGTTTTACCATTCAACTTTACCAGGTGTCTATGTGATTTGCAGTCACCGCCATTCAAGACATTTTCCCCCCACCACATCTGTTCTCCGAAACTGACGGTTCTCCACTGTTCTTCCAGGTTTTAATAATGCGCTGGGCAGTTACTAATCCAGTTCCAGTCATTTCAGCTTAACCTGCTCACTACACCAATTATGTGCTTGGTTGTTTGTATATTTGAATAACCATGCCCATCTCTACTATAGATCGTCAGACTGCTCTCAGGGCAGAAACGTAGAATGCGGGGTACGGGGTACAGTGGTCAGTGTTGGTCTGCACAGCTGAGCTCTTTTAATGGGTGTGTGTCTGGTGACAGGTGCTGAATCCAATGGGCTGGGATGCTTTTGGGCTACCTGCGGAGAACGCTGCCATTGAGCGATGTCTGGACCCTGAAGACTGGACAAAGAGGTAGATGTGTGCTTGTTTTTGATATATATATCCTTCTCTCGTTTAAGCAGCTTTGTTTTGTTTTTTATTTCGCTAGAAGTCCGTTAATACTGATGGCCTACTTCACTATTTCATTGGTCATTTTGATATTTAGATGATGTTATATGATATTATGATCTTATAACAATGATAAATGAAGGACTGACTGTTTTCTGCAGCTTAGTTTCTTAGTTGAGATTAAAGTTTTGGCTGAGTGAAGAAGGTAAAGTGCAACAGCTGACATTAAGTAGTAAGGGGGAGGTCTGGATGCTCCATAGTTTTTTCCAGGTAAGAGTTGTGTAAACAGTCCATGTGGAGAGGGATCCGTCCTGATTCTGCATGCTGTCCCTTCATACCGCTAAGTGTAGATGTCCTGCAGGTCAGGATGCTCTGTATGATCCTTTTGTACAAGCACTTGAGGATGGGTGTGCCCTGGCCCCCCCTCTTCAGTCTCCATAGGAAGCAGAGGTGCTGGGTATCGAACCTTCTATACTTGGGAGTAGGTGGTTTAAAGCGTTTGTCTCACTGTGAATGTTTGCGTTTCAGATTTATAGCTGTAATGTGTGTGTTATTTATAGCCTTAGTATCTCTGCGCTTGTGTCCACAGTGAGAGGTTAAAGGAGAGACAGAGCTCAGTATTACTGCTGATTTCTAATCTGTAATAATAAGAGTCTCCAATATCGTCTGACCTTCTCTGTCCTCTTATCTCTCTCAGACTCTCTCTCTCACTTCCTCACTCTCCGTGTCCTCATTTCTCCCTGTCTCTCTCACTTGCTCTGTGTGAATGGTGCTTCCAGAGACAGGATTTATCACAGCGCTGCGAGGAACGATCTGTGTACATGAGGAAACACACACACACACGCAGACTTATATTCACCGACCGCCAGGACCCACCCACACACACCAATCCATCAGTTCATCACCAGCCCTCGAACTTTACTTAAAAATCCCACACAGTCTTCTGAAACATCTCTCTTTCTCTCTTTCTCCCTCTCCCTGTGTCTTTCTGTATCTCGGTATCTGTGTGTGTCTCTCTCTCATTGTCCCTCCGTCTGTATAGTAATATCCAGTCCATGCGGGAGCAGCTCAACAGCCTGGGGCTGTGCTTTAATTGGGACCGGGTGAGTAAAGAGAGGTGTGTGTGTGTGTGTGTGTGTGTGTGTGTGTGTGTGTGTGTGTGTGTGTGTGTGTGTGTGTGTGTGTGTGTCTACAGGCGTGGGTGGTCCTCATTTTAAGGAAACCTCCATAACCTCACCAGTACTGTACGGAACACATATGTGTAACTCCACATTTGTTACAGTGCAGCCTGGTAGCCTTGCATCATTCCATCACTCAAAATATTGACTTTAAAGCTCCGAGTTAATGTGACACTGAAAGTGTCTGGTTACCATGTGAACAGATCGCTGCTGTTCCCAGTAATGGCATTAAAAGTCCCATTCTTCCAGAGCTGTCGTGTCCCCCCTGTCCAATCATGCCATCATGCGTTCCTGATGAAATATGTTCATATCGGTCGTACTCACTCTGTGTTTGTGTACGATGGAGCCTGTTACTATTGATTCTGGTAGTAATTCAGTTGTTAGGTAACTATTGAGGCATTTAACTAATTGTATGGGTTTTTTCAACCTCTGGAATGCCCAAGACTGGCCTGCATCTAAAGGTTTGCACAGGCCTGATTATTATTTGCCTGATTCAACCATTAACCATGTCCACTTGGGCCCACAAATCTAGAGTTATTTTTCCCCAATCCCTTCTGCAAAATAAAGCACCATTTTTTTTTTTTTTTTTAACTCATGCCCAACTGTTTCAACCATACTCCATGCTCACCAATACACATCAATATTTCGGGCTATTGTCCTTGTCATCTCCTGCCTGTGTTTGCTAAAATCAGCTTCACTGGTGTGTAGAACCTTGTAACATGGAGAGTACAGCCTCAAGACCCATCACAGCTCCACACACCCAGCCGCACAAATAAACATTTTAATGTTGTCAAATTGTAATGTTGCCAGCCTAAACAAAGCATTTGGGCATGACACCAATCAACGAGTTTTAAATCATTTACATCATTGGTGACAGAAAATCTGGCAGCACCACAGCCAATCCAAAAAAAGAATCACCACAATTTTGTACACAAGTTATTTACTGGGTATTATATAGCATAATGTGTTTCACTGCTCGTGAGTCCTGGGGTGCTTTTCTCCTCAGTGCACTTGCAGCCCATTAGTTACTTGCCTGTTTGCTTCTACAAGCAGCCAAAACTCTCACGAGCCCGCCACACCTAGCTAGCCATAACCTCCACTCCTTGGGCTGTTTACCTGCAATGACAGCAGTGCCTCAGAAAGATCCCTATCTGCAGATTATTCAGCAGATCCAGTGGGAACCCAGCTTGTGCGGACCTCTACTTTAAAGTTGTTACACAGTCCTATTATCTAAAAATAACTCAGTCAATTCCTGTTATCGTTTATTGTATGCTGTGTTTCAATTTAAAAGCCAAGTTGCTTCAAAATGCAATGCGAAACAATACAGTTTACAGAATTTAAAACACAGATTAACTTGCTGTTAGAAATTCAATTATTTCAACATTTTTTCAACCATGTTGCTTACATTTTGTTTCAAATAGTTTTTACAGTGCAGTTACTGAATAATTAGTCTTAGTATGTATGTTTCAATAAAATTGGGTATTATGAATGGATATAAATCAACTAAAACAATAATAATGATTTTAACTGAACAGTAAAAAATTTTCATTTTTCAAAGCCTGAAAAATTAGGGAAAAAAGAAATTTAGGATATGTATTTCCATGCAGAATGTCAACTAACCACTCTCACTTTATAGACAAAGTTGTTATTATATATGCTTTAAGTTTTTAATTTTATAATCAAGTCTAATTGATTAATTCTAACAGCTCTGGGTGATTAAATTTTTTCCTCTGTTCCAAGAATTTCTGTGTATAAATGTCCTTTTTTTATGTTCTCAGTAATTAAGGTTTAATTCAAATCTGTTGACAGGAAGTCACTACTTGCCTGCCTGACTATTACAAGTGGACTCAGTACTTGTTTGTAAAGCTTTATGAAGCTGGACTGGCCTATCAGAAAGAGGTAAGGTTTGTTTTCTTTCAGATGATCTCAGTAAGTTTTACGTCTCTCGGTACTTTATTTGAAGCATGCTTTTTAGGAACTTGGTAGCACAGTTATGAGCATTACATTTCATTAATGCTTTCTTAAGGCTTGAAATGGTCATAAAATGTCTGAAAGTATCTGTTATAAGTATTAAATTCTAAAATGTGTCAGAAGACCGGGTTGATTGTGTATACAAAGCTACTTTAGAGCAGTTGGCCAAAAATGTTGGCAAGCTATGGTCAGAAACTGACCATTGATGAAGAGCTTGAGCAGAGCCAAAGTGATAACACCAGTTAGTTAAGGCAGATTTTGAGGGCTACCATTACATGACTTATGTAATGCGATGCAGTGTGTTGAAGGTATCTCAATGTTTAATTTATTGTTCAGTCAGTTAAAATAAAGCTTACATATTTCAGCTGGTGTGCACTGTTATTCAGTGTGCATGGCATTGTTTTCCTTTGTGGAGGTTAAAACGTGTTTTATTATTTAATTTGAGTTTTAAAAAAACTGTGCAGCAACCCTGTAGTGAGATTTAGTCATGTTGCTCAGAAATGTAGTGAATGCTGGGCACGGCCTCTACAAAAGCACACTACAATACAAGGGACCATTGTCTGAGGAACACTGTAATATCGGGCAAGATTTTCTGTCATTGGCTATGGGTTCACAAAGAGCGCTTGTGGTTGGATGGTATGGAGTGTGCTTGTATAGGCTGTATTTATGCAATATAGATGTAGAGTGTGAAGCCTTCAGTCTGAGTCAGGAAATGAGGTCTTCCTTTCATCTGCCTCACAGTAACAGTGAAAAGCCTGTCAAGCCTGGCAACATTCTACCCAGTATGGTGTAGTCACAGCAGGCTATCCTTGAGTTAGTCCTCAGTTACACCAGATGATGCTAAAGATGTCGATCTACAGACTATTCTACATGTCCAGGCTCGCAACTTTTGCTCATAGAGTCAAAATATTATTTGTGTCTTATTTTAGGCGCTGGTGAACTGGGACCCGGTAGACCAGACAGTCCTGGCTGATGAGCAGGTGGATGAAAACGGTTGTTCATGGAGATCTGGTGCTCCGGTAGAACAGAAGCTTCTTAGACAATGGTTCATCAAAACCACCAACTATGCCAAGGTGAGTTTCTATATGTCACCACCATCCAGCTCATAACTCGATCACTCAGTCTTCATTAAAAACCACCAAGTAATCCTAAATTGTGTGGTTATTGTGTCATAAATGTGGGAGATGGTGTTTGTAGCTGTCAAAAAAAAAAAAAAAAAAAAAAAAAAAAAAAATTTATATATATATATATATATATATATATATATATATATATATATATATATATATATATATAGCCATTTTTTAAGGTCAAATGATTAATGCTAACCCTGCATCGGCCTGGTTAGTCACACACAGCCCCTACCAAAACACAGAAGAACATGCCATGGAGCAGTCTTTCTCATGTAAAGCTGCTAGTTGATATTGCTGCGATAATATGTGTGTGGTAGACGGACGGCAGCAAACCAGAAATGATATTGTTATCAGGGGAGTCACAACAGGACATTTTTGCCAATATTCCTCACACCCCAGTGGTAGGTTCAATTTTCCAAACTTGTAATTATTCATTTTTGCCACTAACCACGATCATTACCGCTGCGAGATACACGAAGGCGGTTATTTAATGCAGTGTGAATGCACTGCACCCTGTTAACCCTGTACATCATTGTAGCAGAGAAGTGCTAGTGACAAAAAAATTTGGACTACACTCCGGTAACCTCAGAAACCAGTTACATTAAATAATAATTAAATGGTTAGGGTGTAAACAAAGTAATTTAGAGTGGTTTGATGTGAAATGAACGATTCTACAAAAACCTATTAGTGGTAGTGCACTGGAAAAAAATTGATGTCTGAAATGTAGTTTATCTATCTGACATTTCTCATGTGATTGTTGTAAGAATATTGTAATCGTTTTTGTGCTTTTTCCATTGGTAGGTTATTTTACTTGTAGAAGTAATGAAGATCATTTACAAGTAGCTTTGTAAAATGTTAAGAAATGGTCATAAAAACCAAATTCACTCTCATAAACCCATACTCTACCCTCAGTAAAAGATAGAACACATATCAGATGCTGAAAGTTAAACATTTTACCGTTTCATGAAAATCATTAACTCATTTACAACTTGATGGCAGCATCACATCTCCAAAAAAATTGGTCACAGTTCAAAAGCCTCCATCTCCATGGGGTTGCATTAGTGCCTATGACATGGGCAGCTTGCACATCTGGAAAGGTCTGTCAATGCTGAACAGTATATAGAGATTTTAGAACAAAATATTAGAACAGACCACGTGTCTTTCAGGGAAGGTCTTGCATATTTCAGCAAGACAAAGCTACACCACATACTGCATCCATCACAACAGCGTGACTTTGCAGAAGAAGAGTCCGGGTGCTAAACTGGCCTGGCTGCAGTCCAGGCCTTTCACCATTAGAAAACATTTGGCGCATGATGAAACACATAATCCAGCAAACACGACCCAGGACTGTAGAGCAGCTAGTATACTACATCAGAGAAGAATGGGACAGCATTCCACTCCCAAAGCACCATCAATCGGTCTCTTCACCTCCCAGACTTTTGCAGACCATTGTTAAAAGAAAAGTGGATGCTATACAACGGTGGTATACATGGCCCTGTCCCAACTTTTTTGAGATGTGTTGCTGCCATCAAGCTCTAAATGAGTTAGAGATTTTCATGAAGGGTAAAAGGCCTCTGATATGTGTTCTGTTGTGAATAAAAAATGGGTCCATGATTTGCAAATCATTTAATTCTGTTTTTGTTTACATTTATTTCCACAGCATCTCAACTTTTTATAAAATAATATTTTGACTACATTTACGATGTTTTCACTTGCTAAGGTTTCATTTTTGCAGTGCGGTGGTGGGAACCATACAGTTGTAAATGCCTTTAAAGATAATTCACTGACGTAACATAGTTGCAGATACGATGCATGGGGCATTATTATATACATTATTATATACTGGTTTGGAATGAAATATTTTGACACTATTGAATCCATTTATGGCAGAAAAGTGCATATGGAGGGCACTGTAAGGCAAAATAGTGCCTGAAGAGAAACAGTCATCCAGATTTACCAGTTTCACCCTCATCAGCATCATATATAAAAAAAACCTCAGACAACCTTCACAATCTGTCCTTGTTTCACTGCAGCTTCATCTGCTGAGGACTGTAACAAAGAACACATAATTCTGTCCCAGTGTTCTGCACTTGACACTGGCAGGACACTTAAAGATTCACAACATGCATTAAAGAGCATGAAGCATTTTTATTGGTCCAGGGTAAATCAGGATGTTATGGCTCTCTGTCACGTTATAGCTCTTTACTCCTGACAAGCCTGTTAAGCAGTTGGGAAGCCAAAATCGGAACAAGCCGATGGCGTGCCACTTGTCTTAATTGACCGTGCTGGACTCGTGCCAAAGTAGGGAAATGGACTTCTGCTTAGCAGCATTGATGCCGATATTTCTCCAAAGTGTCCTCTGAGGAGCATTAAAGCTGGAACGACAGATGCAGATTTTTCTTTGCTTCGTAATGTGCAGCTCGAATGCAGTTCTGTGTATGATTTATTTCAGACTAAGGCATGAGCTTAGTATAAATCAAGTGGCTGTTTCAGCCTATAAACTGCTGCCACAGGGAAGCCTGTCAGGCTCTTAGAAAGTGTGGAAGAGCTATTCTGTTTCTTCCCCTGAGACTGGCACCTCACCATGCCCCCTCTCTAGTTTATCACAGAATAAAACAGTGCATTTCACAAGTGAGGGAGAGCAGTCCGGGTGCTGTCACTAACAAGGCGGAATGAAATTAAGCTTAGAAAAAAAGATATGAACTATATAACTAAATGACTAGAAATAACTCCTCACAAAAATGAATGGGTTTCAGTAAACTACTGCTTTAAAGGTTTACATCGATATACAGCGCGCTACAAATCCATCCACGTTGAACTTGAATATGTGTATCGTGAATATAAAAATGCCTGTTGAAGTTGCATGTTTTATGATGAAGCCAAACATCATGTAAAACACTTTATGTAATGTATGTAACTAAATTCAAGAGACAAAAAAAATGAATTAAATATAAAATGACAAAATTAATGTAGAGCACCCTGGTAGCATACGTGTGCACAACCCCACAGCTAATACATTCTCGCAGTCTTTTGCATTTATCACATCAGCAAGTCTTTAGGTAAATAAGTCCTTCCACCTGACATTGCATCAGGCTCCTCCTTATGAAAACATTTCAACTCAGTGGTCACGTGATCTCCTGTGCAGCCCGATTTGGGCAAATTCACTGGTTGTCAGTAAGGCTGAGGTCTGGGTTCTGGCTAAGCCTTTCTAAAACATTATCTTCCTGTTTGACTGACGGGGATGTGGGGATTATGTCATCATCATGTTAAAAAAGGGGGAAATCCTTCTTCCGCTTTCTGACAGAGGTCAATGGGTTTCGTGCCAAAATGTCTTAATTAGGAGCTAGTAATTATCCCATGACTAGAGCACCTATCCGAGATGAAGAAAAGCAGCCCCAGATCATTATGCTCTCACCACCAGGCATGGTGTTGTTTTTTATTTGATGTTCTGTGTTGTCATCGCATCCAACACACCTTTAAGAATGCCAAAAAGCTTCAACATTGGTCTGGTTTATATGTTTCATATGTTTCATATGATTATAAATTTAAGAGAGGCTTGGATGATCTTTTCTGTTTGTCCTGTTGCTCAGACATGTGGGGTATGTAGGATTGGCGTCACAGCTATGGCATGACCTCAGCAATGTGCTTGGGGTGATAACGTGTCTTCACAGTGCTTGATGATTGATCCAAGGCCTTTAAAGTTCTTGTATATCGTTCTCCTGATCCTTACCTTTTGAAGTTTTTATAGATGTTGTGTCAGCTCCTCATGGATCACAGTTGTTCCTCAGGGACAGCAGCCAGTAAGACTTTTTATTATTATTATTATTATTTTTTTTTTTTTTTAGGGGTAATTCATAATTGCTTTCCTTGATAGCATGTGTATGTTACTTATAACTGGGTGTGATTTTAGTCCAACTTTTTGGGGATTGTGGATGTCTTATTTTTTAATCGAATATCTATTTGTTTTCATCTTGCGAGTTCGCATTAGAAATAAAAGACAAAAGTTTAATGTTTAAGGGTTTGAAGACTTTTCATATCCACTGTAACTAGTTACCGCTAATCTGCTCTAAGATTGACCCTTTCTGTTGATGTTTGTGCATGAGGTGTTTCTCAGGGGTCAGGTGCAAAAAGGGTGCAAAGTGTGCTTCTGTAAAATGTCACTTGAGAAAAAAAATTTCCCGCTTGCTGACTGTGTATGGGCATGTGTGGAGTGTGCTCGGACCACATATTTTGTAAAACAGTCTTCTGTAATTCCTGTGTACACTAAGCTGCTAGTTGTCTAGGAATACATAGCATGTAATTACACTCACTTATTTTGTCAGGAACACCTGCCATATACACTGTATGGCTGTGTGGTGAAACAATACAACAAGATGTCCCTATTGCGAGGGGGCCGGTTCTTCAGGCTTTTATACCTGACCCCTTCTCAAAACAGAGCTCTCCAAACTTTAATCCAAAGATAATCCTGCCAGTAATCACACTATGTTTAGCATTTACTGATATGTTCACTGTCCTATAGTTACTTTTGTCACTACTGTATTCAGTTTATCGTAACACTGTTCTGTGACGACCTAGGTAAAATGTCTAAGGTAATAGGATCACCTGTATGGTTGATGTACCTGCAAAAATAGAGTGTTAGTACAAGCTAGTTAAATCTAATACTGATAGCAGTGTTAGGGACAGCTGAGTGGGACATTAGGGCCTTCGATCGAACAGAAGGGGCCATGCTCACAGAGACCAGTGTGCCTTGCCTATGGCCAATCAGCAGAAGCACTAGCAGACTCCTCTTGTGCTCATAATCACAGGCTCCACTACAGACTGGCTCTTCTCTCAGTAGCCCAGCTGGGCTGATTGATGAGGGCTCACTATGCCGCTCATGCTGTGCCCAACTGAAGTGACCCTGTCCTTCCCAGCTTCAACTCTTTCTGTCTAAGAAGACCTGCACAGTGGCCTGATTTGGCTGGTTCTCACCTCCTGATTGCAGGCGGGGGAGTTGTGGCAGGATGTCCCATTGATAGCTAGAAACTTTATTTGTTCCACTTTGAGAAGTTGTTTTTCAGAAAAAAAGAACAGAGCAACATTTGCAGATCCGAAACACACATCACATTAAACAAGTCACAAGTACATATGGATTCCATCCAATACTACAGTAGACCACCAGTAAAGCTGAGTTGATCAGAAGTAGATCTGCCTGCCAGGAATGGAAATTAATGTACTACATACTTACTTATAGACTCGGCAAACATAATTAGTCAACCTTCTGTACAGGTGAAGTATTTCCATTGATGATAGCTAGGGGTAGTGGGAGGTTTTATGGCTTAATATTACTTTCCCCCTCACACTGGTGCAAGGCAGGCAGAAGTCACTACACCACATTACACAAACAAACATTATAGGAAAAATAAAAGCTTTCCTCTATGAGAGAGAGAGAGAGAGAGAGAGAGAGAGAGAGAGAGAGAGAGAGAGAGAGAGAGAGAGAGAGAGAGAGAGAGAGGGGAGAAAATAAAGCTGTACTCCTACTCAGATCAAAAGCTGTGTTTCTGTCTATCCTTCTGCCGTAAGGAAAATAAAAAAGAGGAGAAAGAAAAACAATGAACAATGGACGAGCACTGCCAGAGCCCAGACCTTAGGTTAATTAAATGTCTTTGGGATTATTGGGATCATGAGATGCACGAAATGCAACCACATTCTAAGACTAGGACTAAACTGGAGATGTGGAAAAATATCCCTGCAGGTTACTTAGAAAAACAGAAAGCAGGTCGGCTGTAAAAAATGTAATAATGACTGTAATACAGATGAAGAGAGGATGCGGTAAATGTGTACATTATGTTTAATTTAACTATTAAAATAGGCAAAAATAAATGAATAAATTATTGTGCAAATGTCAGAAATCACCCTTCATTTATTCCAGTTTCACTCAAATGGTCATTAAGTTAGTGATTTCTCAGCATCAGGTTAAATTCATATATATATATATATATATATATATATACAGGGGTTGGACAATGAAACTGAAACACCTGTCATTTTAGTGTGGGAGGTCTCATGGCTAAATTGGACCAGCCTGGTGGCCAATCTTCATTAATTGCACATTGCACCAGTAAGAGCAGAGTGTGAAGGTTCAGTTAGCAGGTAAGAGTACAGTTTTGCAATGCATACAACATTATGGGCGACATATCAGAGTTCAAAAGAGGACAAATTGTTGGTGCACGTCTTGCTGGCGCATCTGTGACCAAGACAGCAAGTCTTTGTGATGTATCAAGAGCCACGGTATCCAGGGTAATGTCAGCATACCACCAAGAAGGACGAACCTCCACCAGCATCACGTAGTGACCTGGCCACTATCCTGCAAGAAGGATGGCTTAAACTCCCTCTGACCACTGTGCAGGACGCAGTATATGTTATTCCCAAGACGAACTGACGCTGTATTGGCCGCCAAAGGAGGCCCTACACCATACTAATAAATGACTGTGGTCTAAAACCAGGTGTTTCAGTTTCATTGTCCAACCCCTGTATATATATATACATATATATATATATATATATATATGTATGTGTGTGTGTATGAATTTAACCTGATGCTGAGAAATCACTAACTTAATGACCATTTGAGTGAAACTGGAATAAATGAAGGGTGATTTCTGACATTTGCACAATACTGTATATCAGTACTACCCTGCACTTCCTCCAAACCTAGCCTGCTTGTCAGTGGGTAAGAGGCCTAACGCAGCATTCTGCTCCTAAAATATTAGAGACAGTCTCAGCTTTGTTTGAGTGCTCCGATGCTGTTTGAGTGGGACCCGGTTCTTTCTCCTGCTTCCTTTGTTTTTCGGATGCCAGATCTGTGACTGTGTGTGGTGGTTGTTGTTGTTCTGTGTCTGTTGTCTGACTGTCAGGTGTTTGAGATGACAGTGTGGTCCAGCGTGTTCCTGTGATTCACAGAACCTCTCATTTGCACAGTGGTAGAGCTGTGTGTGCGTGTGAGTAAGTACAGTTATGTGCAGGAGGATGGAGAGAGCAGGGGAGTATCATTACTCACCTAATGGGCCAGACTGAGCACTCATTATTGAGCCCATTTAATTAGAGCGTGTGTGTATATGCGTGTGTGCGCTTCTCTATACTAGGGATGATGAAGTGCATGTTTAAAAAAAGCCCAGTGGCCCTGGACGAAGCAATAGTTCCTGCTGACATGCATGCCGGTGGCTCAGGCATCCTGGCTTATATTTGTTTGGATGCTCGCTGCTTTATTGGCAGTTTAATGGTCAAAAGAAATGGTGAATCAACCTCTGCTCTCTCTCTCTGAAATACAAGCCTGCAGCTGCAGCCGTGCTCAGGCTGTGAGCAGTTGTGTTGTTTTCTTTTAATGTCATTATTTAACGCACATTCCCACTCCACCACTCCGCACCCATCACTCATCTACTTCAACTCTCGCATTCTCCTTCATCTGATTCTCCTTCATCTGACCAATATAGCTCAAGTCTTCTGCCCTGCCGTACTAGTTTCATATAGATGGTCCACAGTGGTCAATAGCTTTACGTGTACCCCTGGACACAGTTGCATTATGGGAAGCTTTAGTTTAAAGAATAGGAAAGCCACAACTGCTGCAAAACTGCAAGTTTGAGATGGTTAAGCAATAGCAATGGGGAAAAAAACGCACCAAGTGGTTTATCTAATCTAATCTAATCCATCCATCCATCCATCCATCTATCCAATCTAATCAAATCTATTCATCTATCTATCTAATCTATCCATCTATGTATCTAATCTATCTATCTATCTATCTATCTATCTATCTATCTAAAGAGCAAGCCAAAAGAGTGTAGTGGGCGTGATAGCCAAATTATCACTCCCACTACACTCTTAAAAACTGGCCCACATTTGGTGTCCAAAACTTTTGTGTGCCATTCTACACCTAAATGACTCTATTATGTTTTTTCACTGGACAAATCACAGTATCTGTTTAGGGGTTATTGAAAGGGTTAACTGAGTATTCAAATTATATACTTCTTTGGCCGTTTCTATTATTTGACATTTCAATTGCATGCAGATTTTTTTTCATAGTGACCTCATAGCTTATTAACATATATAAAATTTGCTGTTTGCTGCTTAAAGTATTCTAAATTTATTACTCACCCCAGTTATTCAACAACTCATTAACATTATCTTGACTGATCTTATCATAGGTTGGTGACAGCTGACTACACGATGGGTGCCTCTAAATTTTGCTATGTCAGTCCCGTGCTGTATTTGTCCTGCAAGTCCTCATGGTTATGTAAATCTGTAGGTTGTTCCCATTCTTTAGACTGTAAGGAGGAGGAGATGGAGAATGGATCTGTGCAGCTCTTTTTGTCTCTGCTGTGATGACGCAGTTCATTATCCATTGCCTCTACTTTTTTTATCAGGATGCTTTAGCATTTGCACCACAGATGTTGTGTGGTCACCACCGAGGTATGTTAATGTTAGCTGTAAGGAGTCAGATAGACTCACGTATCTGGTTTCATAAACTGTGGGCCTGTTTACACCTTACATCGACCTTACATTGTATCATCAGGAGACAAGAACAAGTAGTATCTCCAAAATGGAGATATTTTACAGGAGAGGGCAAACAGTTAATTTAAAGGGCTTTCAGAAATGTAAGCAATTGGGCCATTTCTGTTGATCCATTCATCAGGAAATGTTCTCACAGTGTAAACAGCAGCTGCTGTGTTTAAATGATACAGAAAAGTAAAAATGTACAAAAATGAAGATGCATGTTTTTGTTTGGACTGTGATGATATGTTGTTGTGCTTTTTACATGAGGAAAGCAAAATCTGATCTCAGCTGATCACACTTGGATGCATTTTAATGAAGAATGTAAATACATTCCAAACTAAGTATATATAGATACAGTTCTATTACAGATACCGATATTAAATACATATTTATATGTGTACAGGCTCTGTATAACACAGCACTGTTATCAATAGAAATCGTGGATAAAATCATTGCATAGCTGCTTTTGCCAGTAAAAATCTCCATATGTAGATAACTAGTCTGTAAGTAAGGTTACTTACCAACTCCTAAATATGAGCTGCCTGGTTTACAGAATGCTAGCTTTGTGATGGCACCAATCCTGCGGCTCCCAGTCTCCTATACTTTAATAAGAGGAAATCTGTAAAAGAGAATTTTCTCTGAATCATTTCTTAAAGCAGGCACTGTTTGTATCTGACGCCTGGAGCTGCAGCTCTGGTTGCATTGGCTAAATAAGTGCTGTTATGACGGCTTGGACCGGGTTCAGCCGTGACTCAGGAGAAGCTTGTGGAAACCGTGAGCGATGCTCAAGAGAGTTATGCAACCGTTTTGCTTACAAGACCACTGTTCTGTATTGATGGCTGAGCTGGGTTATGATTAGAGATATTCTTATGTTGAGGGTCGGGCCTGAGCCTGAACAGTGGGAAATGATCACCAAACGAGGCCGTTTCTGTCCCTCTGGGGGTCCCGACCCGCCGTCTCTTGGAGGTAAACAGCAGAAACAATAATAGAAGCCACAGCCACTTTGCTGCTCATGTTCTGCAGTGGAGACCAGACAGCCCACCCCGCTCTCCCTCCGTCAGTCCTCCCTGTGAGAGTGTGCGACTCTTTGCGCGCGCCTCCGTCTCTGTTAATGAGTGGAAGGCGAGGCCAGGAGCGGCCTTAGGGTCCCGGCAATTATTTTGTATTTGCCTTCCCCGCAGGGAGTGGAGCCCCTCAGGGCCAGCCTGCTAATACAGAGTGACAGAGAAGAGAGAGATATCAAACCGGCCGGCGTAGGCTGCTCATATCCACTCCTTTCTCTCCCTCTCAGCCCAGCTGAGCCTTTTGGCCCCTGCCGTCGTTATTATGCATAGCTTCCTTTTTTGTCATTCACCCGCACCAGCATGCTCTTCTCCGCAGCTCTCCATCTTTTCCTTTTCGTCTGGAAGTCTTTTCTTTCGTCGTGGTCAAAGGGTGATCTGTGTGTGTGTCTGTGTGTGTGTGCGTGTGTATTCATGTTTATTATTATGTGCAGCTATAGCAGCTTCAACGCTTCTGGGAATGCTTTTCCTCAGGGTTTATCAATGTGTTTATGGGAATTTTTGGCCATTCTTCTAGAAACGGATTTGTGAGGTCAAACACTGCTTTTGGATGAGAAGGCCTGACCCGCAGTCTATGCTCTAATTCATCCCCAAAGTGTTCTTGAAGTCAGGACTATGATGGCCAGTCAGGTTCTTCCACACCAAACTCGCATACCTATGTCTTTATGGACTTTGCTTTGTGCCCGCAAGTTGTCCCTGCAAAGTTGGGATCATGAAATTGTCCAAAATCTCTTGGTGTGCTGAAGCATTAGGAGCTTCCTTCACTGGAACTAAAGGTCCGAGCTCAACTCCTGATAAACAGCCCCACATAATAACCCCGCTCCACCAAACATTACACTTGGCACAATACAGTTAGACAAGTACCGTTCCGTAGAAGTCAACATGCCTAAGTGCTTGGTTATATATACTTGTGGCCATGGAAGTGATTGGAACACCTGCATTCATGTTTTCAAATTGAATGAATTCAAAAATTCATGTTTTGGATGGGTGCGTGAATACTTTTGGCAGTATAGTGTAGTTTAATCTGTGTTTTAAATAATTCATTGAGTGCATCAGTTTGCTACAGCACCACCCTGAAGCAGACCGAATCAGCAATAGTAGGTTACGCAAGGTGGAAGCTTGCCAGTTAAAGTTGAAGCAGCTAAACACTGACAGCAACATGTCATCATAATTATTTTGAGAACCCCCCCCAGACGTCACACAGTGGAGAGATGGACAAAAAAGCTGTGGTTTGTTTCAGAATCAGATAAATGAGTGTAGGCTGATTTTCTACTATCTACTGTAAGATGAACGCTTTAAATGCTGTCTACCGACTCTTGCACTGGAAGCTTGACCAGCACAAACTGTGCAGCGGTAGATGAGCAATTATCTCTGACCTTACGTTTACAAAGTACCAGCACAACACACACTAACACACCACCACGTCAGTGCAGTGCTGAGAAAGAGCCACCACTCAATTAATTCCTGCTGTGTGGTGGTCCTGTGAGGGCCCTGACCACTGAACAACAGGGAGAAAGGGGTTAACAAAGTATGCAGAGTCACAGAGCAACTACAGTCTGTAATCGTACAGCTACATAGTGCTCCGATATGGTAGGTGGAGCTAAAAAGGACATTGAGCAGAGCGACAGAGGTGTATTTAATGAAGTGACTAGTTAGTGTATATGCATTTACTATACGTCTATTTAATAATACTACAAGAAAAAGACTGAATATGGGATTTTCAAGGTTCAAGTGTAGGAATAGCGTTACTCCCGCATTACACCAGTCAGTCAAAGTCCTTGCAAGGACAGTAATACAGAGTTGTGTCTGTGAAATCTGCCGTTTCATGAGCATTTTTCTGGCTTAAGAAGGGAACAGGCGGGGAGTGGGCTGGAGGTCAGTGTGGGCTTTGTGTGCCTCTCTTCTCATTAAATGTGACATCAGTCACTCAGCTACTTGGTGCCAGTAAATTGGCTGTGCTTTGACTAAGCTGCTGGGTGTGAGCGATATTATTGAGTTTGATTGTGGAAAGATTACGAGCTCTGAAATAAAACTACAGCTTCATACACGTTAGCCTTAAACCTGAATGACCTTGCTAAAGTTTTGAACCAAGTTAAAGGGGAATTTCAGCATTCCAGACATAAATATATTAATTTAGTACAAAAATATTATAGGAGCCATTAAGACTGGTTTGATGTGAATTGCTCTGTTCTAGAGAAGCTTACTGAGTCTGATATGTTCACAGTAGTGGTGATAGGAACCTTATGATGTCCAAGTTTCCAAATTTGTATAGCATCTTGAATTTTGAGTCTAAAGTTATGCATACATCACATCTGACTTGTAGATCTAGAGTTTCCCATTATGTGATCACTCAAGTACATGTAAATGCACTGAACAGACTACTGACAAAATCTGATTTTCTGCAGTTGTGGGATTATTAACTGCATCTAAACACGCTCATAAGATTATTCCTTATAACAGGCCTGGACAGAAATGATGGTGCCCCTGAAAAATGTGACCAAAGGGACATCAAATCAAGGTGTCATCACAGGTGTCTACAATCTTGTAATCAGTCAGTGGGCATATATATAGGGCTACAGGTAGTCACTGTGCTGTTTGGTGACAAGGTGTGTGCCACACCCATCATGGACCAGAGGAAGCAAAGGAAAGAGTTGTCTCAGGACATTAGAAAGAGAATTATAGACAAGCATGTTAAAGGTAAAGGTTATAAGACCATCTCCAAGCAGCTTGATGTTCCTGTGACTACAGTTGCATATATTATTCAGAAATTTAAGATCCATGGGACTGTAGCCTACCTCCCTGGACGTGGACACAGGAGGAAAACTGATGACAAATCAAAGACGGATAATACGAATGGTAACAGAAGAGCCAAGAAAAACTTCTAAAGAGGTTAAAGGTGAACTTCAAGCTCAAGGAACATCAGTGTCAGATCGCACCATCCATCGATGTTTGAGCCAAAGTGGACTTAATGGGAGACGACCAAGGAGGACACCAAAACAAAAACATAAAAAAGCCAGACTGGAATTTGCCAAACTACATGTTGACAAGCCACAAAGCTTCTGGGAGAATGTCCTATGGACAGATGAGACAAAAATGGAACTTTTTGGAAAGGCACATCAGCTCTATGTTCACAGACGGAAAAATCAAAAGCATATCAAGAAAAAAACACTGTCCCTACTGTGAAACATGGAGGAGGCTCTGTTATGTTCTGGGGCTGCTTTGCTGCATCTGGCACAGGGTGTCTTGAATCTGTGCTGGGTACAGTGAAATCTCAAGACTACCAAGGAATTCTCAGAAAGCTTGGTCTCAGTCGCAGGTCATGGGTCTTGCAACAGGATAATGACCCAAAACACACATCTAAAAAACCCAAGAATGGCTAAGAGGAAAACACTGGACTATTCTGAAATGGCCTTCCATGAGCCCTGACCTAAATCCTATTGAGCATCTTTGGAAGGAGCTGAAACATGCTGTCTGGAAAAGGCACCCTTCAAACCTGAGAAAACTGGAGCAGTTTGCTCATGAGGAGTGGGCCAAAATACCTGCTGAGAGGTGCAGACGTCTCATTGATAGATACAGGAAGCGTTTGATTGCAGTGATTGCCTCAAAAGGTTGTGCAACAAAACATTAAGGTAAGGGTATCATTTCTGTCCAGGCCTGTTTCAGGAGTTCATTTTTTTAAGTAATTCTGTTGAAGCATGGTTGCAAAACAATGTCTGACTTTCATTTGATCATTTTCATAGAATTTTTATTTATTATTACTTTTGTCAAATTTAAGTTATTTCTGTTACCATTGTGGATTTTTCTTTAATTAACCAACAATTTTGTCCACGTGTGTATATATATGTCAACTGTAATTGAAACAGCTAAACCTTGACATTACCATCTCATAATCATTCTCAGACCTCCCAGAAAGAACTTCTTGACATCTTTCCAGACACAAAGTGTTGAGTTGACTTCCAGTGGAAGGTTGGACAGATTGTTTCTGAATCTGAAGGACGAGTGGAGCTTGAATTTCTTTGAAAGGTTAAAGCTTTAGATGTTGCTTATCTGATGGTGACCGTTTGGTTGGTCTACCAGCTCTTGCCCTGTTGTTGGTAGACCTGTTGAAAATCTTGCACTGCATGTTTGTGTTTGATTGGAAAGTGGGTAAATGAAGTGTGGTTCCTGATGTTGGCTCAGTACTGTGATGTGGTTTCTATGAACAACTGTATTATGCTGAAATGAAAAGAAATCCACCATGGTGCTTATATTATTGTCTTTTCTCGTCTCGCAGCCTCTCTTGGATGCCTTGGCGGATCTCCCTGAGTGGTATGGTGTGAAAGGGATGCAGGCCAACTGGATCGGTGAATGCTCAGGCTGCTATTTCGACCACGTGCTGAAGGTGAGTGGCGTTGGCCTTGCTGAAATACAGCAGCCTTTTGTTCTGCTTATTTGATATTCGTCTTCCTCGTGATTTTCAGACCAGTGTTTGGCTGCAGACGGTAGGCTCTGTCGGTGGGTACAAATCTGCATAATGACATCTACACATTTTAATAAATTTGTGCATTTTATCAGGCTTTGTGCCAACTTCGGCTCAGGGTTATCTGGTCTATCTCCGCTATCTATGCTTCTCTGTCTCTCTCATTACAGGAGGAAATATGTTCACTTTGCAGTGGCCTTGCTTATTAATCCTTAATTTCATTTCCAGAGAGGGTGAGCGAGGACAGTGTGTAGGTGGGCTAAGTGTGTGGCTGAGGAAAGCACTACTAAAGAACTCATTTTGGAAAAGCTGTGCAGAGGCCGATTAAATGTGCAGCATTGTCAAGCCTGCTAACAGAAAACTTCCATATACTGTACTGTACCGCATCTTAAGCCAGCTGACATAACAGTGTAAGCTTACAGTATGTTTCTAATAAAACTGTTTATCAGGACAATGAGAATATATTCATTTAGCCTGATATTTATAGTTACTATCCAATACCTGCTTCAAAAATCAGTTCTTCATCAAATTAAATCAGTCCATACAATGGCATCAAGGTAGAGAAGAACCAAACCTGCATTCATCTGAAGAATTTCAGAATCATCTGCACTCTTAAATGCATAACTTCCATGTGTATATATAAAAAGTCTAGATTTTTTTACTCAGATCAGTATAAAAATATAAAGTATGTTAATGGGTTGCATAAATCATAAATGGGTTGCATGAACTAGGCCTGTGCCTCATGGCAGATAGTCAAGTTACTACAGTAGCAACCCACATTTACTCTGTTTACTGCTTGTTTTAAAAAAGCTTGTTTATTTTTTATTCACTTTGAGAGAACTAAAGAAAAACAGAAGTACTGCCATATGTTTACCTTTAAACCCTGGATAATATCCTAATACCACATCTATTGTACTGGCATGGATCTGCTGTATATTAGGGTATACAATGCAGACCATCTTCACACCATCGTATCAGGTTTTAAACTGAAAATTGACTTTGCTTCTCAGGAGACGTGAGCAAAAGCATGTCTCGTTCATCAGGTGAAATGGGTTGTTTGAAAGGACCTCAGATGAAATGATTTCAGAGAAAGTGATGATATCATAGGGCTGAGCTAACCGACCTCTAACTGTCACATGGTGAAGTTTTTGTCACTGTGATACTTTCCATACAGTTGCCTAAATAAAACCACTGCGGCACCAACGTAGACTGGTTTGACCAATTTTATGAACATCTTATAGATAGATAGATAGATAGATAGATAGATAGATAGATAGATAGATAGATAGATAGAGGATTATAATTTCAACCAGTTTTCTGTTGTCATACTCCATTATAGATGTTGTAGTGCTGGGTGAGAAGTTTATGTAGAGTTATGTTTATTACTTTGTTTTATTAACAAATATGTATTACAGTTGGGATATATCCTGTATGGTTGTTTGAACAGTGGCGCACCTGTCTATAGGTTCAGCTTCCTTGTTTCACAGGACTAATACAAAATTATTGTATTAATTGTGGATTGTGCTACTTTTGTAACGATTCCTTAAATTTGGTAAGGCAATTATTTACATATTATAATCATTATTATTATCAATAATAATATTAATAATATCATCATCATCAACATCGTCATCATTATTATTATTAGTCTAAAGCTTTTGCAAAAGTGAGACGTGCACTGTAATCAAAAATGTACTCTCATCTTAAAAAGAATAGGTGCACTCAGAAGGAGTGTAGGATTGCTACAGGAAGATGAAGGTTACCAGGAACAATAAATGATGATACATTTAGACTGATATGGGTAGTATAGTCTCTGCACGGAGGAGGGCATTTCTGCTCATTGAATCTCTGCAATCGCGGTGTTGGGTCAGTCAGGTACAGCGACGAGACCTGTCCTTGCTTATGTCAAATGTGCAACAGCGTGTAAAAATTTGAATCATGCATGATGTCAAACCTATTCACCAAGTTTTGTTCCTGTTGGTTGATTCCTTTTGCTTACAGCTCTTTCTAACTATTGTTTTGATGAAGAGTGTATTATCATTACACCAAAGCTTTTGCACGTTAATGTACTAGAGAAATGAAGTGTAATCAAAAATGTTTGTTTTCAATTCAAGTGGTGTTCATAATTCCTTTTCTCTGTGATTTAGCTAGTCTTCTGTAAAAGATGTGTATGGATGCTTATCTTACTCACGTTACAGCCATCTTACTATATTCATTCTCATTTTCCTCCCTCTCTGTCTGGCAGCTTGAGGGGAAAGAGACAAGTGAGGTCCTGGCTGCCTATACCTCTTCTCCTGAAGCCATATATGGGGCCGCATTCATCTCCATCCTGCCATCTCACCGGCTTCTCCACGGCTCCAGCCCTGTGAGACCTGCCCTCCTCAGAGCGTTGCAACATGGGAAAAGTGAGGGGGACACACACACACGCACCTACACGCACGCAAAAGATGGATGTGAAAAGCCTGAGTCATTACTGAGTGTGAATGACTCTTTTAATTCCTAGGCTTCACAGCCCGCATAAGTGACGATGATCATTAAAAAAGTTCTACGTGTTTGATGTTAAAGCTTGGATAGTGTTGAATGTGTGGGTGTGTGCGTGACTCTCTTGATGCAGTCTGTGTGTGGAATGGTGTTGCAGTAGTGCGCTTGCATCTGACTGTGTTTATAATTGGGGATCCCGTGTGGGGCTGCTCGCTCTCTCTCTGGCGATGTTGTAGTTAATGAGGTATCAGGAGAGGACACACGCTATTAACACTTGACTATTAGCTCTCATTTGCTGACGTCTGGCCTGCAGACTGCCTCAGTGAGGTCACTGCCCTCAATGTCTTCACCGGCCGCGAGATTCCAGTGGTCATCTCTGCTCAGACTGAGTTTCAGGGACATCTGGACACAGTGATAGGTGAGCATTTACATGTGTGGATGATCTCTCCTTAAAAAAAGAAAACAGACCAGTCTTTAAATGCATGCGTGCAAGTGTGTGCATCTGTGTGTGTGCGTCCGTGTACGTGTGTGCGTGTGCATGCGTGAGTGTGTGTGCATATGTGTATGTGTGTTCAGAAAATGTTTGCTGAGGTAAAGGAATGCAACAGCTCCCTTGACTGAACATCTTTGTGTTCTTTAAATATAAATAGTAATATAGTATACTGATATAGGCTGATATAGAAAATTCTTATTATATAGTGAAAATTTTGCACAATTATCTGATCACGGTGATTCAAATTGATTGCAGTAATTATTCACACCCTGTAACATTACAGACATTACGAAAACAATAACTTACGTTATGCATAGAACACTCTAAAGGCAGCCCATAGTGCTTTAAATAGTGATAAAGCATCACAGTGTTGGAAGAAATTACGAGTATTTGATTAATATTTACACTCATTATTAAACGAATAGTTGCACCCTAAGGAAAGTGGGATTGCAGTGCTATTGGGAAGGAAGATAAAGGTTACCAGGAAAAATAACTGAAGATAAATATAGACTGATATGAGTAATATTTATTGAGTTACACATACAGAAGTAGTGTCTGTCAGTATGGCGTGTTTGCTAACTCAGCATGCCAGACGTCTCGGTATGGAGGTATAGAGGTTCCTAATGGTGTCCTGTGATAATCCATCCCATGCAGCTTGAATATTCTCACACAGTTCCTCCAGATTCTTGCAGCAGGCGTGCTGTAAAGCCATTTAGAGGAGTTAACAAACTTTACAATCTGTTCTAACAATACAATTAGACAAATAGTGACATGATTTTAGGTCATATTATGGGCAGTTGTGGGCTGGAGGTTAGGGAACCAGCCTTGTAACCGGAGGGTCGCCGGTTCGATTCCCTGAACTGACAGTAACGACTGAGGTGCCCTTGAGCAAGGCACCTAACCCCCAACTGCTCCCCGGGCGCCGTGGATAGGGCTGCCCACCGCTCCGGGTGAGTGTACTCACTGCCCCCCAGTGTGTGTGTTCACTAGTGAGTGTGTATGTGGGTGTTTCGCTTCATGGATGGGTTAAATGCGGAGACTAAATTTCCCCACTGTGGGATCAACAAGGGATTAAAATCTTGAAATCTATTGAAATCTATTAGCTATCTATTTTGTTTTTGTGAGGACCTGTGCTGCTGCATTTTGTATGTGTTATAAAGGATGGATTGTTTTCTTACGATGCTGGTTAAAAGAGCGTTACAGTAATGCGTGAATATGTTTAGCCTCTCATGAATATATATTGCTCTAGATTAGAAAAGACTCAGAAGGTTACACCCAGGGTTTATACTTCTGGTTTAGTACACAAAGCAAAAGAACCTAGTTTTCAATGAAGCAGCTTTCTCTGAAATATAGAACCATGGATCGTGACAGACGGCAGGTAAGCCGAGTCTTGATGTCTTTAGAGGCCAGAAGTGGGTTGTGTTTGCGTGTTTGTTTGTTTGTTTGTTTGTTTGTTTTACTCAAGCTGAACAATTAGTTGCTTGTTGATAATTAACGAAACAATAATTACATTGTTCATTGCAATTAAATATGTGCCAAATAATAATAATCTAAAATGTCATAATTGTGGCTGGCCTAGTTATATGTACGTAGTTACATGCAGTACTTCTAGAAGTATTCGGTCCTTTGACTATGTTCTTGTCATAGTGTCATTAAAACATTGAACATCTCTGTAAATTTTATTTATTTTGACGGTGCTCAGCAGAAACTCTTTCACCTATTAAAATACAGATATGTCTTAAATTAATTACAAAAATCAAAAACAACATTGCTGATTACATAAGCATTCACCGTAATCAAGCCATTACATTCACCCTCATCAAGCCAGTATTTAGTATATGTATCTTTAGCAGCAATCAGAGCTTTTAGTCTGTGGCAAATTCTTCTCAGCAAAACTGCTGATGCACTTGCTGTGGCTTGTGATGGGCACAGACTCTCCAAGATTATCATCATTATGGGCTGTTATCGTGTCAATAAAAGCATCACCTAGTATCGTGTGGCCTCCTTTCCCCTTTTTGGCAGGAGCAAAGACTTATAATGTGATAGACAGGTCTTCTCCCATGGCTCATACTGTTTTAGTATAATACTGTTTTAGAGTAAACTCTAGTGTTTCAGACAGGGGGTGAGTACAGATTTACACTTGGGGGGGAAAGTTACGTGTTTTGGGAATATTGAAGCATGTAAATCTGTTATAGTGAACCCCAAAACTGAAATTATGGACACTGAAAATGAAAACGATAGGCCTTCTTTGCAGAGATTGGTGTTCACTTTGATGTAAGAAGAAAAAAAACTCTGTGATAGAATGTTCTATGAAATAAGACCTAAGAGTACTTTTTATAATCGCCATATGTAATACATATGTAAGTGCCCTTGTCCTAACATTGTATAAAATCAGTGTTTGTGTATTTGTGTGCGAGTGTCAAGTCCCCTCGTATGGATGTTTATGTTCTTACTGTACAGCAGCAAACATGTCCCATGTTATTTATAGCACCATTTCCCAGCATGCTCTGTTCTGCTTCACCTGAATCCTCTGTAGTCTCACTCAGGAGTCCCTTTAAACAGCTCCTCTGTGACTGAATCATTTTAATCACACAGATAGTGTTTCTCTAATGCCAGCGGTTAATGCCCATGTATGTGTATGAGACAGGTATTCCTGATAGCAGTGAGGAGGATGCGCATGTGGCCAGGGAACTGGGTGTCGGTTGGGTTTCAGTGCTGAAGAGTGAAGAAGATGGAACTTGCACTCTAATCAACTCTGCTGAGGTACGTGCTGCTCACACACACCCCGCCACAAGGGGAGGCAGCTGCCCACTCATACATACACACTCACTCTCACCAGCACTGTCCCGAGGCTCTTGTTCTCACAAGCGCACACCCACACGCTGTCCCAAGGCCCTCATCTCCCTGAGCACTCACACTCACACACCCACACATGCACTGTCCCAAAGCTTCTCATCCCACTAAAGGCCACCGCACACCAGATGCTGCATGAAACTATTGCTTTTAATGAAGGTGTGTACACTGCTGCTGACATTCAGCATTGATACACATCCCTGCTTACTGATTTCCAGCATTGTTCACTTGCTCTAAGCACCACAGTGCACCACTCAGCGTTTTGCTATATGACTGTGTTATATTAAATCCAGAATGGACTAACATCATGTAACACACAGCTTGTAACAACTCTACGACTGGGAATACCAATTTGCATGGGCCAATATCGTTACTGCTCTAGGCTCGAAAAGGAGTGCTATGACAGAGATGCAACAACACAGACTGCAAAAATCTTACAAATGAAAATCTGGGTTTATTTAAGTAACAGATGCTATGAAATAAAAGAATAAAGAAAAAAGATTTAGATGTTATGAGAATGAATGTTGAAGTGTATGTCTATGTGAATTGAAGGAAAAACAAAACTTGTGGTGAAATCCCTGTTCTGAGGCTCAGTTTAGAGTTACCTAATGAAAAAAGTAAATACGCAAAACATCACAATAACAAAGTATCAAAGAATGCTCAGATTTACCTACACAATATCACAGTTCTTTTACAATATTTCAGGTAAACCTCAACAGGTTATTCTTTCCCAAACAGTTTCTCAACATTTATGGAACAACAAAACAGTCCGTAACCCCCTAGTCTCCACAGTCCAGTCAAAAAAATAGTTTTCTTTTCCAGTCACGTCTTTAAATCAGTTTTTTCCTTTGTTCCACTTGTATGTGTATGAAAAACAATTTGATCAACTTCACTACCCGGGTAGACTCAAAATATGTGTGCGCGCGTTTTGAACGTCTCGCTCTCTCTCTCGTTTTCTCGGCTGTGCTGCCCGGATGCTGGCGCTGATGACGTCAGTGGCATAGCCTGCTGGGAATCGTAGTTTCATGTTGGCTCGCCATCTTGAAAATCGGGAATCCAAGAGCTTTTTCCCGTCTTAAAACAACCTAAATGCAGCGGTGCAGCGGTTCATTTAATAAGGCTGTTCCTTAACCACATTTCGCTTAAAATAAACACTGAATCAACATATTGCATATTTGTTTGACTAAATCTCGTAAATTAACACCATTAGCCACGCGCGAACCAAAGCTAATGCTAAGATGCTCACAGCCTACTAGCTTACGGATTAGCAACTCAATGTACCATCTTTAACACTGTATGCGCTCTTATTACTCCGGTTGTTTAGTTATTTACTCGCTAGTAAGCATTTTAAACACATCCAAAATACAAACATTCATATGTACTTAATATATTTACAAGTTACAATCAGAACAAAACATGATTAAATATGATTTGCACTGAGGAATACAGTCAATCTTTAGTCTGCTAAATAAACTGCTTAATATTAATTGTCTGTTATCTTAACTAATGTTAATAGCACGGTCGTATGTTAACCTCAGCTTGTAGGTTTTAGGTTAAAAACATTGAATGTGCTTACATTCAACTTGATGATCTGACTTAAGGATCCGACTTCTTTAAGGACAACAGCATGCCGCTCTTAAGGCTAAAGCGGATAAATTCACAAAATAATTGTGTCCCAACGGATCTATACGAGTAAATATTCCCTCCCATTAACATGTTACATGTTACACAATTTATTTAAGGTTTGCAGACAAGTTGTGTTGGACAAAAAGCACCAGCAAAACAGTAATGCTACACACTGACTTTTTTCAATGCAGGGTGTGGAAAAATTAGCTATTACACAAGAAACAGATAGAAAAACTAGCTATTGAATGAAATAAGATAATACCATAATGAGCTTACATCCAGTCATGTCTTTGTCATGTGGAAAGCTTTGGGTGCACCTTAAAAATGACTTTTCAAAATGAAAATAGTGAACACATCCTCTAGAGAAAGCAAACTACTGCACATTTGACTCACTTCCTGAATTAGACATTATACGCTGTAAAAAAACACTAGTTTTTCAGTTCAACCTAAAGGAAACTTGTGATAAGTAAATCAACTGGTTTTATGGTTTTATACCCATTTTTAAAAGGAAACAAATTGTCTACAGTCATGACTAATGATGTTTATTTTTTAATGAAGCTAAAATTTGGTTTACTAGCTCCTTAACTGAATGTTCCATGCCACATTAATTGTTTTAGCCTTTACAGGCTATGTCACCTATGCTTATGTTAGTTACTTGAGGCTTACTAGTGATTAAAAACTAATGTTACTTGTGCTAGCTACTTGTTTTCGGTCTTGACCACAACACAAACTAAAGTTTATTCATTGTTATTATTGTGAAACATTCAATTTAAGATGACCTGCCTGTACTGGCAAAAAAGTAAAATAAAATCACACAGCATGGCAACCAATTTACCAATTTTTCCACTTTAACTGGTTTTGCAGTTATATTTATGTCCCAATACAAGCTATAGCATTTAAGGTGGACTTTGAAGTTGGGTTAAGAAGCTGGTGAATAGGAGGCAATTTTTCAGCCTTGCTTAAAGATCAACATAAACCATGCAAAGTGGCCGGTTTCGTCATTCCAGTGTACATACAGTTTTCATTCTGTTACACTTTTAGAAAGCTTATTATCACAGTATTTGTAGCCCATGGTAATGTTAACGTATTTATCGTCTTTGCGTTCCTGTCACTCCGTCATGGGCGTCTTGTTTAATGGATGTGGTGTTTGACACAGTTTAGTGTTTGGTTCTTTTCACATATTGTATATTTTAAGTCAGATATCATATGCAGTGAAATGATTTTAATGACGCTTCTGTAGTTCTACATCCTTGACCTGATGAAGTGATAAACACTCAGCAGCCTCTTCATACATTCTCTGCAGTTCACAGGTCAGACACAGGAAGAGGCATTCAACTCCATTACGCAGAAAGCTCGGGAAAGGAATGTTGGCGGTCACCTCACCAGTTCCAAGCTCAGGGACTGGTTGATATCAAGGCAGCGCTACTGGGGAACACCCATTCCCGTGGTGCATTGCGGGTCATGTGGTCCTGTGGCAGTACCTGTGGAGGATCTGCCAGTCGAGCTGCCTAAAGTGCCGTTCCTCACAGGGAAAGGGGCATCACCCCTACAGTCTGCTCACGAGTGGGCCAGCTGCTCATGCCCAAGGTACTGCTTCGTTCTCACTGTGTCTGTGTGGTTACACACCAAATATTTTAAAAAATAAACAATGCGAAAATATGTATTTCAGAATATTATATACAGCTCTAGAAATAAATAAGAGACCACTCCAGTCTCTTTTTAATTTAGCATCTACACATATACAGCAGGTTCTTAGTGAGAACAGAAGGTTCGGCTCTAGCTTTACTGGCAGATGCTGTGAGAACAAGGTCAAGCAGCAAACACACAGGACAACACAGCTACAGACTGGCAGAGGGCCAAAACCACTCTACTGCCTGTGCTGAGCACCACCTCATTCGACCGTCACTTAACCACTGTAAGATGACCTCAAGTGACCTAAAGAAAGACTGGCGAGCGCTGGCTGGGGTGAAATGCACAGTGAGCATGGTTCAAAACAGGGTTCTGGAGGTCATTAATCATTTTCTAAACATGCAGATCTAAATACAATATTTGATCTGGGATTTGGGAGACATGTTTCCAGTAGTGTATAGAATAAAACAAAACTGCTCATTTTGGTCAAACACAACTCAATAACTGTACAACTAGAGAAACTGATTATTTTGAGGTGATCTCTTAATTTTTTCCAGAGCTGTATATTTTTTTGGAAGCAACATTTAAAACAAAATCAAGGCTACTAGTAAGAACAGAGTTACACCAAAGATCCAGGAGCCAGAGCTTATTAGCACTCTTGCATATAGCTTGAGTGCCTATAGCCTAGTATGGTTTGCTGCCGAAGCAGAGAGCAAACTAATCATATTGATGTTGGTCAAAAAAATTTTGATTGCTGGGACAGAGGTGATCAGTAATCTTGGCTAATTCCATGTTAACCACATAGAGAGAAGGATTGGATGAGTGAATTTATGACAATTGCAAAAATTATTTTATTTTACTGTCTGAAAAATCCCAAGATTATCATCAGTTACAGTTACAGTTGCAACAGCCATTATTTAGCATAATCTTCACATTTCTTTAAACTCTTTTAGGCTTGCTGCTCTTCCTACTTCTAAATCTGTAGGCCTTTTATCCAGTAACTACTAGAAATAAGAGCTGCATAACATATAAAATGTTTTTTTGTTTTTTACCTCCTATGTTTTCACTAGTCATATTAGGCACTGATGATTCACGTTATTTAATAGCCAAAATGTTTTATTTTTTTAAATGTTCCAACAAAATGTAATGACTTGTTTTTTCATGACTACTTTTAATGATTGTAAAACATCCTGTGTTTGTCACCGTGTGCCAGCAGGGAGAAATAACAATAACACATTAGCATAGTATCATGTTCAATACAGCAATACAGTAGGGAAGGAAAATGTTACAATCTGCCATTTCCCCATGGCATTCAACAAAGCTGAATGAAAACAAAATGAGTATTTAGAATCTTAGAAATAGTGAAGAGATCATTTGGACATTGTACATACAAGCTGTCCTAGAAAAGCTAATTATTATTATTGACTGTGAACTGTTATTGTATCTCAACTCAGATATTCCAAATTTTCTCAGGGAGCGCTGGATGAAACAAGGCATTCATGTCATCCACCAAATGTGGAGTATTTTAGTCAAAGTAATGCAGGCTAATAGTGAATCAGTGGTGTTTCAGTTGTATCATATTAGAAAGATGTAGCAATTAAAACACTTAGTTAATGAAACTAATGCACTTTGTGTAGTTCTAAGACTGTAGTGCTAAAAAGGAGAATGAACACTAAACTTTAGTGAGTGGTAAGGGTAGGGTTGGCCACGGTGTTGTAATTGATTCTTTCGGGTGTCAGTTGAAGAGAGGAGACCACTCTGGATATGATGTTAGTTCATTGAGCTCTTGTTCTGAAATGCAGTCCAGAATTCAATACACAGACACAAACTTCCAGGGGCCCTTATACCACTGTCGTTAATGCCTCTGTGTCATGCTCTGTTCCAGAGAGGCAACTCCTCCTTCCTAAATGATCAAAGGAAACTAAGCTTTTGATATCAGTGTGGTTTACAAATGATAAAAATCTAAAACAATACATAACATATGTAGAACTAATAGAAGCCAAGAATGTGGTTTCTTAATAGGAGGAATAGATGTTTAGCAGAAGCGACATGCTATGATATTTTTGAAATGAGTGAGTAATAGAGTAAACTCTGAAATAAATGAGTAAACACCCAAAGGGGTGGTTTAGTAATTTTAAAATATAACTAAACACTATTTCATATGTAAAAATGCCATCCTGGCTTTAGAAACGAGGGAATAAAATGTAGACATGCGTATCTCTTTTTTGAGATTAAAAAACGACTATAGTTGTGATCTCGGAGACGGATAGGCTATTGAGCAAGGTCAGCACCTTGAACCAATAAGATGAAATGACGTGTATTTATTTGCTCTCAGTCCTGAGCTGGTAAATTCCTCCAGTCTGTGTGGCCTCGAATCTCATCAGAACAGCACACAAGTCACTGCAGTAATGAAGTGCTGTTTCATCAGTGAGTTTAGGTTATAGGCATCACCACTGAGTCATGAGCTCCATAAGGATGTGTGAAGATATGACTCTTGCTGAGTGTAGGCTGGACTAATAGACTGTTGGGTCAGACTCTGAAGCATGGTTATGCAATTAGTATCAGTACTGATAATGCTGAGGAATGCTGGAGTCATTTTAAACAGTCACTTGACTCCGTAAAGAGATGAAGGCAATATATGGGGACCGTCAGATAATATGTACACTACAAGTGAAACGTTTGGACCTTACTGGATATGTGTTTCGCATCATCAAAAGACATTTTGATCTGAAGACTCAAGCCTTAAATCCAGCATGTTTCCAAAGCCCTATTAGAGTGGGATTAGTTTGACCAATGCAATTTCTGGATTTGATCAGTCGATTTAGACAGGATAAAGTATCTGCTAAATTTCCCTAAATTGCCTCAGATAGCCTGGATCAAAGTGTATAGCCTGTACGTTCACGTTAGCATTAAGATTAAAATGAAATGGATCTATGCAAACGAGTTTCCAGTTAATACCACATAGAAAAGCATTAGGCACTTAAAATGGGCTCTTTCAGTTTATCATGTGCCATAAATGACAGGACAGAAATCACTCTGCCTTTTGAGAGGTGCTTTCAGGATGCTTAATTTTCCCTCTAATCCTCCTAATTAGACCTTCAGCAACAATGTTGTAGATTGCAGAAATCCTGATTTGAACTCGAGGATAAATGTAATATCCTAAGACAGGCTTTTATAGGTCTTAAGTCTTGTCATTGGTAATCTGTGGAATTATAGCACCTCACCAAATACAGTTGCGTTCAAAACACAGTTTTGTGTTTTTTTTGAAACAGAGTTTCATTCTGAAATGCATGCTAGATCATTTTTAAGGCATGCCCAAAATTTTGACTGGTGTACATTAAAAATGAACTACACATGATCCACACTCATCGTCAAAAGAATAGTTACAGCCAGTGTGGGATTGCAGTGCTATTGGGAAGGAGGATAAAGGTTACCAGGAACCAATACATGATGATACATTTAGACCAATATGGGCAACATGTATTGAGCTACACATACAGAAGTAGTGTCACTCAGTATGGCATTAGGCTGCCATGTTTGCTAACGTAGAATGCCAGGCGTCTCAGCATGGAGTTGTAGAGGTTCCTAATGGTGTTCTGTGATAATCCATTCCATGCAACTGAAATGTTCTTACAAAATTCTGGGGGAATTCACAAAACTGTCACGACACTATAGCAGTCTTTTCCAACGTTGATCTGGTGTTAAGGGCAGTCATCCTACACTTCTGCATGCATGTAGTCCTGCAACATGCAGTCATCTGCTATTAAGAGCATCACTGCTCGCTGAATGCTCACAATCGTGGCTGTTGGGTCAGTCAGGTAAAGTGATGAGGCTCATCCTTGCTTATGCACACCTGACAGTGAAACTTAAATCATTTGTATGTCTCATGCCGTCCAACCTACCCACCTAGTTTTACACTTGTTGGTTGATTCCATCTGGGTGCAGCTATGTGTGCAGCTATTTTCTTCCCTCTAACGTAACATGTTCACTTAACGTTAGAAAAAGAACACATGTCCTGTTGTTTCTGCAAGGTAAAACCCAGATTCTGACACCTCTCAGACACGTGCCCCACCCCTACACTGGTATTAGACATTCTGAAGGGTAATCTTAGTGCTATCACCATTACCCAGTTAAACTCTATTGCCCAGCAGAATAACCTGTAGACTGCTAAAACACTAGAAGTGACAACCCCGGTAGGTTTATCTTGTGCATGCATGAGTCTAGAACTTTGTTCTGAGATGGATCCTCAGGAGTACAGATTCCATAATGTCTTTAAAGGGAGATGATTTTGTCGCTGTAAAAGTTTTGTCGTTAAGGTCCATTGATTCCTGTAATGGCAGCGAGATTAGAACATCTCTGTCTGTAGAGAGCGCCATAGTGACAGTTTGAGGGAAATCACTTCAGTTTTTTAACTGATCCTCCCACATCCAATTAGGCAAGCCGTGAAGCGAAAAGAAGTCAGATGAAAGATCGAGTGAGAGATGGGGCTTATCGGCCTAGTCCTTGAAAGAGGCTAAAAAAAAGAAGTAATTTCCTGAGCAGTGATATTGTCTCTGGTCTTGCCGTTACCAGCTGGGGGACTAATTGAAAGCCTGCTCCAGTTCAGTCTTCATATCAGTCCAACTGCAGCCCCGTCCACACCGGTGCTAAACATGTTTATGACTCTGATTTCATGTCTGAGGGATTATTACACACTCACAGCAGGCACTGACCACTGATAACAATTACCTAGAGCTGAAACCTGCATTAATACAAGGGTTAATATCAGTGGGTATGGATTAGAGAGCTTTAAACTGGGGTTCCAAATCATTTGGAACTCATGGCGCATGAGAAGATTTAATTGGCAGGCCAATATAACACCGTTATTGATGTGGCCTGATAAATCTCCCTTGGTTAGTACAGTCACACAATGTAATAAACAGCAAATAATATACCACACATTTCTGTTTGTAGCCATTTTTCCATAATTGTTGAATTCCCTACTATTCAAAGAATTTTTTTTTTTCCAATTTCACTGAAAATAAGCTGCAGGCATATGCAGATGTTTGAGTTTCCACTGGTTAAATTATGTTTTGTTGAAATTAAAACATAAAATGTGGCCTGTGCAAGAATTATGGCACTTTTTAATATGTCATTTGGCCAGGGTTGACCAACTACGTATCGATCATGCATTTTGCCAAATAAATTTGTGAGCTTAAGTGAAATATAATATAATATAATATAATATAATAACAGCAGTTGTAGATGAACAGTGTTTTTGGGACTTTCTTGTCATGGCAGACTAGCCGTACTCTCACATGGTTCACGTGTATAAACTTCTTCCTTTTTCCAAGCTGGGTGGGACGTGGGCTGTCACCCTGCTTTTAGGACTGAAAGTTCTCTGATTGTTTCTCCTCCTCTGGTGCTCTGGCTGCACTTTTTTATGTGACATATGTTTACTGTAATGTATTTTAGTCTCCTCCCTCCACTACTATTCCAAGGCATCATGATGTTTGGGATATATGTGTTTGATTGCTTCATTGGTGCAGGTTTAAGACAGTTTTCAGGTGCTAGGTGCCAAACCTTTGGCATACCAGTGTCATTTGTTTGGAACATTATTAAAAAGAAAGAGTGCACTGGTGAGCCAAGTAACCAGAAAGAGACAGGCATATAAGACCTGTAACTGGTGGCAGAAGAATTCTCACCATAATGAAGAAAAATCTCCTGTCCGACAGATCAGAAACACTCTTCCAAAGGCAGGTGTGGATTTGCCAATGGCTGCTGTCTGCAGATGGCTTCACAGACAGAAATACAGAGGCTGCACTGCAAGATGCAAACCATCAGTTAGTTGCAATACAGGCTGGCCAGGTTATAGTTTACTAAATTAAAGTACTTAAATAAACCAAAAAAATTCTAGACAAGGACGAGACATGGATTAACTTGTATTCCAAGATCCATAGCACATCACTTCATCTGTGAAACATGGTGGTGGTAGTATTAGTGTCTGGGCCTGTATGGCTGCCACAGGTATTGATTAATCCTGAGTAATGATGTAACTGCTGATGGTCAAATTCTGTTGAATTCCGAGGTCATTTGGTTTGTTATTTACATGCAGGCAGTCAAAGAGTATGCAACAAAGAACTAAACGTGACTAATGTGCTGTGTACGTAGCACTGCCTTGGTTGTGCCATACATCATATGGTTGTTCAACATTGTGAACATATGTCACATAAAAGCTTATTTGCATGTTAAAAGCCTGAATTTTCTCTTTGATCTTTTTAACATTAATTACTGTTTGAGTACTTAAACATTGTAATTCATCTCTAAGGCATGCACAGAGAAACAGACTTCAGCAAACCTTATCGCTTATGGTTGTGAGTGCAGCCGTGACTGTGAAGTAAACTTTTCCCTTCCTTGGCCATCGGCCTCTCTGAAGTTGTCGTGCACATGCAGGTCTACAGCACTCTAAGAGCAGCTTATCACATCAGATTGCCATAATGAGCTGGAAAATGATTTCGAGCAAAACCCTTCGCAGCCGAATTTGGCTCACTTCACAGAAGCACCACTCTGCCCAAGTGCCAGCAGTGTGGGCAGACGCAGCACACGTGTTTAGTCTCCTCTTCAACAGGCCTCAGCTGTTACTGTCTGTCTAATGGGTCTCTCATCTCCTCACTGGACAAATAGCAGCCATTATCACAGCCAGGTACCAACACAATGCTTCAGTGCAGAGTCTGAATCTATTATGAACTCAGATGTGAATTGGAGTCCACTTACACGTTTCAGACCAGCTTAACGAGAGACGGAAAGCCTTGGAGAAAAAAAAACCACGTCACCTTTTTTCCCCCCATGGATTTCCTTTTTAATACGCAGGAATCAGTCTTTGCTGCAGGACACTTCATTATGGCTCGTATTGGGTTTTTTTCATCCTGAAATGGCACCTGGCTTTCAAAGAATTAACCTGCTACACCTTAGGCTAGTTGCTAGGCAACACAGAGGCGCCATGCTCATCCTGTTGAGCGAGCGTTAGAGCGGGCAGGCTTGTGGGAGAGCAGTGCTGATTGTCAGTGCCGGGCGCTGGAAGCTCATGTCCCCAGAGAAGAAGAAAAGGCTGGTGCTGGCTGCCGGCTGCCCTGTAAGCCGCCCTATAAGCTGTACAAGAAAGGCCGGGACCCTGTGGTCATTAGCTTTTCTGTGCAAGGGGAGCCATTAATTTGCCTGAGGTGCTGCTGTTAGTGATGCAGATCAGCTGACTGTATTCTGTAGAGACTTGTTACAGTTAGTGTGAAACTGACGCAGGAGCTTTTCAGCTCTGTGTTTTGTTGTGCGAGTGAGCGGGCGAGCGAGTGAGCATGTCTTGTTTGAAAAGCAGTGGCTAACCTACAAAGTCTTAACTGAAAGCTTAGAACTTCTGTTGCCTTGTTTCTGAGGTCTGTGTTGGGATTAAGCTAAAAAATTCTCATTCCAGTCGGTTTTTAACATCTGATTGGCTGAGCCATGTTCAGAATGAAACACTCTATAGGCCATGCACCATGCTTTCAAAAATATTTGTACTGTTTATTTGAGTGGCTGCTGTTAGTGATGAAGATCAGCTGGCTATATTCAAACAGGGTGTTGGTACTCTTTATGTTGCTTACCTGGGCCACTGAATGCAGTATTGCTAGGTAGGACCAGGCACTAGTTGTTTGTGCATACATTGGCAGTGCTGCTTAAAGTTTGTGAACATTTTATCATTTTGTTTCATTTCTACAAAACAAAAATGCCCACAATATGACAATCCTCATATACACAATAACAATAAATAAATAGAACCCAATTAGACAAATAAAAATCTTCAGTTTTTCCATTCATTTACTGAACAAAATAACAAAATACTTTATGACTTGGTGTTCTTGTGAACTAACTGATCAACTTGGTAATAATGAAGGTCCTGAGAATCATTTGGAAACCAAAAAGTGTATGTGTATGTGCAACTTGAGTCTTCACCACCAACACCAACACGCCAAGTGCTTTTTTTGCCATTGCTCATAAAAATAGAATAGAATAGAATCTCTTTGTCATTGTACCATGTACAACAAAAGCTGGGTGCAATACGCACAGTGCAAACACCAATAAGGTTAAAAGAACAATGAAAGAGCTATATAAAAAAGTCAACATAATGAAATTAAGGCTTTTAAGACTTTTCGACAGTTTGTTGGAACAATTTGCTGTCAGTGAATAAATGAAGGAATTTCAATATCATTGCTATACTTTCTAGTAATTTTCCCACAATGGTCTGTGTGGGTTTAGTATAAAATGTTTTCAAGTGTTATTTTTGCCATATCACCCACACCTGCTTTAAAGGTGAATATCCAATGAGTCATTCACCGTAAAACTGCAACATTCAAAGTAAAATTTAGTTAAATGTCGTACGAGCCTTAGTGTCCATGTTTAAAATAAGAGCTGATAAGAGTAATAATGAACCCAGGTAATAATGAAATATACGCAGTTTGTATCTCTCGTGAAGTCCCTGCATGGTTTCTGGATTGTGCATTGCTGTATTAGGATATGCATGGCTAATGCATGTAATGATAGTAATATGAAGTGGTGGTCTCAATTGCAATTCTTGTTCAGCAGATTGCTTGGTACTCATAGTCTACTACATTTCTTGAAGGAAGAGTTGTTTATTATACCTGGGTATAGGGTAGGGTAAAGGGTATAGGGCATTTGTGTCTTTCTTATGTGTAACCAACCATGCTAAAATCACTGTAACACCTGGCCTCCCAGTTTTGTGCTTTTACTTTATTACTTAATGGCCGTCACATCTGTTTAATATATTGCTGCTGCTGGAAGAAAACCTAACATGACATAAGTTGAAAATGCTAGTTGTTATTTACATTCGAGGCAAATTTTATGATAAATGGCCCATAAATGTTTTTTTCCTCTTCTCCTATAAAGTTTTGGGGGTTTTATTCCAACAGTTGTGATATGTGGCATATATATTACCTCTCAATAGTGATTTTCTGTAATGTATTTTTGCAGAGACATGTTTAAAATTATTTTGATATGATGCTAATAATTTATTATAACTATTTATTATAAACTATAATAATTTATAGTTTTTCATAATAAGATTAGAGACCTTAGAATCAGATACATTGGTCATGCTTCAGTTTACATTTTTGGTATTTGGTTGATAACAGGTTAGTCTGCACTTTGTAAGTAGTTACTGAATTACAGTCATTTATATGACAGATGGCTGCACAACCTTTGTGTCTTGACATTTGTGTAAAAGTAAGTATGTGTCAGTGTGTGTATGCGCGCATGTGTGCGTGGGTACACCCTAATTTTGTGAGCATCACTGACAGACAGGCAGTGGTGCTGTTTATTTTGGAGGGAAGAGATGGAGGGTAATGCTCCAACTCAAATACACAGATACCAATGCACCATTGTCTATTGGAGCATGTGGTGACCTCTGCTGTGGGCAGCAGCAGCCAGTCTCTAATCAACACACTGGAGCAGAGTGGCAGGGACAGAGCAGTCCACAGAGACGTGCCATACAAGCCCAGCCCGCTGACATTTCATACTGCAAGCAGGACAGCCTGTACTACTGCTAATGAGAAATCTTCCTTATTACGCATCTTATTACGCTAGTTGTCCTGCCTTTTCAGTGGCTTCTATAGAGCCGTGTTCTTCTGTATACCCCAACAGAGAGACCCGCTTTGATCGTGTATCATATGCAAGTTATTCAAGTCAGCTTGGGTTGTATTTTCTGTGTTGTGACGCATTACTGAATGAAACATTGTATAGTGGAGGCTTCTGAGGTTGGGCAGGTGTGCTGTAATGGGCAGGTAAACCATGATATCATCGCTTAGTACTGTTCCCCCACCCATTGGTGCATGCTGTAATGAAAATTTAAGTTTTTAACCGGGCACAAACTGTGTTATTGATTCTAGGTTGCTATGTGGACTGTGAAGCTGGTTTAGACATGCAACCTTAATCAAAAGGAGCAAATAAGGCTACGGTGTTGCTTATCACTATAGTCTTCAATGAAGCAAAATTATTAGACATGCAATAAAATCATGCTCAAGAGCATTTCAGCTATTGACATCTCGATAGATCAACTCATATCAGAAATCATAATGCATTTTTTGTCTGTATTGTGCTGTACTCCCAAGTGGAGTTGTAATTCAGGGTTTCTGAACTAGCTGAGTGTTGTCTCTTGATAATGGATAGTGGGTTGTGGGAGCAGGAAAAATTATTATTGGTTTCCTTGCATGCCGATGTATGGTGAATTTCATTACACTGCAATCAAAGATTTAAATATGATATAATTAATATGATGATGTAAAAAATATTTATTCAGATAACAGGCCAGACTTTGGATTTGCTTAGGATTTTTAGATCAGCATTAGCACAAGGATTAGACTTTGGGTTGAGTAAGGGTTTGGAGTGAGGGCTAGAATGAAGACCAAGGATTAGATTGTGAATCCTGAGGAAGACCAGGACTAGGGAAAGGTTTAGAATTAGGGACAATTAAGGGGGGTTACTAATTTAGTGCTGAAATCCTTAGGAAAAGCACTGCCAATACAACGGGACACTCTGGAGCAGCTACACATGACCATAAGATCCCAGGCCTCAGCTAGAGGGGTACAAACGTCCCCCAGCCAGAGCAAGAGTGGAGCAGAGGAATGGTGTTCTCTGAGGAGCTTCGTTTAGCACATTTGGGATGAACTTGCATAAAACTTGATCCACAGCTATTATCCACTGTCCGTTCCTGGTCTTGGTAATGCTCTTGTGCCTGAATACAATCAAATTCTTGCAGCAATGTTACAACATCTAGTAAAAAGACTTCATAGAAGACTAAAGTCACTTACAGCAGTGAAGAGGGACACCCCCCCCCCATAATACCCTTCATTTTGGATGATCGGGTATCTGCTGTTAGATGGTTGAGAAATTTGTGAAATGCTGGTGGTATGTGAGAACTTTGGCAGGCGTTTTGGCTGTTTTAGTCATATTGCTGTGTGAGTACGTTCTATACTGTATCCTTACCTTCTCTTATGTCACACTGTGCCTCGCCAGGTGTAAAGGCCCTGCTCAGAGAGAGACGGACACCATGGACACGTTTGTGGATTCTGCCTGGTATTATTTCAGATACACAGACCCGCACAATAAGCTGAGGTAAGCACAAAATCCAGGACCTCTCTTTCCGTCCACCTTTACTCTCACACTTTCAGACCTGCATGGCTGGGTGAGGTGTGTGGATTTGTTGGGATTTCTGTTATGAAATAGCAGATCTTAGACTGGGACGTTCCGGATACGCTGAGAGCCCATCTGTCTGCAGATGGTAGGATAAAATACAGATATTAAAGTCATTTAAATGTCATTGTCTGGGTACAGACATTCTCTCTCACTCACACAATTGCTCATGCCCCCTCTGTCTGTTTCCCTCTCTCTCTCTCTCTCTCGCTCTCTCTCTCCTCTCTCTTTCTCTCTCTCTCTCTCCCCCTCTCTCTCTCTCTCTCTCTCTCTCTCTCTCTCTCTTCTCTCTCTCTCTCTCTCTCTCTCTCTCTCTCTCTCTCTCTCTCTTCTCTCTTTCTCTCTCTCTCTCTCCCTCTCTCTCTCTCTCTCTCCTTCTCAGATTCACTCACTGCCTTTCTTATTCGTTTTCTCTTTTCTTTTTTCTTTCTCTCTGTCCGTTTCTCATTCGCACCCTATCTCTCACTCTCCAGCTCTCTCCCATACTGTCAGTTTATCCATTTCTCTCTGTCAGTTTCTCTCTCTCTTTCATAAGCTCTCGTTCTCTATACTTTTCTATCTTTCTATCTTGCTAACTCTCTCTCGCTCTCCCAATGTCTCGCTTTCTCTTTGTATTCCTATCTCTCTGTCTCTTTCTCACGCACTCTTTCTTGCGCTCTCTCCATCTCTGTCTCTCTCTCTCTGTCCCTTTGACTCTCTCTGGCTGTGGAGATTATAGTCTGTTGGTCATCGCCTGCTGTGTCGATGGTGATACAGAGAGCTTGACAAAAGAGATTAATTTGCGAGCAGCGGGGCTTCTCTTCCTTCTCTGACCTTGCTGTGCAGCCGCGCCGGTGCTTTCGTCCCCGAGCTGGGCAGATTATCCCGCTACAGGAAAAGCAATTATGCTGTTTACAGCTCCACGTTGGTATGGAGCCCGGGGCTAACAGTAACACAAAACTAAACTGCCGTGTGTAACCTGCTGTGACCAAGCCATGTTAACCCAGCGGTGACAATAGTCCATCAACAGAAGCAGTGATTAATATATAAGCAGATCCACTTAAAGATATTGAGAGATTATATAAGTGGCTGTTCGTTGGATAATTGCAGAGATTACACATGTCTTTGATTGTATCTAATTACAAATACCTGAATACTCTATATAATAATAATAATAATAATAATAATATTAAGGAGAAGATGTACTTGGATTTATCTTTTTCTAGTGCAGTATTTTGCTATTTGTATGCACACATTAATAGTCATTGCCTTACTTTGACTGCTAATGTAATCAACAATGATAGCCCTAAGGTCCATCTGTAAACATGTCAGTATCGCATTCCTATATGTATTGCTAACAACCTATTATTTTATTTTAGGTTATATATTATTAGATGATCTAATCTGACAATTAAATCTCTGAAAACGCTATACAGTATGTGCTTAGCACACAACCACTAATTTCTATAAGAGGAGATTGACTGTACAAGGACGCCCTCTTGTGGTGGCAACCATCCATATCCTCCCTGTACAGTGTGTGGTTAGACATCCTGATCCTGTCCTCTACAGGCCTTTTGAGCGCTCACTAGCTGACCACTGGATGCCTGTGGACGTTTATATAGGAGGGAAAGAACATGCGGTCATGCACCTGTACTACGCTCGATTCCTCAGCCACTTCTGCAAAGACCAGGACTTCATTTCGCACAGGTACAACACCCACACATGTTTTCGTACAGTCTTTTAGGTAATATGAATGTGCCGTATGTATTTCTACACAGTACCGTGGTAAAAAGGCATCCAGGCAAATGATTTAAAATCGTTTTCCTTAACAGTAAATAAGTTTGTGCTTGTATAAATATAATTCAAATAACTGTAGATAAACATAAATGCAGCCAAAAGAAAATTACAGAGAATTCCACCAGCAGCACACTAGATTTAATATGATAAGGTACTGGATGAGCTAAACCAGGTATTGAATGATGACTAGAAATAATAGTTGGCCTTCACGAGAAAAGAGTTGGAAAGAGTGAAAGAGTGAGACAACATTTACTATGTAGAATCACTAGTTACTATATTAAAGCTGTTGATATTTATACCTTCAGAATGATGAACAGATCTGTAGACAGTTGTACAGTGACTGAGATAATGATGCTGAGAACACTGAGAAAGAAACTATGCTAGAATATCAATAAGTGCCTTATATTTGAAATGTGGCCTTCAGGCTAACTTAACAGGATAACTTACCAAGAAATGTTCTTTATCACTTGAGAGTTTTTGGTCTGGTAATCGTCTGGTCTGTACCTTACAGTAATAAAATCTACATTGTATAACTGAATCAGTGTAAATGCTACTGGATATGTGAGTAAATGTAAGAAATGTGACCAGTATGTATTACACAGCCATATGCAAAAGTTTGGGTAAGTATGTGTGGTTTCTGGGTGAAAATATGTCACACGTCCTCTATAGAGGATACTCATTGTATATGTGTGTACATTTTAGTGTACAGTTACTACTGATTTAAATATCATTTTTAATAAAAGAGTATTTTATAGTATATGTATTTGTTCTGAATGAACAAATGACTGTACTTAAAAGGATGTTTATTTATTTCACTGAGAAAATCAACATGCCATTTTTTGAAAGGGGCTGTTACAAGTAGATAGTCTTTTTGGTTTTGGTTTGGGATGAAGGCCTGCAGCCATACTGGCCTTTTGTGGGGAAGACTGGACAGCCATGCCGTAGCTCGGCAAATGATCTGACGAAGCTTCTTATATGGAACTGGAGTATGGAGTTTTTATTCAGAAACAGTTCTGCTCTGTAAGCTTCACAGTTCATTCTGAAAGATCATCAGATTATTTTAATCGAGCATAATTATCTAGTTGTTTAACATCAGGGATACTGACAGAATCTTTGAATGAGGTTTACAGGGATGGGCTGTTTCTGTCTAAAGAAATTCCTAAAGTTTTAATGGGCTGTCCATCAAAAATTTTCAAAAATTCTTCAAAATTAAATTTTCAAAATTTTTGAAAAGTAATTAGTCATCATAAAGAGGGTCACCTGTAGTCATTTGTAAGTGCGGGTGGTAATATTTCAGAGGACAAATTTGCCCAGTGTGCACTTTAAGTGCTTTCTAGCAGACTGGCATGATACTGGTTTTAGCGTTTTTTTATTTTATTGGTGCTTAAAGTTAAACAAAGTAGAAATAAAATTTAAATGAGTTAAATAAGTACTTTCTCACTGTCAGTGAATATATGTATAGTTTATCCAATTGCCTTCCTTGTTTAACTGTTAGTATTTATCCTCCTCCCTAAAGAAAATACCATTGACACAACTCAGCCAGTCTGTCTCATCCAGATTCCTGGACTGTTCATACCATGTTTGTTCAGCATGCAGTGCTTACCCCCTTGAAACCGCGACCACTTGAACACAGCATTATCACTGTTAAGAACTTCTCCTGAGTGCCATTTTCAGTGCGTGTTTACGTTTGTGGTTTTCCCTCTGAAGAGAACCCTTCAAGAAGCTGCTTGTGCAGGGCCTTATTAAGGGCCAGACGTTCAGAGTGGCTGAGACTGGCCAGTATCTGAGGAAAGAGGATATCGATTTCACAGGTGCGTGTCTGTTTTAGATGTTTCCCTTCGCTGCTCAGCGATCATTATATCTCATACAGTTCTGCTTCCGTCAGCTGAGCCGGTTATGCCTCGCTTGTTGCTGAGGTCTAAAATAGACTGAGCTTCACATTGCAACTCGGGAGTCGTCAGCTTAGTCATACAGACCATACAAACCACTTGAGATAAATTCTTCACAAAACTCCATTTCCACCTCTCTCTCTCTCTCTCTCTCTCGCTCTCTCTCTCTCTCACTCTCTCACTCTCTCACTCTCTCACTCTCTCAATCTCGCTCTTTCTCTCTCTCTCTCTCTCTCTCTCTCTCATTCTCATTCTCTCTTATTGACTCTCTTTATTTTTTTTGCTCTGTCTTCTTTTTCTCTCTCTCTTCTTTCTCTCTTTCGCTCTGTCCTTTTTCTCTCACACACTCATTCTTGTTCTCTCTCACCCTCTTTCTCTCTATCTCTCTTTTCTTATCCCTTCTCTTTCTTTCTCTTTTTGTCAATCTCATTTTTCTCCTTTTTGCTTTCTTGCTCTCTCAACCTTTTTCCTTTCTTGCTGTCCTTGTTCTTTCTTTCTCCCCCTCACCTTTTTTCTCTCTCTCTCCCTCTTTCTTCTTTCTTATTCTCCTGCCACTCTTTTCTCTTTCTTGCTCTGCCTCTTTTTGCTCTTTTCTTTCTCTTTGTCTTTCCCTCTTTTCTACTCTCTCTCTTTCTCTCCCCCTTTTTTTTCTCTCTCTCTCTGGTGAGCAGTGGATGTTGCATGTCTGAATTGTTGCCAGGCAACCGTGTAAACAGGGGTTTCAGGCGGGACTGTGTATTGTAGGTATCAAAGGGAGTCTGTGCGTTAATGCCTTCAGTGTCAGTGAGCGCAGAGATGATGACTAATTTGTGTGTCTGTGTGTGTGTTTGTGGTCGAGGCAGTAGTTTCCACAGTTATCGGGTTCCTGGACTGCGCCCACGTTGTTCAGAGAAGAAATTAGAAAGCCAGTGAATACCAGTTCTCTTCTTCATCCTGAGCCCCTCACTCCTCCTCAGCAGTATTCAGGCTGATTCGACTGATTCTGAGACCGCTTAACGTTTGGAAATCATCATGATTTAATGTAATCAGTATCAGTCCGTCTTGCTTTTCAGTCTCAAGAGAGGGTTTTAAAGTCTGAGTTTATCTTTGTGTTTACTTTGTTGGTTAATTTTCAGAAGGGGTATGTTGCCCGTGCCATTTTCATTAAGTCAGTGAACCAGTGGGCTGGAAAAATGTAAAGGGGACCTCATATGTTTAGTGTGTTGTTTAGCGCTTTGTGCATGTAAACGGGCTGCAAAGTTATAAAGCCCAAAATGCACAACAGAGAAAAACCCTTCTACAGAAACTGCTTTTATTAGCTGCCTAAAACATGATGACATCATCCCGTAACGCAAGTCTAATTGTTCGCATACTGGAAAGCTTTGCACGCCCTTGCACAACACCCAAAGAACTAAACAAGTAAAAGCTTGTAACTCAGTTGCTTAAACTGATACAGCAGAACCAACACCATAGTAATTGCAGCCACAGCAGTGACTAATGATAGCATGGTGGGGAAAGGGTGGCTTAAAGACACAGGAGCTCAGAGTTACAGACAGAGGGTGTAAACCTAGTCTAGTAGACCCCAAAAACAAAATGATAAACTCTAAACATAAACATAAAAAAAGTCCCCTTTAATACTAACCATTAATATCATCTTTTCATTTCCACTTCCACCACCTAATGAATGTTTGAGCAAAAACATTAATTTGCATGAATTCGATCCTCAATGATGCCACAGCCATCCGGAAGTCACAAAAAGTGAAACTGCCCTTGCTGTCTCTGGGTGGGTAGGACAGCCTTTCATTTCTCCTCTGAGTATGTTGATGATTTGTTTGCGGCAGGTTGAAGGATCCACTGAGGTTTCACATTTCTTGGAGGAAGCTCTATCTAGTCTTCGCCTTCCTAGCTTGGTAGCATTGTGTGATAGGGGAGACCCAGCAAACGAGTGAGAACTGGACACGACTAAATTAGAGGGAGAGTGGGCTTGGCAAATGCTGTTTTGTTAAGATCTGAAGTTCTAGTTTTGCAAACAGGTTATGCCCTTTTCTGTTTGATTCCTCTTCTCTGCAGGGGCAGAGCCTGTGCAGAAGGGCAGTGGCAAGCAGCTGCAGGTGACCTGGGAGAAGATGAGTAAATCCAAACACAACGGGCTGGACCCTCAGGAGGTGGTGCAGCAGTACGGCATTGACACTGTGCGCCTCTACATCCTTTATGCAGCTCCGCCAGAACAGGACATCCTGTGGGATGTTAAAAGTAAGCACTTGTAGCTGCTAAGGACCTGCTGCTAAGGTACAGGTGTCAGGGATGCTGAGGGAGCTGAATAGTGAGTACTTCAGTGAGAAAAAGCTACTCCATCCAGAACCAGTTACAGACCAAGTCTCCTTAACTTAAAGAGTACATATAATGGAAAACTGAATTCTCCTCGCGTTATAAACATAAATGACCTTTTGAGAAAATGTAGGACATAAACTAATTACAGTTTAAACTTTTACCTTTGGGAACTGGCTAGTGTATCAGTTCACATGTGTTTTAATTTTTAAACACATTTTTGTGATCTGTTTATTTAGAAAATCACTAATGACGCCTCTAGAGGGCTGTTTGGAACCATGCTCGCTCTGTATTCCACCCCAGCCACCGCTCGCCACCGCTCGCCGCTCGCCGCTCGCCAGAACTAGTTTCCTTACTGTGCATATGACAATAAAGCTTTGAATCTTGAATCTTGAATCTTTCTGTAGGTCACCTGAGGTCATCTTACGGTGATTAGGTAACATTGGAATAAGGTGGCTCTCATCACAGTCAGTAGAGAGTGGTTTTGGCCCTCTTCCAGTCTGTGGCTGTGTTGTCCTGTGTGTTTGCTGCTTGACCTTGTTCTTAAGAACTAGACGCTCATAGTATCTGCCGGTAAAGCTAGAATCCAACCTTCTGTTCTCACTAAGACCCTGCTGCACATGTGGAGATGCTGATTTAAGAAGAAACTAGAGTGTTCTCTTATTTATTTCCAGAGCTGCATATCTAACACGTGTCATTTTGTTGTATAAAAATAATACTATATAATAATGTTCTATTTTCTTTAAAGGGATTGTTTTAAGCAAAATGATTTTGCTATACATGAAGTGAGCATATTTCTTAAAGCTAAATTATCTGCCAATATTGTAAAACAATCGTGTTTTAAATATACACATAAGTTAAACACTCTTAGAGTATTCCTACAACTATCTTAAAATTCTGTTTTCAATTAGATATAGATAGTAAGATAATGTGACGTACAGAGGTATCATTTAAACTAAGAAGATTTCATTTTTGTAGTTGTTTGCAAAGGCACTGATTTGTAGGGACCTGCAGTTCTCTGTAGTACTTAGATATTTAGTGTTTGTAACTGTTATAATTGTGGTTAATTCAGGCTGATAAAGGTGAATCGGCCTGTTTCGCTCACTGTGTGTATGTTTGTGTTTAGCGGATGCTATCCCCGGCGTGCTCCGCTGGCAGTCTCGTCTTTGGGGGCTGGTCACGAAGTTAAGAGAAGCTCGTCAGGGCGGAGAGACCCCCAACCCCTCCATCCTGAACAAGAAAGAGCGCTCTGAGGCCAGGAGGATCTGGGAGAACAAGAATCATGCCATCACACAGGTGAGATGCCACACCTTCAGTTATAAAAGCATTTAGCTGCCGCACAATATTAAACCATTGTTCATTTGCACTGCTTTACCAGCTGGGGTCGCCACTGTGAGGGTCAGACTCATGAGTATTTTGTTTAGACTTTACAAAGGAGCTTTATGTCTCATCTTTACTGTAATGTCGGTTGTCCATTCTGAGCTGTTAGCATATACTCTTCTTCCTTATACATGTTTTCATGAAAGTTGGTTTTGGGAATATTTCCTGAGTTTTGTTTAAATGTACTGACAATTAACCAGTGATAGCTGACACAATAATGGCCATTTAAGAGAAACGATATCTTCAAAAAAGGGAGAGAAGCTGTGTATGTGTACATAAATGAGTACGAACCCCTTCCACAGACATCTCTACATCTCTAATGATTTTTTTTTTTTATTTAGTTTTGAAGTGAGTCATAAGGGTCTCAATTCTCCAAAGTGTAAGAATCCAGTTCCAACACTATGTAGGATGTGGGGATATAGAGAACTTGCTAGTGAAATTGCTTCTTTGTGATTGCACACAAGGTGCAGAATCTAGTTTTCTAATGTCAGCTGTTTGGAACCCCTTCCCCAAGTGGATGAGAGTTTGGCAGTTAAGAGTTTGAACTCTTCTTGAACTTGAACAAACCTTAGTATAGGACATGTCTTCTGAGGATGTGGCCTAATTATTAACTATCATCATCATATATTCACCAGCTTGATGTTGATATTACGTTTACATTTGACCGAAACATTAAGGCAGGTCTTATTAATGAGCCTGCGTGTGTGGTGTGATTAAAGACGTACGATGTGAAAAAATACAGGGTGACTTTTTTCCTGACCTAAGAATGCTGCTTCTTTCAGTTTGCACTTTTTTGCTATGTCTGTTTACTTCTGAAAAATAATAATCCTAAGTTATTTATTATTATTTATTTTTTACAAAATACATGCATTTCATTCAAATTATTCAATATGTATCCAATGCAGTGACTATAAAGCAATATATCACAAAGCCTTCATGAACTTTTAAGATGTTTCCTAATTACTACACAAGTTCTAGAGAAATAGTTGCCCATACTGTTCTTCATTTCTATTGGGGATGGGTGATGTATGATGTTTATAGTATTGAGCATCCTTTGAGCATTTTCAAAAAGAATGCACACATATCCAGATATATTGTTTATCAGCAAAGGGCTGGAAAATATCAACGTATCAAGACATATCATCTAATCATACCGTCCAGCTCAAGTCTAATAACAGTAAGCAACCTGATCGATCCTAATGCCACTGGAAACAACAGAGAGGGTGTGGAGAAGGGATGGTAAATGGAGCAGCCAATGCATCAGTGCATTATAAATAGCATCTCCTGCATCTGGTAGCCAAGGTCAAGATCGATTTCTCCAGAGGCTTAGGCTGGGTAAAGGAATTGGCTTGTGGTAGATCCTGCCCAGAGCCACTAACCCACAGCGTCCCTTTGATCGCCCGCCTGGAAAGTCTCTGTCATTAACCACGTCCTTTCTCTTGAAGGGCCTCGGTAGGCACCTGCCACCCTGTTTAGCTGGCCTAGGACCTGCATCCCAGCCTAAACCCTAATTTTATCTAATGCAGTAGAAGATTCCCTACTGTGCTCAGATCTTGTAACAAAACACCAGTGTTCAAAAAAAGAGAAAAAAAAGCGCCATGGCCCCTTTTCCCTGCTGGATTACAGGAGGAATGTTCACATGCTCTGTGCCCTTTCATTAGCAAAAATATCTCTAGCAGGGAAGCATCAATAGGAGACAGCGGAATTATGTGTGGCATGTCCTGCGCCCAGCAGCATGTGTGCTCCATATGTTCAACTTTACATTCATTTTTGTGAGATATTCCTTCTTTGTCATTGACAACATGAGCATTTTATCTTTTTCATATTTTACCATATTTGTACATACACTGATGAGCCAAAACTTTGTGACATGCTGTTGATCTTTATCATGTCACCAAAACAGCTGTGTCCTGCTGAGGCATAGACTCTGCAAAGTCTATTAGAGAGTGCCCTACGGTAACTGATTCCAAGACATACTGATGTAATCACTTCTCTAGGTTTATGGTGCACATGTACCCGGCTGTCCATGTGTTGTAAATGAATACAGGACTCATCAGGCCAGACAACCTTAGTCCATAGTTCCAAGGTCCAGTTCCGATGCTTCCATGGTCAGTGTAGGCACAGTTGAACATGGGTTAACACTGGATACTCTGATCAGTCTCCAACTGTGCGGCCTCAATCCCAGCAGAGTGTGAGCACATATTCTTCCTGTGACCATTGTTAAAATTTCTGTGACTTGTTCCACAGTAGCCCTTCTGTTGGTTCAGGCCAGACAGGCCTACAGACAGGCCAGACAGGATAGCCTAGATAGATAGATATTACATATCAGTGGGCCTATATTGCCCTATTAATGGTTTGTGCTTTGTCTCTACTTGGAACACTGTCAGTAGCTTATCTCTGCTGATCTCCAGCACTCTACAAGCCTTGACACATTGAAAATGCTCTAGCCCACACATCTGGCCGTAACGTCGTCTGGTCCAATATGTCCCTTGTCAAAATCACACATCGAACATGTCCATCATAAGAACCAACCGTTCAAGAAGTGTTTAATACATCACCGTCCTTAACAGGCACTCTTATGGGCTAATCAGTGTTATTTGCTTAGTCTGTAAGTTTTCATAATGTTTCATCTCATTGGTGTACATCATGCACGCACTTTAGCCCATGTGGCATAAAGGAACAATACCTGATCCTCCCAGTCAAAGGGACTGGAAGAATAATGTCACAGGTAGGTGATGAGTACTGAATTATGCTAATATGCAGTATTTTGATTGGTAGGTTACCACTCACTTCACAGAGGACTTCCTGTTGAATGCAGCCATCTCACGGCTGATGGGACTGACCAATACACTCTCAGTAAGTCTGCTGTAAAGACTCACTCATCTTGTATAGTCCCTAAACTGTGCTTAAATCACTTCTGTGCTGGTGTACATTTTATTTATTTAGTTTATTTATTCATGTATTTGTTTGTTTTGTTTATTTGTTAAGGATACTTTTTTTTAATATTAGATTATAAGAACTGTGCTGAATCACATCAGAATACTAATTATATTTTGCTGCTGTTTCCACTGGGTGAAAATTTCATGATGAATGGACCAACAAAATAGGCCCAAAACTTGGTGGGAAAAAGTCTGGTTCCATTGACTTTCATTAAAATCAAATTATAATTTCGCCATTTCGGAGATACTTGTTTTTCTTTGGGCAGCGACAGTATACTTGAGCACATACAGTACATGTTCACAAGTAGGCCTTACAGGATATCTGGGTGGTCCTCTGAGAAAAGCGCAGACATGGAGGAGTGTTGGAAATCCCCTGTTGTCTAAAATGGATTGGACTGCAGTGTTGTTCTATACTGTGAGGGTTTGTTCATTGGATAGCTCTTAGTAAGTCTCACTGTGTCCTAATTCACATCAACAAGCCTTTTGGCACTTTCATTAAGAATTTCATTGATTTTTCAAAGAACACAATTATGTTTTTCAGGTTTTAATGTGATATGGGTCATCTTGGAGAAGTTTACTAAAATCCATTTAGGGTTTGTTTACAGTGGTGCTGATGGGAAGCAGGGTCCACAATGTCTACAATGCAAATATAGCCATTTTCTTTACTATACAAAACAATCACTCAGTTAATTTATGGCTTCTGGGTTTCTTACATGTAATGTAATGTTGATAATAGTTATATGTTATCTAAATAATAATACATATATGACAACTTAGATATGACGCATAATATTATAATTTTAAATGTCAATAATTTGCCTTACAGTGGATTTTAAAAATTGTGGCTTATGGCAAAACATTTTTCAATCGTAAAACAAAGCCTTGGACTTCAGACAATGTATAACTTGCGTGGAAGCTTTTAAAGATGGACATATGATTCTGGTCACCACTGCTGGGAACAATTCCACTGGGACTGTATTTGCATCCACATAGTTTTGCAGAAATGATGGCCAGTCTGTGAAGTTCCTGTTTAACCCTCTAGGGCCTAAGCTGTTTTCCTGTGTTTATGGTTAAAGTAAAAATTAGTAATGCAGATGTTTTGTGTCTCTTCAGGACAGCCTAGACTATCAGAATATATATGCTGCAATGATGTCACATGAATATATGAATAGCTCTCTAACCATCACATCAAAAGTTTTGAACATTTTATTTATTTTTATGATTTTTATTATTACATCAAACATTTAGTTAGGCCATGTCTCTGTGTGCACTACAAAAGGCTGCCTTACTTCTGTTCATCAGTCAATCAGTTCAATCAGTTTTGCGAATAGTATAGATCTATACTATATATATATATATATATATATATATATATATATATATATATATATATGTATATGTATATGTATATATATATATATATATATATATATATATATGTATATATATATATATATATGTGAGGATGGTATCAGTCTCATGTTACTTAAATGTACAGTGTGTTTGAGATCAGCGCTGCCACAAGTACTGCCTCTGACTGGTCACGTCAGGAACACAGCTTCTGACTGGTCACGTCAGAAACACAGCCTCTTACTGGTCACGTCAGGAACACAGCCTGTAACTGGTCACGTCAGGAACACAGCCTCTGACTGGTCACGTCAGGAACACAGCCTCTGACTGGTCACGTCAGGAACACAGCCTCTGACTGGTCACGTCAGGAACACAGCCTCTGACTGGTCACGTCAGAAACACAGCCTCTTACTGGTCACGTCAGGAACACAGCCTCTGACTGGTCACGTCAGGAACACAGCCTCTGACTGGTCACGTCAGAAACACAGCCTCTGACTGGTCACGTCAGGAACACAGCCTCTGACTGGTCACGTCAGAAACACAGCCTCTGACTGGTCACGTCAGGAACACAGCCTTTGACTGGTCACGTCAGAAGCACAGCCTCTGACTGGTCACGTCAGGAACACAGCTTCTGACTGGTCACGTCAGAAGCACAGCCTCTGACTGGTCACGTCAGGAACACAGCCTCTGACTGGTCACGTCAGAAACACAGCCTCTGACTGGTCACGTCAGGAACACAGCCTCTGACTGGTCACGTCAGAAACACAGCCTCTGACTGGTCACGTCAGGAACACAGCTTCTGACTGGTCACGTCAGAAACACAGCCTTTGACTGGTCACGTCAGGAACACAGCCTGTAACTGGTCACGTCAGAAACACAGCCTCTGACTGGTTGACAGATTCAAACCATGGCATCAGCTGATAGCTAAAAGCTTTGTGAGCAGCAGTAGTAACTCTTTTTTGGATAAGTAGTCAAAGAAGACATTCCGTGTTGGATTGGTCATTATGGATTAAGTCTCCAAAAAGACAGCGGAGTGTAGGGCTGGATTACAAAGCTTTGGAAAGTGATCACAATGAACAACTCCGACAACCTTCCCGGGTGAAACAAGAAAGTCTCTGCCATGCATCATTCTGGAAATATTCAGTCCATTTTGAACAATGTCCTCTAAGGCTAATGAAAAGGTGGACATGATTGAAACAGGTTAGGAGAGGTTTATGTAGAGTTTGTTAGCAACTTTAGCCTCATTAATCTACCGCTAAACTCTAGAAGCAAATTGTGGAAACCAGATATGGATGTTTGAATACATCTGGGGAACTGAGAAACTAAGGAAAATTATATTTAGTGAAAAACTTTTACTTTAATTTTCAGCTCTGATGTTTGTAGCATCCAGTTGTGAAAGGCTTTTATGTTCGGCTGGACTGTTCATTTCTTTGCCGTACAGTGTAAATGATCAGCAGACCTATTAGAACAGTTACTACTACCACTGCAATTACTACTAATGATATTTCTTTCTTTATTCCTCCACAGCAAGCATCTCCCCGTGTGGTTCTGCACAGTGAGGAGTTCGAGCAGGCCCTGGCATCTCTTTGTGTGATGGCTGCTCCCATGGCCCCTCACCTGGCCTCAGAGCTGTGGGAAGGTGCGTAGACATCCAAAGGCATGAGTTTGTTAGTGTGAGGCTAAAGCTTAGATACGTCAGTAGAGAAATCGGAACGGTATCCGAGGATAATGGAGGACAGCAAACATGATGGAGGATTTAAGGCTGTCGGAATTCGGCACTCCATGAATATCTAGCTGCCTGAAAAACAAAGAGTTGAAGCCTGAAGGCTGTTTTTGATAAGGGGTTTTGTACAAAATGAATATGATATTTTGGTACGTGGAAGCTTTGCCTACATCCTGCTGACCCATCCAATGAACCTGCTATTTTATCACAGGCTTTCTTCCTTTCCTGCTTTTTCCTCTGTCTCACAAAACACTGATAGCTTCTCTTATTCATCATAGATCATCATCATATGGCTTCTAGGAGCAGTGGTGGATGTTCACGTTCACTCATGTTTTTTTTTTTTTTACTGTGATAAACTGCATTCAGTGGCCACTGGTTTCACTGGTAACAGTCGGGTCTGTTTCTCATTGTTACTCCCACTCTAACCGTTATTGGTTAATGCGTGCAGTAATATTGCATGTAACTGTAAATTCCTATCCTTAATATTGCTTTTGTGCTTATTTTGCAACCAGAGGAGGATTGGGTTCCCCTTTTGAGACTTGGTTCCTCTCGAGGTTTCTTCCTCTTATCCTAAGAGAGTTTTTCCTTGCCACTGTCGCTCTTGGCTTGCTCAGTGGCTTTGATCCGGATTCTCTGTAAAGCTGCTTTGTGACTACATCTGTTGTAAAAGGCGCTATATATAAATAAACCATGACTTAATGCTACACTTAATATTCTACTTATAGTTTCAGTGTGATTGTTGGTTAATTAAGCACACAAACATTTTTGTGACCAGTTTTAACCCAATTTTAACAAGGGTGCCAGTAATTATGGAGCTGTACTGTATATGTACACGATTTTCTCAGCCGAGTGCGTTCCTTAAATTCCACACCGTAGCAGTGGACTTAGTAACTAAGCATAAAGCAAGATGAAGCGTGTGTTTGGCAGTGAGTCAGCTTTCTCCATTTAAAAGTGAAAATGTGTCGGGCAAGAGTACAAAGTTTGTGGAAAACACCGGAAGAAACAGAGGAAGCAAGTGTCCAGAACTCAATCACATCCAGCTATTGTCAAATGCACCCACACCATTCAAACCTGCTGTGTGGACAGAAGACCTGAGCACCTCGCAGGGGGAGATGAAGAATGGGCACATCCTCATCCTCTTGCTGGTAACCACTTGACCACAATGAGGGATTGTAATGAGACGAAACAGGAAGCGCGTGAGGGCTGTGTGTATTTGTGCATGTCATAGGGTTGCGTTGCAAAAATCACAAAACACGAGGAACATAGTGTGAGCAAGACCTCTCTGACATTCCAGCTCTGTCTTCCCCCCCCAACATGCGGCCACACACACAAACACACAAACACAAAGGCCAGCGGAAACACACATCCTTCCTGGAGGCAAGTGTGGGTCATACAGAGATTGCTAATTTTAAAATAATGTCCCAGGAGAGAGGTGTTTGCCAGAAGACCCCCATGCACGCTCACGCTCCCTCCCTCCCTCCCTCCCTCTCTCTCTCTCTTTAATGCTCTCATTCTCTTTTGTCATCTCTATGTTTTCCAATATCTTATTATTAAGATATGTTATAACTTTTTTGAATCCGGGCTATTAATAGAGAGCTTGTTCCCCCTTTTGCTGCAGTACACAGCTCCTCTACTCCTTTGTGAAGGATTTACACTAGATGGTGGAATATTGCCCTGAAGATGCGATTGCATTCAGCCACAAGTGTCAGAGCAGTCTGATACTTTTTGGATGATAGTTGGGGATCACAATCTCACAATACTTGGTATTAGGAATGCTGATCTTAGGAACATCAGAGCATCTCATTTTATTACCAAACCTTCTCTATGGATATATTGCAAGCTGGCTGTGCAGCTGAACCTGTGTTAGTTACGGCCTGAAGATTTAGGGGAAATACCTGAATGTGATTTCACTGGCTGATATTGCGTCTGTGATTTAAAGTGTCGTTTTTATTAAATAAGGTTTGGGCTTTTTGTCCAAGAAGACATATCCACCTTTTCTGACTTCAGGTTTGACCCCTGCATAAAATGTTCCAGACTGCCACTAAGGTGTGGCGGTGATGTCTGAACACATAGAGGTTTGGTTGTATCTGATTGGCCTATAATATCCACAGGCAGTTCACAAGCTTGGTTACAAGGTTAGCTTTTCCACTGTTGTAGATAATGTAGCCTATAACTGGAAAAACCCTGTGATTTGGATATAAAAATGATTATGATCATCTGTCTGCCCTAGTGTCAGCAGCAGGTATAGCTGAAAGTGCATGAATTTGCTTATTAGAAGAGGTGTCTGGATACTTATGGATATATATACCTCTCTCACATACTCTTTGTCTCTCTTCCTCTCTTTCTCTCTCTTTTAGGGCTGTCTCAGGTGCAGAACCCTCTCTGTTCCTTACTCCAGGGGAAAGGAGATGTGATGCAGCAGCCGTGGCCCACAGTGGATCCAGAGTACCTGCAGACTCCAGACACACTGGAGGTTTCCGTACGGGTAAGAGACACACACACACACGCACACAAAATATCATTGTGGCTAAATAATACTACACCTACACTATGCTTAATCGCAGTATCCATGTGATTTGTGATTTCCAATGTCATTTGGGGTGAAAACAGCACATGCTCATGTGGGAACCACACAAATGTTCTCACCTGAGCAAAAGTTTAATGTTGTCCTTTATTTGTGAAGACCCTTTACAAGTGTAGCAAGACTAGAACACACAAACACGGAGACCTATTTACTCCTCACATCACACAGAATATGGCAATGCCCTCCTTTATAAACTCTGCCCTCTATAACTAAACCATACCTACATATATACAATGATGATGATAAAACTGCACACACTAAGAGGAGATATGTATATAGATATGATATAACACAAAAAAAGAAAAAATGTCTCAAAAAAAGAAAGTTTTCCTTGCAGAAAGCTCTCAATATGAATCTTGCACCCAATTGTTTTACAGAATATTTAATGTGTATTTATAATCCTTTTTAGTCTTTAAAGATTTATTATATCAATTGATGTAGTTGAGGCCTCAGTTTGTCTTAATGATTCCACTTAATTTCAATAAATGTGAAAAAAAGCAATGACAGTAAAAACAAAAATAAATAATAATTACATAAATGTATTATTATTGTTGTTATTATTATTATTATTAGCAGTAGTAATACAGTAGGAGACTCTTCTTATTAAGGTAGTTTTATGGAAACTATTAACATGAAGGGGACGTGGGACGAGGTGCAGTGATAGCAGCCACGCTGAAGTTTAATCTGTATCAGACTCAGTAAAAGAACACGATGAAGCTGTGCAGGCTGTTACTGCAGATTACTGTCATCCTCTGAGACAATTCTGTAATTAATGTTCTTCTTGAAACCCGTTTTACCCGAGGGTGTTTAGAACGATCTGATGTGTGAGAGCTGAGACCCAGGATTTTCCTGAAACATAAAGGTGGCTTTTTAGGCATGATATCCATTTGTTAGGTAAACTAATGTCATCCACATTACATGTGGAGTAAACTAGTGTATTGCTACATTGCGTATATTAGTAATTATAAAATATAAATATATTGAGTTATTGTGATTCCCCAAATCCACAGTTCAGTTCTTACTTGTGTCAGCCATGGTCATATATGATTTTATTTATTTATCTATCTGTTTGTTTGTATTGTGGACGAGGTGAAAAAGAAACAACTGGGAAAACATCTCTGGGTTTTATTAAATCACCAACAGCACAATAGAGAAGAACACTAAAGAACATGAGAGAGTAACCAAATTCCTCATAAATGCACATCTTTAAAAGCTCAACAGGCTGCTTCTGCAGCAGTGGTTTGGGGTGGGTGGAGGTTCATTTAGAATCATTACACCCCTAATAAACCAATAGCATGTTTTAAACCAGCAGTAACCAAGTTTTACTGTGACTGGGGACTTTTACTGCAGTAACCAACCCCTAAAACCGTCCCAGAAAAACACTCCTTGAAATGCAGTGATCTGAATAAGGTATAGGAGCTGTTTTGAACATAGCTATTTAGTAAATGTGTGATTACATTTGTCTCTGTTACTTTAGGAGCTTCACCCCCCCACTCCCAGAATACCGTATATCGATCATTTCTGATGCTGTCCTCAGGCAGTCATCTGTACTCTCCTGTAATACTTGGGCTTTAAAGAGACGTGACAGGCTGGTTCCCCCAGGCTGTCAGTACGCATGATCTGCTGTCAGCAGTTCTCTGCTTCATCACCAATGAGCTGCTGAACATCTCCACGTTCACTTAGCAACTCAAGAGTGGGTGATTCTCCACAGAGGGAACTGGAATGCAGGAAATGAATGCGTCTCCTCCTAACGAGACTGTGGCTTCTTATAGCATGTCTGTAATTAATCTGTGTGTGTGCGTCTGTGTGTGTGGGTGAAGGGCCTGGCCTTTGGTTCGCAGTGATGGGTGAACAGCAATTAGAGACTGTTTTGGATGCCCTAGGAGACATATGAGTGAACTGCTCCATAGAAGACTCTAAGTTTGAAGCATATTAGTGTGTGTATGTGTGTATGTGTATATCTCTATGTATGTGTATCTCTATGTCTGTGTATGTCTATGTCTATGCGTATGGATGTGTGTGCCTGGTTGCTTGTCTGGTCAGTAAATCCATTTGTGTGGGCTTGGCCAGTGAGTCAGCTGCGCAAAGATCAAACTCTATAGAAGAAACTAGAGATGAACTCACACATAACCCATTTGTTACGATATTTATTAAATAGATATATTAAATATAAATATACCGTTGGGTCCATAAGTATTTGGATGTTCGCAGAGTTACTGTGTGCAGTTCAATTTGTATTAGAGTCTTTACTTCCAGATCAGATGAAGAGAGTTATTGTGCTGGACAGCTAAAATAACAATTACTCCAAACAATGTCCAAAGCTGGAAATGTGAAACAGCTCATGTTGGATTTGTCATTACTGTGATGTCACACCCGTGAACACATTTACATAAGACTGCCCATCAGAGCAGAGTTCACGTTAAAGACAAAGGGACAAAAACCTGTTTGAGTCTAAGACAGTGCTGCTGTTCCAAGACGTTTGATTTGGCTCCCCCTTGACCCTCCATTCATTCATCTTCTGAGCCACTTATGGATCACACTGGGTGCTGTAGCCCATTTCAGTGTTCTTTGGGCAGAGGGCAGGAAACACCCTGGACAGACCACCAGTCTATCACAGGGCAGACACACAGACAAGCACATTCACTCACACCTAGGGGAAATTTAGTACCGCAAAACACAAGCTCTCCTGTTCATCATTTCACTTACTAGTGAGCATTAGATCACTTACCAAAGAATCTCAGGTTTGAAACCAACTATTTGATTCCCTTTTTCAAAAGAAAGAGCGCACTGGTCAGCTCAGAGAAAGGCCATGATGGTAAACAGCTGTGGTGGATGACAAACTAATTCTTTCCCTGGTGAAGAAAAAGCCTTCACAACAGCTGGCCCAATCAAGAACACCTACCGATCTGTGTCAAAGTTAACAACTAAGAGAAGTAAAAACCACAAAGTAAACACAGAGTGTTTACCACAAGATGTAAACCAACATCAGCATGACCAAACTGAAAAAGCTCGATCGCTTCTGGAACAACATCTTATTGACAGATGAGACAAAGATCAGTTTGTACTAGAATGATGAGAAGAGATGAATATGGAAAGGGGAAGAATTGCTCATTATCCAAAGCACAACACCTCATCTGGAGATAGTGTTATATCATGGGTGCTTATTGCTGCCAGTGGAACCGGTTTCCTTGTAGTTATTGATGATGTAATTGCTGACAAAAGCAGCAGGATGAATGCTGAGGTGTACAGAGCTTTATTATCTGCTCAGATTCAGCAAATAAGTTCAACAATGCCTCAAGGTGCATATGCACAGTGACCTTGAAGCGTACTGTTAAAACAACCCAGGACTTTTGTAAGGCAAAGAAACAAAATATTCACCAGAGCTCAATCCAACTGAGTAAACGCTTCCTGTAGTCAAAGTAAAGGTTAAATCCCCTAAAATGAGCAGGAGCAGAAGACTGGTCTGACAGAGCTTTCTTCACTAGGGAAGAGATGCAACATGTTGTATTAGGGATGTCCATGGGTTCCAGACTTCAAGCAGACATTTACAGCACAAGATTTGCAACAAGAGTATTATATATATTGTCGCTGTCCAAAGAAAAACACGAATCTTCATTTTTGTTGATTTTTACTTTTATGTCTAATTTGATCACATGAGCTGCTGTTTACACCGTGTGGGAATTTTATGAAGAATGGACCAACAGAAATGGCCCAAAACTTCTTGGAAAACATCTGGTTCCATTGACTTCTATGCAAATTAAATTTGGTTTTTGGCCTCTCCTGTAAAGTTGCCTTTTGGAGATACCTGTTTTTCTTTGGACAGTGATAAGATATATATATATATATATATATATATATATATATATATATATATATATATATATATATATAAAAATGATGGGTTATGAAAATGGTAGTGTTTCATACACTGTTCACTGGGCTAATATTAACTCTTGTGTGTGCTGGACAGCTTAAATATCAAGTGCTCCAAAAAATGCCCCAATATTTATGGGGCTGTATAGATATTAAAATCCAACTTGAGAGACCATCATGGACCATCATGGACGTCCCTCTTTTGAAAAAGAAGTACTATGTAAAGATTGTTTCCAAAAAGTGCCATTAGAGCTGACTTTGAATTTGTCATTATGGTGACATTTACATACGACTGCCAACCAGAAGAGTTTATTTACGTCTACATTACATTTATCTTAAAGTAACAACTTGTTTAATTTTAAGACAGTGCTGTTGTCCCACCAGAAAGTTACCATAACCCCAGCCCCTCCACATACTATCCACATATAGTGTATTCGTCATTCTACCCAAAAGTTTACGAGTTTTAAACACGTTTTAGACTTTAGTCTAAAATGATTTTGCTTTGACTGATCGCATACCTTCATTTTATTAAAATCGTTTCACCTTTTTGCTCATCTATACATACAGTATTATTTACACACTGTGTAGCAGGCGTTGTAACAAAAACAGCATAATTATTTAAGAAATTTGTCTTTTTAAGTTTAATAATGACCATATTTGTTATAGGAAATCATAGACCTGTATTAAGTAGACCTTAAGGAGAAAATAAAATACAGGTGAAATGTAGGATATATGCCCTTTTAGGAGGAGAACTTCCACTTTAAATGAAACGTCATTCCTAAAAAACACCACCCACTTGTAACTGAAATTATGATCAGCTAAGCTGGAGTACACCACCCAGATCAGGCTGCGTCATATTCACACTTTTCACACAGGAACTCGTAAATACCTCACACACACCCTACACAATACCCTCTAACATGCTTTATCACAGTTTCAATCAGAAATCAAATATTAGCTTCATGCACTGGGCAGAACTGCAGCCTGATCTGACTTCTTCTTCTAAATTCCATGGAGCCCTTAAACCTGAGTGGTTTAAATTGTTCTAGCACGTTTGATGGAGATCGAACGCTGCTATGCAGTGACGGACAGCACCTGCCTTTAATCTCTTCTCCATTACATTAAAGGGATCAATTCTCTCGCTCTCTCAGTCATTGGTTTATATAAAGCAGACTCTAAGTGGAGGATGTCTGTCCAGGAATCTGGCTTACTGAAGGCCTCCTCTGGGTTTCCCAGCACATTTTCTTTCATATTGTACTCGTCCAAGAGTCTTCACTGTATTCTGCCGTGTTGGCACCTGCTGAGTGAGGTGGGCTGGCATCGTGGGCTCATGGGTGTGTATGTCGCTGTATTTTGGGAATCCCCTGCCTAGTTTCAGAGGTTGGAGAAGTTCAGGACCTGTAATGACAGGGGTGAGTTCTCCCACTGAGCAGGGCGGCTTCTGTGGCTGAGTCTAACACACACACACACACACAGCAGCAAATTGGATAGAAACTGAAGTGGTCACACGCAGCCCTGCTCACACATAAATGATCTTGGCAGATGCAGCGGCTAGTTGACCACCCTGTGAAGAGCTGAGCCTGATTGTTTACCGATCCCTGTTTAACCACAAGGCGCTTGACTGAGAGTGTTTGTTTCTATTTTAAAGACAGGAGATGAGCTAATCTGGAGGATGATGTGAAGTTAGCTTTGTTGTATGCCAAGCTGTAGATGTAATTGGAAATGTTCAGACTTTAGTGTGAGTGTCTTTCAGCTCTGCTGGTTTTGGGAATCCTTCCTCAATAGGCTTTTGGTTGAGCAATAAAGTGGTCTGCTGCTCACATGTGCTTGGGCTGCTGATTTTCTAAACTTGTTAAAAAATAAAATAGTCCAAATTGTTGAAATATGTCTTCCCTACCTTGTATTCAGTCAGACAAAATATGCTTGGTGCCTTTGGGGAGATTCTGTGTAACTAATTGACTGGCTAATTTATTGACTGATTGACTTACTGAGTAAATCAGTGTGTGTGACCTACTGACTGACTAGCAGACTGATTGCTTATGACCCACTTAATTACTGAGTGACTGAGTGAGTAATTGACTTAACCGAGTTACATACTGATTAATTGGGTAAGTTAATGACAGAGTTAACTAGCTGACTGACTTGCTTACTAACTGACTTAGTTAATAGTTAAAAATAAAAGTTAATAATTCAATTACTGAATAACTTAATGAGTATGTGACTGATTGACCAGCTGATTTGAATACAGGCAGACTGGTGAGTACGAGACTGCCTAACTTGCTGCCTGAACTAACTTGCTGACTGACTGACTTGCTAGCTGTCTGACCTGCTTGCTGAGTGAAGTAGTCACTGACTACTACACTGACTGAGTGGGTAATTTCATTGCTTGCTTACTTAATAACATATTAACCCAGTTGCATGCAAATGAGGTCCACACCTTTCACACCCCACAAATAAAGCAATAATCATAACATTTGTACATTTGTACTTTTTTACATTTGTACAAAAATTTGTACATACTTTTGTATGTTTTTGTTTGTGTCAGAAACCCTATAAACTAGATATAGACCAAATCTCCTAACTATTCCTCTTAACTCAAAGCTCTTTTTATTCTCCTACCTTCAGATTAACAACAAGGCATGCGGGAGTGTCACCGTGCCTCGACAGGTGGCTCAGGATGCTGAGAAGGTGCGTGAGCTGGTCTTGGGCAGTCCACTGGGCATGCGTCTTCTCACTGACCGCGTCATAAAGAAAGCCATCCTCTCTCCCAGGACTGCCCTGATAAACTTCCTGGTAGAAGAATGAACTGAGAGAGACCAGTGGACAACAGTAAGGTCGAATGAGATGCCAGGCCAGAAGGTCAGAAGCTACAGGCTAATGAGAAGCTGAGGCTTTTCCAGTGGGAGAGAAGAGTGAACAGATATCGATGCAGCTCTCAGTTTGCAAAACAAACTGAACGAAGACTGTGCTTACAGACATTGCTTTATTTTTTACCGTTTTAAACAGAATGCACTTTTGTCTGTTGGAGAAGACATTAAAAAATGAGAGTGAAATTGGCCTTGTAAGTGTGCTGCTGAGTGAATGGGATGTTTGTCAAAGACGATGATGATGAATTTTACATTTCTGGGTGGACTTTGCCCTCGAAACCAAAAGCTTGGCAGCCATGTTCCAGACTGTGTCTGTATTGAGGCAGATGATGAAGCACTTCTAATTAGAGCTGCTGGTTCCAGATAAACAGGCTCTTCCCCTTTCCAATCACCAGTCCTGTAATGATGTAGTGGAGAAATTACTGTCCTCACTTGCAACAGTTAGATTCCTACCAGCTCTTAAATGTAGGGCCTTGCAGTAACCACCAAGCTGCATCTGACTCATTCTGTCCTCTGTGGATCTGTTAGTTCTACTGTGTAGGTCTCAACCAAGAGTGTAAGACTGCAGTCCTGCAGAGTTTTGCATGTTACTTCATTAAATACAGCTGATTCAACTCAGCACAGGGTTACAAATGTCTTCATGAGTTGACATCAGAGTGTTAGAAGGGAAACTCTGTGAGCCTCTGACCCTCCAGAAGCTGGAGAACTGTTCTAAACAGGACTTACCAATATATCATTTGCAGATTTCTATGACTTTTAAGTCTCTTTCACCTATCAGGTAGTCTGGAGTAGCAAATTTGAATACAAGACATCTTCATATGACATGAATCTTTATCATTATCATTTATAGTATGTTCCTACAAATGATGAGAACTGATTGGAGGGGAGGAAAATAAGAGGTTATAAACAGAAACTAAAACTGCTAAGAGCCACACCCAGTACTGCTAATTTAGTATCATTTAGACTGTGAGATTCAGCTGTTTTCTAAATGTAAGAAGTGTCAGCTATGGAGGGGTAAAACTAAAATCGCTAAAATCGTTAAACTATTAGTCGTTATATAGTTAAATATTGATTTCGACTGTTATCATCAGTTATCATGATATTAGCCTCTTAAAATTAATCTCCAACTCCTGTTGCTCCAATCATACTTGAATTCAGTACAAAGAAATGAAAGCTTTAGCACAGGTTTTGCCAGGAAGACTCATTTCACTTCATTGCTCTGGCCGATCACAATGCACTCATGTTTTGCTGCTTTCGGGGGCCGTCACCCGGGCCCAGGACGGCGCCTACACCAAAGACTCCTTAGTTTAACAATTATCAAATTGTACACCTTGTTTTCCATCACTTTTGCCTTATGAGCCTTATGGCACAAATGACATACTGTGAGACTTAAACACTGTTGTCATCTCATACGGAATATAAAACAGTCACTACAGTGAAGAAATGCAATACAATTACATTGCTGTTCCCCCAGAGCTGCCTTGTCATATTCTGAATATTATGTATTTCCACTGAAGTGATTGCTGTAGTGATGTTTCTGTTTTGGCACAAATTGCTTTTATTGTAAACTGCAGAAGTAATGAACAAAGTTACAACTGACTAAAGTGCAACTGCATAACTGTAATTAAATGGGTAATTATGTTATTACATTTAAATGCTTCAACAAATGAAAACTTAGCTTTTGAGGGTTAATTAGCTAAAGGCTGGGTTAAGTGAGTGGAAGCTGAGAAAGCATGAAAACATGTAGGGTAATGAAAATGTATAGGATAATGAAACGTCTAGGCTAATGAAACGTGTAGGCTAATGAATACGTGTAGGGTAACGAATACGTGTAGGGTAATGAAAACGCGTAGGGTAATGAATACACGTAGGGTAATGAATACGCGTAGGTTAGTGAATACGTGGAAGGTAATGAATACGCGTAGGGTAATGAAAACGCGTAGGGTAATGAATACACGTAGGGTAATGAATACACGTAGGGTAATGAATACGTGTAGGGTAATGAAAACGCGTAGGGTAATGAGTACGCGTAGGGTAATGAGTACGTGTAGGGTAATGAATACGCGTAGGGTAATGAGTACGTGTAGGGTAATGAGTACGTGTAGGGTAATGAAAACGCGTAGGGTAATGAATACGTGTGGGGTAATGAAGACGCGTAGGGTAATGAAAACGCGTAGGGTAATGAGTACGTGTAGGGTAATGAGTACGCGTAGGGTAATGAGTACGCGTAGGGTAATGAGTACGTGTAGGGTAATGAATACGCGTATGGTAATGGAAACGCGTAGGGTAATGAGTACGTGTAGGGTAATGAGTACGCGTAGGGTAATGAGTACGTGTAGGGTAATGAATACGCGTATGGTAATGAAAACGCGTAGGGTAATGAGTACGTGTAGGGTAATGAGTACGTGTAGGGTAATGAGTACGCGTAGGGTAATGAGTACGCGTAGGGTAATGAGTACGCGTAGGGTAATGAATACGCGTATGGTAATGAAAACGCGTAGGGTAATGAGTACGCGTAGGGTAATGAGTACGCGTAGGGTAATGAGTACGTGTAGGGTAATGAATACGCGTAGGGTAATGAAAACGCGAAGGGTAATGAGTACGTGTAGGGTAATGAGTACGTGTAGGGTGATGAGTACGCGTAGGGTAATGAAAACGCGTAGGGTAATGAGTACGTGTAGGGTAATGAGTACGCGTAGGGTAATGAGTACGCGTAGGGTAATGAGTACGCGTAGGGTAATGAGTACGCGTAGGGTAATGAAGACGCGTAGGGTAATGAGTACGCGTAGGGTAATGAGTACGCGTAGGGTAATGAGTACGCGTAGGGTAATGAGTACGTGTAGGGTAATGAATACGCGTATGGTAATGAAAACGCGAAGGGTAATGAGTACGTGTAGGGTAATGAGTACGTGTAGGGTGATGAGTACGCGTAGGGTAATGAAAACGCGTAGGGTAATGAGTACGTGTAGGGTAATGAGTACGCGTAGGGTAATGAGTACGCGTAGGGTAATGAGTACGTGTAGGGTAATGAGTACGCGTAGGGTAATGAGTACGTGTAGGGTAATGAGTACGCGTAGGGTAATGAGTACGCGTAGGGTAATGAGTACGCGTAGGGTAATGAGTACGTGTAGGGTAATGAATACGCGTATGGTAATGAAAACGCGTAGGGTAATGAGTACGTGTAGGGTAATGAGTACGTGTAGGGTAATGAGTACGTGTAGGGTAATGAGTACGTGTAGGGTAATGAGTACGCGTAGGGTAATGAAAACGCGTAGGGTAATGAAAACGCGTAGGGTAATGAGTACGCGTAGGGTAATGAGTACGCGTAGGGTAATGAGTACGCGTAGGGTAATGAGTACGCGTATGGTAATGAAAACGCGTAGGGTAATGAGTACGCGTAGGGTAATGAGTACGCGTAGGGTAATGAGTACGCGTAGGGTAATGAGTACGCGTAGGGTAATGAGTACGTGTGGGGTAATGAGTACGCGTGGGGTAATGAGTACGCGTAGGGTAATGAATACGCGTAGGGTAATGAATACGCGTAGGGTAATGAGTACGCGTAGGGTAATGAATACGTGTAGGGTAATGAGTACGTGTGGGGTAATGAATACGTGTGGGGTAATGAATACGTGTAGGGTAATGAATACGTGTGGGGTAATGAATACGTGTGGGGTAATGGAACAGTTTCCCACCTTCTTTTTAGGAGTCTGTGTTAAAGATGCTATATTAGAACACCCACCTGGCCGAAAGTGATAACTGAGTCATTTTGTGAAGAGAGCCAGTTCCACACATTCCCCAGCCTACAATGGCATGTAGCAGAGACAGAAACCTGCTTATACATACTTATCAAATCTATTTAAACTCAGAGGCTCATCATTAACATACTAATGGAAGTGAAAATAGCTCCCATTTCCTCTGCTGTTAACTGCCATGACAGAGAACCTGCTAACCTAGTTTCTCCTAAAATGTCAATCAGGTTATAAGAATTTGAATTTTGTTTTGTCAGAGTAATAAATGTTCGGGTGTTAGGTTCATAGGTATTATTAGCACTAACCCTAACATTTAATCAATTTAATCTTGTCTAATACAACAATACTGACAGAAATGATGATGTTTGATGTCATGACAGCTCATGTCACATGCTATGTGTAGGCTAAGTTTGCCGCAATGATATTAGACATTAGGACATCTGTTGTAAATATTACCATTAATGGTAACATGACATTATTAATAACTGAAAGAACATGATCTGTCACGATAACATGGTAATGCCATTTGTATGACAGTGTTATGTAACAGAGCTCAGGCATTACCAGATGTTCCACTATAACAAAAAAGACATGAAAAGTAAGTTTCACTTTTATTTAGCTTTAATGATGTGCTTTCTCCTGTCTTTGTAGTATGTCTACTCAGTCATGCAAAATATGTAGAGTATATTTTCCATAGATTGTAGTAATCACATGACCTCAGCTGAGCAGTGCATGCTGGCCCAGTGTGTAAAGACCAGTATTAACCAGTGTGACTACCGGTGTTAGCCAGCTTAGCATAGAATTCCCCTCTGTCAAAAAGCTCAGTGTGATAGCTTGATGGAATTTCAACAAATAAATTCAAACAACAGTTTTTAATAGTCCAAGAGATTTTTGCGTTTCTTTCTGCTTTGGGTGAGTAGGACAGTCCTCCTTCTGCCATCATCTCTCAGCTCAGTGCTAGTCAGGTGGAGGTCGGTTAGCTGACTTGGTAGTTGGTGCTGTTCTCCAAGCACATTGACTGGTCCAGTGATGTTGCGTTAGTGGCCGTGACGATTCACATAGTCTCGGTGGATGTTCGCCCCTAACGAAGGTAGTATTACGTAATTGGGTGAGGCCTGTCTAGCATGACTAAATTGAGAGAAAACACTAAAAGCTTTTGGTGAAGGATTGTTGAGTGAAATGTAAAGTTTCTGTGAGTTTCCAATCATATACATGCTAACACAGTATTGTCCACGACTCTGACCTGCACTGCTGTTAAACTTGATTATGTTTTTAAAGTAGCGGATCATTTAAAGCTGCTGTTCAACTTCAGAGCTGTTTCCATGGCTCGGTGGGCACATGGTTCTCCCCTTACCCAACAGCTGTTTGCAAAAGCACTGATGCCTTTGGCTTTCAGATCAGCTGAGTTCCTGTTTGTGAGCTTTTGTGAAAGGCCATCAGCAGTTCTTTTCAGTGCTGGCAGCAGAGAGGCCACAGTCATCGCATTGCAGAGGCAGTATGATTCAGTGGCGCTCTCTCAGCTGGCCCAGCCTGATGACATGAGCAGCTCTGGCGCCAGTGACAACTCGCTCCATGCAGCCACTGCTCTTCAGTTGTCTGACTTCATTGACAGTGTCAGAGAGTAATTCACTCGCAGGACAAAGACGAACAGAAGGAAAGGAAAGACATAAAGCCCCCCTTTCATCTCAGGAGAGGAGCTAGGCCTCCTGGGTATTGAAGTCCAGGGGGCTTCAACATCTGACAGTAGTGCCATTGTCTGCAAATGTTTCTTGACACGGCTGGACGTCATTATCTGACCACACATAACTTATTCTGACTATCAAGTCTCCAGGCTCTGATATCTATCCCTTCCTCTGGGTGGAATGGCTGCATTGTAGTGACTCACCGATCTGATTCTGCTGAATAGTGGCTCTGAGAATGCTTCCACATTCCTCATATGTGCTGACTTTTCTCATTAAATACGTTCTGACAGGGCCTGGGATTCGACATGGCCTGCACTGACTGTTCCTTCAGCATTACTTGTTATATCCTTTCTTGCGGTATGAATGTATCCCTCATTTTGTATTCTATCCTTTCATTTCCTTCAGAGGAAGTGTTTTCATTCACCTTTTCACCTTTTGCACTCGTTAAATTCCCTGAAGCTCCAGGTTTTATTTTTACTCCAGTGCTGGGTAGGTTCAAGTTCATGACTGCTGACTCTGGATCAGTTCTGTTCTTTGATACTATGTCAGTAACCTGATACTAGAACCGAACTCCAGGTTCTTTCACAGTACGAGCGGCTGTATTAATCTTCTCCTCGGATGATTTCTTCAACAGCTGGCCTGCTGACCTGTCAGTGCCATGGTGTCATGTGATTCTGGTTTGAGAGTGAACCTTCATGAGGGATGTTTGCTCTGTTGCCTTAAAAAAGGTTGACTCTACGTATGATTTGAGACAGGCAAACCTGCGGAGGTTAATGGGATTCTAGTACTTGATTTGGGGGAATAATGTGGAATGCTGATTTTGTATTTCAAGGGTTGATTTGACTGTTGTCAGTCAAGTTACTATTGTAGTGGACGTGTTTATTTGCTGAACCTAATGCTGCACAGTGTACCTTTTTTAAACATGAATTAAAGAATTAGCATCACTGGGTTAAGAGCAGTGTGGAGGGTATGTGCTGCAACCTGTAAAACCTGAAATTATAAAAAATGAGGCAGGCCTCATTAAGATGTGTACAGCGACAGTCCGTCTTGGGAATGACATATACTGCGTCCTGCACAGTGGTCAGAGGGATTTTAAGCCATTCTTCTTGCAGGATAGTGGCCAGGTCACTACGTGATGCTGGTGGAGGTTCGTCCTTCTTGGTGGTATGCTGACATTACCCTGGATACCGTGGCTCTTGATACATCACAAAGACTTGCTGTCTTGGTCACAGATGCGCCAGCAAGACGTGCACCAACAGTGTGTCCTCTTTTGAACTCTGGTATGTCACCCATAATGTTGTGTGCATTGCAGTATTTTGAGCAAAACTGCTCTTACCTGCTAACTGAACCTTCACACTCTGCTCTTACTGGTGCAATGTGCATTTAATGAAGATTGGCCACCAGGCTGGTCCAATTTAGCCATGAGACCTCCCACACTAAAATGACAGGTGTTTCAGTTTCATTGTCCAACCCCTGTAGGAGCCTTTAATTAGTAATTCATCACTTCCTGTTTCCCTGGGGTATAAATATGATGCAACACAAAGGCCTATTTCTCTTATCCACTCTTCAACATGGGAGAGACAAGAGAACACACCATTCAAGTTAGGCAGATGTGTGTCAACCTTCATAGGTCAGGCAATGGGTGAAAGAAAATAGCCACTCGCCTAGACCTGCCCATAACTACTGCCAGAGAAATCATCAAGAAGTTTAAAACTACTGGAACAGTGCCAAACAAGCCTGGACGAGGACACAAGTCTCTTCAAAGCTCACTGTGAGAGAACTACATCAAAGAGTAGCATCTTAGAGTCACAAAGTCTCCATAACAACCATCAGGCGCCATCTACCTACCAACAAGCTGTTTGGGAGGCATGCATGGAAAAAGCCTTTACTCACTTACAAGTATGGACTGGGACTGGGACTGGGTGCTTTGATGAGATGAGACCAAGATGGAGCTTTTTGGCAACACACTAAGTGGGTCGGGCGTTAACACAAAAGACAGAGTATGCAGAAAAGCACCTCATGCCCACTGTGAAGTATGGGGGAGGATCAGTGATGCTGTGGGCCTGTTTCTATTCCAAAGGCCCCAGGAACCCTGTTAGGGTGCATGGCATCATGAACTCTTTGAAATACTAGGACACTTTAAACCAAAATCTGGTTGCCTCTGCCCGGAAGCTGGAGATGGGGTGAGCTGAAGAGGAGAGTGCATAGGAGAGGACCCAGAACTGTGGACGATTTAGAGAGATTGCACAAAGAGGAATGGTCAAAGATCCCTCTCGCTGTATACCCCCACCTTGTGAAATGTTATAGCAGAAGACTGTCTTCATTGGTAAAAGGAGGTTTTACAAAGTATTAACATCAGGGGTGCCAATAATTGTGGAACAGATCATTTCATGTAAAGTAATAAATAATAATTTCTTAATGTGTATTTTTTTCCCACTGAATTAATGCACTGGAATTAAAGTTTGGATTTTTTTGCTAAAAAAAAAAAGAAAATATTAAATGCCTAAAAATACATCCTAACGAGGGGTGCCAATAATTGTGGAGGGCACTGTACATCCTAAACACAAATTCAACATTATACCGATGAATATATGACAAGTTCAGTAAACAGTTTACTTCCATACTCAGAGGACACGTCATTTACCAAGTTTTGACTAAGTTCTCTTTGAATACACTTTCATTGGGCAAGTCTTCTATTACAAGGTAGTAGAACAAATGTTCTGTAGTTGGTCTGTTATGTTTTGCTGTATGGGGTTCTTGTTCTTTGAATTTGATCACTTATTGCGATCCTTTAAACTATAAGATTGTTAAGGAGCTGAAATACAGTTATGCCCGTGTGAGCTAACACTGCAGTGCACTGAACAGACTGGCATGAAACCTTCAAGCTTTTACAAACATTCAAAAACAGAAATGGAGCACTGTTAGTGTTCAGTCGCTACAATTTAGATGAGTGAAGGGTGAGAGAGCTATGAGACAGACTAAACAAAGGTGTTGTAGGTGAAAAAAGCAAAAAAAAACTTTACTGATGATAAATAAGAATGTGGATAGAAGAGAATAATGTCCATTTGATGAATCTCACAATCTTTTCCAAATCTATTTCAGTATTATTGTATTAGATAAAATAAACTCTAATAAAGAAAAAATTCTCAGCGTTAATGAAACCTGTAAACTTGCATAGATTGTAATGTTTTTGAAGCTTGATTGACATTGTGAAGTGAAAATAAGTTCACATTCACAAGCACATTCTCTACTGGGAACTTAAACATTAGGCAATTAGTTTGATGTCGTCCCTAATCTATCCTAGTCTACTCTAATCTAATCTAATATAATCTAGATTTCATTTACAATTTTTAAACATTTTTTTGGTAAATCCATTTCACAATTGGACAGAAAACCTTAATATAGTGTTCGCCTTAAATTAGGAAATTATTATTTCATTAGCATACCTGAGTGTTACTCAGGACGTACATTATTTAAGCATTTCTAAAATTAAATTCTTGTGCTCCAAATGAAACTAACAAAAACAAACTTTCTACCACTTCAATTTTCAATCAGAAACCTCATGTACGCTATACATATAGGTATGTATAGTGGTATATATAAACAAATGAAAGTTGTTTACTGTTGCACTGCAGTGTACAGGTCTTGGAGGTCACTACTGAAGTTCAGTCTCCACAGCTGCCACAGGTTCATATAACCAGTCTTCTGATGAAGCAGTGCTGATTGAGTTCCACAGCCATGACATTGGAGTTTTCAAGCCATCTGAAAACCACATGAACCTGCCAAAGCGCTAAAGGCTTTAGCACATGTGAAAAACAGATGAACCTGCACTGCACCAGTGCAGCAATCAAAATCACAAGCGTGTTTGCTGTCTAGACTTCATACTGGACTGTTTGTTTTGGTTGGGAGGGACACATTAGCTAAATCCTTCTCTCAGCTCCACTAGCAGTTAGCCTGCTCTTGTTCCTTCTTTTATTTCAGGGCATTAGCATTAGCTTCCATTAGAACTCTGTTCTAAAACCTGCTCCGGCCCAGCATAGAGAGGAACAGTAAAGGGAAGTGTATGAAGGAGCAGAAGCAGAGAGAGGCTTGTACAATACCATGTAAAACCTGATTTCTGATTTCAAAGATTCAATACTGTAAAATTTCCTATGGGGCAGATAAATGTACTAATTTATTCTAATTTAAATTATTATTTAAATTATTTTTATTATTTATTAGAAAATAATTAAATTATTACACAGTATTAGTAGGAAGCTGTGGTATATGTTTCTAGAATTATGAATAGAGCATGTAGGTAATTCTAACATGACTGTGGATGAAGTCCCAATAAATATAATGGCATTCCTTGTGTTCCAAAAATGACAAACACACTTCAGAGCAAAAATGTAAAATTCCTCTAAACAAACCATTAAAACTTTAAATTGTATTAATGAATAATGTACTACAGTTCCTACAACAGCACCTAAATATTTTGTTTACTTGTTCAGAGCAGTTAGTTGGCTTTACACGTGTAATAACAAAACATATTCATACTAAAAGTAATTGTAAATTTTTGGACATATAGATTCATAAGTATGTACCATCATGACACCACCATTCAGTTATTTAATTTTCAGTAGTAGATAAAGCACACCATATGTATTTAGTATGTCTACTCGTATATGTGTTTTCCCACATCTCAAATAATCTCAAACACATTTAGGTCTGGTCTCTGGGGTAGCCAATCCATTATTCTGATTCTGTGCAGCTTCATTGACTGACTGACGTGTGGTTGACACGTGTGGTTGACACTGACTATAACACTTTCGGTTTAAGATGACCTGCTTTGACCTAACAGTGGATTAAACCGCACAGCATGTCTGCTACTTACAGGTAGCTGTTGGGACTGTGATGCTAAAAAAATGCTTCAGTGCTTCAGTCTCAGTAGCTGCTGAATGTTCTCCAGTGTGTATAAAACTGAGAAACCGATGTGGTTTTCCTATTCACCTGCTTGTTTTGTGAATTTTCCGTCGCACCTTTTATAATGCTGCAGTTACATTCGGTACCTATACAACCCGTAGCATTTAAGGTGTGACTGAACGTTTGATTGAGAAGCTGGTGAATGTTCATGGCATGTTATTCAACTCCACCAATGTAAACACAGTTTTCCATTCTGTGGCAGCTTTCCTGGTCATTTAAGGCCATAATTTAAGAAGCAGCTGGCATTTTCAAAAGAAATGGAAAGAAAATATTGCAGTTATAAAGCATTTATATGACAGGAGTGTTTGAGTAGCTATTTGAGGACATTGTGTCATTATAAATCAGCCTAATGACGCATTGAACCTTCATGCTTTATGGTCATCATTGCTGAGGGCAGTTGAGTGAGCGGTGAGGGCACGATGATGCGAGGCTACATGCACGCAGCACTTTGAGGGTGTTTTTATCACAGGCAGGAATTCCAGTCCTCCTTCACTCAGCAGATACTGTTGCTGGGGTGGAATGTGTGGCGTGCAGCTGGAGCAGAGTGTGTTTTCTCACACGCGGCATGCAGGGTTGGGGTGATAATTGGGGCACACGTTATCCGCCACCCAGCTCTCCTGCACGCACAGCACTGCACTTGTCTGTGTGTGTTTCTTTAAAGCGTTCTCCATTTGCAGGACACAACTGCTGCCTCTCCTGGACCTGTTTCTAATAAGAGCTGGGTCTAGAGAGCAATATGTTACCTTTACTTTACCTCCTTAATGTAAAGACACTCACATGGGTGATCATCACATATGTAGAATGTGGCATTGAATACATAATTAAAGGACCCATCAAGGAAAATCTGTCTTATCTCTTATCTTAGTTTTAGCTAAATTCAAGAGAAGCAAAAGTTAAAGTTGCACCATTGCTGATATTTACATAGATACCGTCAAAACTGTAATTTCTTCACATTCTGTTGATATTTTTAGTTAATTTTGGAATGCCTTATTGTGAAAATCTTACATATTGCTCCTTTAAACATGTTTGTATTGCTTTCATTTTTGTTTTTATTCTGTGTCACTGAAAAGTTTTGGTCAGCATTTATTAAAAGCATCCATGAGGATCAACCTTGAGTTCCACGAATGAAGAAGGGATGGTTAGACAGTGTTTAGACTGTTAGTAAGCTAACTTTGTAGATCTTTTGTAGATTCTTGGGACAGTGAGACATTAAAGATCATGATGATCACAAGTATAGTCGACTCCAACTGCCTTGAATTGCAACAAAAGCTGTTCATTCAACTGTGTATGTATGATTTTAACCTAACTGAGAAAGTAGTATAACATAAATAATGAATAAATGAACATCATGATAATATTATTATTATGAAATCCTCATACCAATTAATTTAAGTAATAATATAGTAATAATATAAATACAATATATTATTTATTATTTATTAACTTTCTAATGTTCCCAAATGTTAAATAAAATATCTCTATATTATATTGATTATAATATTTAAAATACATTCCCCTGGCTATTGCTGTGTGTACAGTTCCAAAGATTATTAATGCAACAAGTAATTCCTTAAAGCTCACATAGTTGAAGGTATGCTACATTTACGGTATTTGGCAGACGCTCTTATCCAGAGTGACTTACAGTTTGATCATTTCTTACACAGGTAAGTGAGGGTTGCGTTAGACGTCTTGTCTAAGGACTCTTATTGGTATAGTGTATAGCATTTAGCCAGGTAGGAATAAAGCCCCAGTCTACAGCATGGGAGGTGGAGGTGCTACGAACTACACTATGCCAACCACAACACTAATATACATATAGGAATAAAGAGAGGTTGCATAATGAATTACAACTATGACTTTGCTACATAACACCACACACATGGTGTTTGCATTACCTGGCCTCACACTGTTGATTGTGGGAATAGTGATGCTGTTTCTGCTGTCACTGTGGCTACTCTAGGAATAGTTTGGAATGTGTCACCGTCACTCAGTTGACCTTTTAAAGCAATATTTTCACATGACCTTCGTAAATCTGTATAGCAGAGTGGTCAGGCTGGTGGAATGTTAAAACAGGGCAGGGATGTTTTCGCTCTGTTACTATGCATCAAGTAATTAGGCTGCATGGCTGTGATGCAGTTGGGTGGGAAAAATGCAGGGATTATTGCTGCGGAGCCACATCTAAGTTGGGTAATTTGGCAAGCTCCTCTGAGACTAGATTGCTCATTGGGGAAAATGGGCTGCTGTCTCGCTAACCGCCTCAAAGCAAACTCGGTCTTTGTGACGTCATGGTGATATTTCCTACATCCCACATAAAAGAACACATGGATATATATCTGTTCTTTTTTCTTTAGGGTAATTATTAAACCGCATTTATTTCACTGCACAATGAGCCTCAAGCATCTATGGCAGAACTATCAGCAAGGTTTTATACAGCTGTGGTGGAGCATCAGGTTTTTGGTTTAGTTAAACAGCCCCGACTTTGTGAGTGAACATTTAACAGGGATTTAAGTGTACTTTAGAACGTTCCAGTGCAGGGATATTATAACTGGCAGTGTTTCTCAATGCGTAATGAAATAATTCAGCTAAACAAATCTGGAACTGGAGCTGCTAGGCTAACAGTGCTAACACACACTAAATGTCAGTAGTTACCCAAAGTATTTTCCATGAATACAACCTCAAACTTTACTTAAACTCCATCCACAAGTCAGTACTTTTTAGTTCTTCTATTCATTGGAAAGGATTTTTGGTGATTGTTGCCTCCTGTAGTTTTTTTTTTTAACTAAAGGGGCAATATTTGAACATCAGACATGACATTGATGTTTAACTGAATTTTGGAGTAAGTGAAAAGTCATTGTAAATTTGTTTAATCTATGTAAGTTATTCACAACAGAAACATATTTAATTTAGGTGTTTATGTTACAAATACACAGCTATATGCATTATGTATCATATTCGTTAATGCAGCTAAGAGTTCATATGCACATTTAGACATTTAGAGGCTATATGAAATTTCCACAATGGAGATAATATAGTATCAGATTTGATATAGTGCCATTTTATTGATGATATACATCATGTATTGTGAAAATGCCTTTAAGTACATTTACATTTGCGACATTTAGCTGCACTCTTATCCAGAGCGACTTACAAGGCTAATCATAGCTAGGTCAATGTAGTGTTAGGCATCTTGTCCAAGGACTATTATTGGTCTAGCACAGCGTAGTCACCAAGACTGGGATTCGAAGCGCAGTCTTCCACATTAAGATTAAGATACCATTTTTGAGCCAATTGTGATTTTCACACAGAGGAATTTGTGTTCCACATTTAACCCATCAGTGAAGTGAAATACCCACATACACACTCACTAGTGAACACACACACTAGGGGGCAGTGAGCACACTTAGCCGGAGCAGTGGGCAGCCCTATCCATGGGAGCAGTTGGGGGCTAGGTGCCTTGCTCAAGGGCACCTCAGTCCTTACAGTCAGTTCTAGGAATCGAACCGGCAACCCTCGTTCACAAGGCTGGTTCCCTAACCTCCAGCCCACATATATATATATATCACAAATATTATATCACAATATAATATTTTGCCTATATCGAACACCCCTGAATGTGTTACAGTTAACACCAAATCAGAAATAATTGAAAATGCCAAATAACAAAATGCATGGTTTTACCTTTACTGTGACCTTCATTTTATTGTGGGCAGTTTGAACTCAAGATATTTCATGTTTTGTCTGGTCAACTTCATTTCATTTGTTCATTTACATCTATATCTGTGTTGCAAGCCTGCAGCTCATTCCAAAACATGTTGGGACCGGGGCATTTTAGGGCTAGCAATGAGGTAAAACTAAATAATGATGTGATTTTAACAGGTAACTGAAGTCATGATTTGGTAAAACAGCAATGTCCACGAATGGCTGAGGATGAGTCCCAATGGCGCACTTAATACTAATACTAACTAGTTTTGAGCACTCAAAATCAACAATGCACACACTCAGAACCAGTCGACTTTAGAGTGCAGAAATGACGGACACTGTGGTCCCACAATGCAATGGGAATTGGAAAAGAAGGAGCTTCTCATGTCTGGAAAATGGTGGACAGTGATGCGACGGCAAGTAAAGTGGTGGCAGGACCAGAAATGGTGTATAACTGTAAATTCAACCCAAATCTGTCAAAACAGCCTGTACAAATAAACATAGTCTCCTAAATAATGCAGTTATTTGTTTGTGTAAGCTTCATCACTTCCTCTCAGTAAGAACCATGTAGTATGCTTATGTTATGGGCAGAGGATCGCCAGTTTGTCAACAAACAATAATTCTCACAGTATTTTTAACCTCACTAAGCAAAACCCAACATGTCTTAGATGATTCCCTGCACTCCTCTACGTGTAAACATGAATGAAGAATGAGGATAATAAGCTTGAGGCCATAAATATCTCTTAGGTAGCCTGCTGGGAGGAAAATGTGCCCAACTAAGTCAGGAAGTGTTTCTCTCTGGCTTGTTCTACTGAACACGATCACATGTGCTGGCACCAAGCCCGGAGCCATCAACTACACAGACTTACACACACAGGAGCCTAAAGAGGCTTCACAGTGCCCTCCATACATATCTGGCCAGTGAAACCCTCTGCTTTTCAGCTGTACATTCAAGCCGGCTTAATTAACGGCGGAAAGCTGGAAACGTAGCGGTTCTGGAATGAAGCACTTTTTGTGCGCAGTCTCTTCATTTTAGATGAGTCAAACAGAATCACTGCAGGGTGAGAGAGCTATAAGACGGACTTCGCCCACACACTAAACAAATGTGTTGTAGGTGAAAAAGGAAAAAGGCTGCACTGATGGGGGAGAGTAAACATGAAATGCCTTTTGTGAATCACAACTGTAGTGCTAGCAGATACTGATAAAACTCAGCTACATGATATTTTCTGAATGCGTCACAGTTTTAGGTTACATTTAAGTTGGCATAAAACAGTCAGTATTAGTTGTTAGCATTAGTCAAATAAATCCAGCAATACACTGTGAAGTGAGGTTAGCTTGCTTTCATTTGGCTGTTTAGTTCCAATTTTTAATATATATAATAGAACATTTAATAGCTTAGATTTCAATATATGCATATTGATATACATGTATCTGGGCCGAGATATCAATATATACATAGCTTTACACTGTTGTATATAACATTTATCATTTTTGAGTTATGAATTACGGGCCTAGATATCAGTAGTTTTTGTATGCCAACAAAATTCCTACTGAAAAGCATATTATGGTGTACAGGTGGAGATGATATACTGCCCAGGACTACATGTGAAGAAACTGTAAGTTAGTTTATTAGTTCCTACATGTAAATAAATGTCAAAGACAGACTGTGAGAGCATCTACAGTGGACCTGAAGTGGACATAAAGTGTTACTGATGTTTTATAATTAATGGGTGATGTGTAGTCTAGATTTAAAGCAGTGCTGCTTGTTTCTAGCAGATGTGTACCTTAGCAGTCAAGATCTGGAATTGCTGGTTTATCCAAAGCAGTTTGTGTAAGACACATGTGCAAAATGATTTTATAACTTTACATTAGCTAATTAAAAATTTTTTTATAAAATTAAATAAACTCTTAGATTAATAGATTTACCGAGCTTTAGATGATTCTGATCAAACTGAGGTGTTGATGTGCAAAGCATCTGATAAAAATCTTTAACATGCACACTACAAGAAATCAGATCCAGAATCACATGCATGCACGGAGAACCATGTCATAAACTTACAGTGGAAACACACCTGTGCAGAACATACACACAACTTTCAGACTGGGAACATAACCAGATACAGCTGCTTACGTGGCTTTTGTTCTCCTGTACAAGATGATTGACAGATTGGTTACAGGATTTATGCATCTCTTTCATTCAGAAACTGTATTCAGGATCACCTTAGTCACATTAATCTATAGCGACTGCGTATGTACACGGAAGTGTTCTATTCCGATTGAGCCAACCTGTTAATAATCAGATTATTAACGGATTATCAGGCTGCATCTAAGTTATATAACTAATGATTGTTAGAGAGTGATTCAGGCCTCTGAGGGATGGTGTTGGTGCTGGTGGGCTGTGCTGATCTGAGCGCCTGTGTTTTGAGGTTACTGCGCCTTTAAATACAAAGGCACTCTGGAAGAACAGTTGCGTGGTACATTCAACCGTTTAAGCCGCCCGAGTGCTGCTCATATTTGACTGCAGCGGAGGACCGCTCGGGAGGAGCTCTCCGAGCTCTGAAGCCGCCGTAAACCGGTCGTTATAAAGTTGCTCCTGAACTTGGTGTGGAGGTGGTCTCGTGAGCGCTGGAGTGGGCGCGAGCTTCTTAAAGGCGGCAGCGGCAGCATCGCGAGGGACGAGCAGCCGAGGAGGATCTCTCTCTCTCTCTCTTTGCCACTTCACTCACTCTGTCACGGCTCTAAGGACGGGCTTTGAGCAGAGCTGGCTGTGTAAAGTGCAGAGGAAGGTTTTTTCCTCACACGGATCTCGGAGAGCTGCACTAGTGGATGGAAGTTCGCATGTGAGCTGTAAGTACAGTTTCCCGGCTCGCCTGTAGTTTTTCAGCTTTGTTTCTTTGAGCTTTTTACTTTGTGACATGGAACAAGTCCAAACTTTAAAGTGACGTCTTCACTCCCGGTCCTTTGAGTACTTCTCTTAGCTCTGGAATACTGGAAACACCTCGGCGAACATGGATAAGTACGAAGACCTGGGGCTCGAGGCGAGCAAGTTTATTGAAGACCTTAACATGTACGAGGCGTCGAGGGACGGTTTGTTCCGAATGAAGCGGGACGCGGGAAACAACCCGGACTTTGAGGAAACCAGAAGAGTGTTCGCCTCCAAAATGACCAAAATCCACATGCAGAAGCATCAGGAGGAGATGGCCAAAACCAGCCTGGCGGCGAAGCTGAACGGAGGCCACGGGAAAGCGTCAGACGGCACGTTTTACACCAAAGACAGACCACCTATCAGTAGCTGCAGGCAGGGGGGCGAAGCTGCTGCTAAGCCGCCGATACTGTCCGGGCCCATGCCAAGCCCAGCCAGCATTACTCAGTATTCACCTTATGAGGGACAGAAACATCATCCAGCCCCCCAGCATGATGCTCCCGGCGGCAGAGACTATAGCTATGGTAACAGTCATGACCAGGACCATGTGGATTCCTACCACCACCCACCCATTAGTCCTGGAAACACTTACATCCAATCATCGCCCACACATGCAGGCCATCCCTCGAGTCCTTCTGGTACATGGGCCCCTAGGAACAATCCCCCCTGCCAGTCATCATCATCACCCACCCTTAACAACAGTTCTGCAAGCCCAGGTGCACCCGGAGCTGGACAGAACCATGGAGTTACTTCTCCACTCCATCAAAACCTGCCATCTCAGGCTTTCCCCAATGCTGGCAAGCCAGATTCTGTTCCACGGTCACCCACAGGTTCCTACAGAGCATCCACAGACTCTTACCACCAGCCTCCAACTCATGGGACCCCCTCTCAGCACTTTGAGCCCACCCAAGTTCAAAGGCCTGTTCAGGGAGACCCGCGCCTCAACGGGGTTCCTCAGAGCCCTGGGCCTTTCCAGGTTACCCCACCAGTACACAGCCAGCCAGAACTGCATCAGAGCAGCCCCATAGCAGGCCGTGCTGCAATACAGGGGGGTCCGGTAATGTCGGGCAGCCAGGCTACCCCTTCCGCTCAATTAGCTGCAGCGGAGCAGCCAGCCCGCGGCGAAGCCCCCAGCCCCCCGCGGGCACTCAAACTGCCATGCCATACTCTCCATATACAGCCGGAGCATGGGCCATCTGTGGCTGAAATAAAATTAGAAGCTCTAACTGAACGCCTGGAAAAGGAGATGGACGCCCAGCCTAAGGCTGACTACTTCGGTAAGTCAAACGTGATCACTTCCTCTTGCTTTTTTCTTCATCATCTTCTCTTTCTTCTTCTTCTTCTAATCGTTTTCTCATCTGTAATTTTTGAGAACCGAACGGTATTTGACAGACCAGTGATTGAAAAACTTGACCTTCAGTGTGTGAGCGTGTGTGCGTGAATGTGAGTGAGAGAGTCTGTTGCCAGCTTGAGCAATACAGCCAAGTATCTGACTGGTGTGTGTATGTGTGAATGATATACTGCTGCTCCCTGCTGCTGGTCCGTCTCCAGCCTTTGCAGTCATGGCCCAAGTCTAGTGTTAATCATTTGTCTCATTTGCTTCATCTCATCATCCTTAAATCTCCCCAGCCTGTCTCTGGGCCTTCTTAATAAACAACCCTGGGAAAGCTGTTCAGCTTTCATAAATCTAATAAGGAGGTCACCATGTCATTAAAAAGTCTGGATTTGCCTATTTATCCTAGTTGGTGTTCCTGTACAGGGAATTCTTGATGCTGTGAGGTTTAATTAGAGGCAGAGATGAACCTACACCATGCTCATGCCAAAATATTTTCTCTTCAGTAAAATAACAGTTTGCATAGAAAGTGGACACCAAACACAACTTGAGCAGGAGTAAAAAGCAAGGTTGCATTGATGATGGATTTTTTAGATTTTTGGTTCAGATGACTATAGCAAGGTTTCTGTCTGATTTTTAGCAAGTGGATTAAATTAGCATATGAAACACACAGGAATATTTTCAGTACTTTCTGTTATCCATTGTGGGAATACCATAATAATAACATAATTTACTTCTTAACAGGTTTTTTAATAATTCATAATTCATGTTCTATTAAAGAAAACAAAGAAATGCTATATTAAAAAAGGCACAGTAAGTCTTCCTAGAGTTCACGCCTTCAGATTAGTTGACTAATCGATGATGATATCATGACTAAAACCACAGAAGAAGGGAATGCTTTGCAACATGCGCCTTAAAAATTGATTTGGAGAAACTTCACAGGTAATGATGCATGCAAACACAGAACATGATGTGCTTTTTCCAACAAGCCCTTAAATAACAGGAGAAATGGGCCCCAGGATAACACAAATTCTGGTGCACCTTTAGCGGCCTTCTTGAAATGCTCTCCTGGAGTGAAGATCTGGAGAACCACAGAAATGTAAAGAGCTGTAACTTGGCGAAAATGGCAATAACCACTTATAAGTCGTTATGCGCCCTGTCCAACAACACATGTGAACTTAGGGAAACAAAAACAACATTGTTCAGGATCTGATCTTTGACGTATTGTAGGTTGGTGGAGAACCTAACAGGTCAGTAGAAAGTGATCTCCCTGGCATTGTTAGTCTTCAGGAAACCAGAGATATGGATCCCAGAATCACCAGGCACCTCACCTGTCATCTTCTCTGAAGCATTCATATTGTTAGTGTCACAGACTGCTTGACATGAACCTTAAACAGTCATCTTCAGGCAGTAGGTGCAGAGTGCTAAGCTAACTCACACTGTAAAATATCATCAACTGGCCAATGACTGACTAAACGGCAAAAATCTGCTGATTCTGATCATTTCCTGAGAAACTGCAATGGAATGTCTTTCTTTATCTGGTATTTATAGTGTCTGAGCTATCCTTCACTTTTTGTGATCTTTTGGTCTAAAATTAAACTGGACTGTGAGAAGGAGTGTGAAAAGCAATATGGCCAGTATTCACAGATCTAAGCAGATGAAGAATTTTGAGTAGGTGGGATGTGTCACCAAAACCGTATAAACCAGCATTGCCACACTTTCAGTTCCTGTTTTATTAATGCGAATGGCACATATTTGCTTCCTGGTTACATGGTTACATTGCAGAATTGTGGGAGTGTAAACTTTGACCCTGTTTACCAATCTACTTACCTCAGAGGTTTTTATGCAACTTCTGGAATGGTGGTTATCAGAAATTTTCCTTCCTCTTCCTCTTCTATTAATATATATATATATATATATATATTCATAGCTTCACTTCAGGAGTGTTAATATATATATATGAAGCTATGAAGGCAAAAAAGAGAATAGTAATAAATGTCCACAGAAGGTATGCCAAAAATGTCCAATAAAAATGGTTCTGCATTTAACTGTTATTTGGGATTTGAGGGGTGCAAGATGACTGCATCTACTGTAAATCAACATCTTCTGACCTGCACGGACTAGATAAAGAAACGTGTAATTATACACATAAACCCAAATACTCAGAGTATCTGAGGTGTTCATGAAGGACATTCAGTTAAGTGTCACTAAGCCTACTTTAAACATACAAATGCAACCGCTAAGTGAACGCTACTGAAGGATCTATCACATGACAAGTAGAGCGTATCTGGATGCTTGTTCTCATTCAGGTCCTCCTGACATCTGGCCTCTTGCTTTAGATTGAGGTCCTTTTCCTGACTCATGCACTGTGACAAATGGAGATTTAGGCCTTGAATGCAAAAGCATATTTCCAGCCTAGTCATGCTTTTGATGACACACAAAGTAAGGGGTGGGTGAGAGTTGAGCTCCGTGTCTATTCTCAGTCTTTGGTCACTGCATTGCATGCCATTCTCCATGCAGCGTCCTTTTCTAGAAATACATGAACTCTCTCCAAACACACGTCAACACAGCCATGAAGTCAGTGATTCTACTGATGGTAGAGACAAACATGACTCTAATTTTAAGGACTGACTCAAAACATACTTGTTATAGAAGCAAGTGGGCGGTTTCCACCAGGTAATGTTTTGAAACATTTTGTAGAACACGTTTGTGAAATCTCCAGATCATGGAATTGTTCTACAAACAGCCTGCAAAAATCAGAATAATTCATTTGATCAGAAATGGAACTAGTATCCCTTAGGTTTCCCAGCTTTACATCTATATTTACATCTTTTCTTCACATCTTTATTTATTTATTTATTTATTCATTTATTTTTTTAGTTCTCCATACATTTAACATGTACCTCACTGACTGATAAAGTAGTGCACAGAGGTTCTGGGAAAATGAACACAGAGGAAAAGTGCTGCACCAGGGGGATGTTCAGGAATGTCTGGAAAACTAGCTCTGGAATTTACAGAGGGCCAGGGCCAGGGCCATGGGATGATAATAAATTGGGAAGAGCTACAATAGAATGCAGTCGTGAGTAAAGTTCTTGCTCTTGACATCTAAATGGAAAAGAGCTACAGTGGCCTTCCTCCTGTCTAGAGTCAGTTAAGCATTACCTCTCCTCGTTGGTCTCTTTTGTTTTGGGAGAGACAATGGATAAGATATGAGGAGGGGGTGAGCATGGAGCAGGAAGAAAAAGAAAGGGGTGGTGGAGGGTGTCCTGGACTGCACACGCAAACACGCCAGCAGGAGACAGAAAGGGGTGGTGGAGGGTGTCCTGGACTGCACATGCAAACACGCCAGCAGGAGACAATTGCTCTGGTCTGTTAAGTGCTGTTTTAAATAAGGATTACTTAATCTGTCTGTCTGTCTGTCTGTCTGACTGGCTTTATCTTAACGCTGCCTCAAGTTTTCCTGGCTGCATTTAGCTTTGTGGTTTGTGGTTTGTGACTGTGATTTGAGATTTTAGGTAGTTGATGCCAGCTTCTCTAAGCTATCAATATTCAGCAGGTCTTTTGGTTTGAGGTGGTGTTCAGCAATTCTCAGGGTCCTGGTAGGAAGGCTATTGATTTTGCTTAGCTGCTCTAGCCGAAGCTATTTGTAATTACGCCTTTTCTATTGTTTTTAAACAAGCTGATTGGCTAACTGAACATTAGCTTAGTGAGCAGAGTACAGACCCAAGCAGTGCCGTATATGACAGTGCAGGTTATATTCTGACTAAATGGTGCTCTGCTGAAACTACTTTAGAAGAGAAAGCTAATGTCCATGAGTGCAGAGTTGATTGACCAGTATGGGAATAGCAGAACTTGTTCTGGCCTGTCTGGCACTATAGGGTTTTGGCTAAGATAACGATAGCTTTATTAGCTGGCTAAAGGTGTCATACACCACACCACAGCGTTGGTTCCAGCTAACTCCTAAAATGATACTCATTTTGAGCTTTTCTGAGAGTGCACAGTTAAGTGACTGGTGTTAGAGTGAAAGCCGAAATTGAATGTGTGCTATGGTTTGTAGCTCTTAGCATTTCCTGAGTGCTACCAATCAATCAGTGAGCCCCCCCTTAAATTTAAATGGATGAAATGTGTTTGGCCATTCTGACAGGTAATAAAAATAGCAACATTTTTTAGAAATACTGTCATCATTTTGATAGTATAGGCTAGCTTATTCCTGTAATACTGCCCGAAGAGAGATTTCATGCATACCTGCAGCAGATCAATCTAGACTCTGAAGCCCTCTCCCAGTTAGCATCACTTTGGCACTCACAAACACTCTCCATGCGCTCTATGACCTTTGGCAAGGAACACATCAAGAAACCTTTAAAAGGTTTGTGAGCTCTTAACCAAACCTCTATCCAATACAAGCTAGGACGATTCAGAGTAGTGGGGTTTCTTTACAGCTGCCTGACCAACATGGTTGGAGAAGATCCTGAATTGAGTTAAAACATATCACCACTGAGCTGTTATTCTTGAATTCTTGACTTTTAAATGGAAAAATAGTCAAATTTAAAATGCTGAAAATGATCGCAAGCATCATTTCATTTGGTACGGCACATGTAGAGCCTAGTAGTCACATGGGTCTGTTCTAAATGCACACTAACCTTTTAGGTTTCTTGCCCTGTACCTTCATACTACCTGTTAGCAGAATGTGGACTTTCATGAGGCCCACAGGGTACGAGACTTCAGCCGGGAGTGTATTTGTCCCACTTTTTGTGCAGGTCAGTGGGTACAGAGTCTGAACACTTCCCCCTCCTTATGGCAAGACATAGATTTAAGATTTCCTCTTCGCGGGAGATATTGCTGAGATTCTACTACACAGGAAGCTTATTTTCATTCCAGGAACTCTGTATTTTGACAGAGCATTTGGGGCGGGGCAGTATGAATAAAACCCATTTTTGCACAAAACTTTTTTCTAACCATATGAAACTTCCTATGTATCCTAAGTAATTTCTTACTTATTTATGTATTTTGGGTTGTGACATTTTGTAGTATCATCTGATCAATTTCCTAGTGTAATAGTTTAATAGAAATAGCACACAGTGCAGGTTTTTTTCTAATCCTGTACTTAATCTAAGCTTTAAAATGGTTTTTATTATCTGTTTATTTATAAACTGATACGTTACTAATGCTGAGAGTGTTCAAACCCTTTACTATCCCACTCATACTGTTATCACGTAAGCTAAAGCAGCTATTTCTGTTTCTATTTGTTATAGAATCATTCTTTTTTACCCTTTATATCTGATACAGCATTGTCTGTACCTAATACCAGATCAGTGTTAATATCTACATTTTATAGCACTACTATAATATGCTTCCCATCTCAGTAACACTACAGCAGCTGAGAGGTCCCAGTTCCAGTTTTTTTTTTTTTTTTTTGCTGAATAAGGTTTTGCCTGTGGAAGGTAATAATAGACAGTATAATAGAGTGGCCTGATTCTGTGTGCAATGGTTTGCTTATAAGGCAAGCAGTGTGGGTGTGGTAGTGTCTTCGAGTAGTGGTAAAAGCTTAAGCCTGGTCGGTTCCTTTAACACAGGCTGTGCAGAGTGGGCAGAGGTTGGCCGCCTGATGTTTGCTGGATACCAGAGGAAACAGAGCCTTCTTTGTGAGGGCCCATTCCAGCTTCTGGCTGGCAAGCTCTTCCTCTGAGGAGAGTTTGCGCTGGGTAATGCTGTTAGCTCCGTGGGATGCCGTTGATCATGCTTTTTCTAATCTGCTGTGAGCTCACTGTTAGCCACGCACATGTACAGAGGGAATGTTATGAAAGCCTCACTAAGGAAACTCTTCTGTATTCTCTTTATCAAGCAGCACAGCCACATGTCTTGTGATAATCATTGAGCTTCCTTCATGGAGCTGACTAAAGTGTTTTTTGGATCAAGTTTTATTAATGTGTTTCATGTGGTAAATGCCTGCCTTATCTGGCAGATAGCTCTGTTTCTTGTGATCCAAATGGCAGTTAATGCACACACATGACTACCAAGAACTAATGCAATATAAAAAATATAAAAAATACAAACGTCATCCACTCAGTGTGGAGGTTTCTCTGTGTTTCTGTGTTGTTTTTTCCTGATGCAAACTTCTCCTAAAAGGTGCGCTGTGCAGTTTTGTAGAAGCATCTATCAATGAGGTTGCATATTGCAACCAACCTCATTGCTCCCTTTCCAAGAGTGTCGTAGAACCAACAGTGGTCACCAGGTTTTCGCTCCTTGGACAATGAGGATTTCAAAAACTCAACGATCTGTAGTTGCAGGTGATTATGCAGTAATGAAAACATGGTTTTGTGTACCATGTTTTTAAGTAAGAATCAAATACACTGAAGGTGGTCTGTTGCACTGCTGAAATGCTCACTGTTTTGGAAAAAAATCAGATTTATGAGAAACAGGTTATAGCTCCTGTCAGTATTCCTTGTGACTTCATTTTTAATATGAATTCTTCCAAAACAATCTGATCAAGGTGAAGTTTTACTCATGTGATGCATTGATTCATTTTGTTAAGGACTAATAAACAGACGGATTCCCCCTCTGCGATGAGAGATGTATAATACAGCTCTGATGTGGTCTGTAATGCCAGTGTTTCCTGTGCTGTTTGTATTGGTTGGATTTCACCTGAAGGGAGCCTGAAAGCAGCACATTATAAAGAGCCCAGTTTCCTTTTGCTCCTTTGCATGGCTTCACTGTGCACTAAGTGAGAGTCATTATTGTGACTGGGCCATAATTACATCTCTGCACCAGTCCTGTGGAGCTGTGGAGGCTGAGCTGGCAGACGAGGCGAAATGGAGGGATTGGAGGGGAAATGCTGTAATCAGGCCTGTCCTCTCACAATAAACAGCGTGATAGGAAATGTCACAACACACAGGGCCCTCGCACTGCGCTCACTTTGAATCGGAGTATAGTAAAAGTTTGGACTAGTCTTTCTCCCTTCTCATTCTTCCCTCTTTCATTTTTATCTTTACTTTACCTTTTAATGCTGTTTTTCCACATCCTGTTGATAGAGCGTGCGTGCGTGCGAGTACATTTGGCAGTGTTTGGTGGGAACCCTTCGTAGTCTGATTAACATGTTCATGGGGCAGAATTCTCAGCGCATGTGCCAAAGCAAACAAGCAAATTGGATTATATTTCAATCCATACTGATACAATGTGCTACCAGCCCGTTCTGCCTCTCACCTCTCCCATTTTTTTCTCCTCCTTTGTATTCATTTGAGAGATGGTTTCATATCAGATTTCATGTCACGAAATTAATACTACAAGATAGAAACACATAAGGCTTAGCTGGTTTGTTTTAGATATTTGCCAATATATCCCAGATATTTTGGAGGATAAGCACAATAAAATCTTTGACATCTAAGTATGTTGCTTAAGTCCACTGGGTTAAGTGCATGTGCTGAATAGCAGACCAGCGGCATACAGAGAGAGCTGGCACCACAGAAACCAAGCAAGGGCTATTTTGGGTGTTTTCTAGATCAAACCCACATCTCTCCAGCAGCCAGCTTGCGAAGCTCGACCACTGCTCTTTTTATTGAACACCGTAAATAATGAAGTAGAATGTTGTGCTGTTTAGCTGATTTGCTTGTGTTGTGGTTCTTCTTTGCAGGCAGTTGTGTGAAATGCAGTAAGGCTGTGTATGGAGCCAGCCAGGCATGCCAGGCCATGGGCAGCCTCTACCACGACAACTGCTTCACCTGCAGTGCCTGCAGTAAGTATGGCCTTCACGCACTTCACAGTATCTATCTGTCTGTTTGGTTGAAAAGATTAATTGTTTTAAATATAAATTGCAAATTAAAAGAGTGCAATCTTTAAATGACAAAACTGTCAAGTGAAGCAATATCACCTCATAACACTTTGTGATCTTTAAAACCTACTGTAAATGAATTACATCTAACACACAGGTTGGTACCAACAAAATTACAAACTAACTGTCAGTCTGTAAAACTGTGACCTACGTTCATACCCAGACCAGGTGGATGTGCTGGTGGCATTGTTTGATGAAAAAATTATAAATGTAGATGATTTAACTTATGTATCATGATATGATGACATCATCATAGTTAAAATCATTAGATACTTACTTTATTTATCTGCAGGTTTATTTAAGCATTTTGTTTTTTAACAGCCATGCTTTTCATCATGGATGCACACCAGTGCACATGGACTGTCTCTGTGTTTAGTATGAACTGCTGACAAAATCATTCATTTATTTATTCATCTCCTGAGCTGCTTTATCTGAGTCACGTGTGGGTTTGGAGGTTTCAGTGCTTAGTGGGCAGAAGGCAGGAAACACCCTGGACAGGCTGCCAGTCTATTGCAGGGCAGCTACAGAAATCATACTTAGCTATATGATATTTGACAAAATGCTAACAAAATCGAATATATTCTTCTTCGTAGCTTTGAGTCTGGACATTTTATTAAAACTAGCTTCTGTTAGGAAAGAGTAGATCCGAATAGCACAAAAATAATAGAACTAGCCGTACACTGGCAGACTGTGGGAGTTGTGAAAAGAGGCTAAATACCTCAGTTTTAGAAAGTGGCTGGGTCATGTTAAAAGTCACTGTAGTACTCCATATTTACACATGTCAGCACATTATTAGTTTATATAGTTTATTAGATTATATAGTTTATTAAAGCGGAAAAAGCCCTGTGTATTACAGTCAATTCACCTTACAGTTATAAAAAGTAATATAAAGTCTCTCATGGCTCAGTACTACAATATACAACATCACAAAACAGAAGATATACATGATTCATTAGCACAGCTCAGCCAGTAAACAGCATGGTTTCTGGATATTACTCTGATATAAGACTAATTATATATATCATATATATATATATATATATATATATGATAACAATATTATATATTGTTTTGTTTGCATCTTATGTCAGTGTGAACTAGGGATATGAACGCCAACAAATGTTGTTATTTGAGTATCTGTATGAGTTTCTTGAATGGATTACTAGTCAAACCCAAAGAAAAGGAAAAAACAGTAAAAAAAGAAGAAATGCTTGGCTGAAATGTTTGAGCGCTATGGATGAAATTTCTAGGAGTTGCATAAAATGTTTTGATCATTTTTTATTATATGAAAATAGTCGAAGGAAACCAATAGCTTTTTAATGTCAGATGCATGATACAGCAGGGACTTAGTTGAGCTAAAAACTGGTGTTAACCAGTAACACAGGGCGGTGCCTTCTTCAAGGTTTTTTCTCCTCCTCAGTGGACGATGTACAAACAATTAGATTGTTAGACATACATCGTAACTGTTTGAGACCTAAATCAGCTTAGCTTATTTTCCAATAAAGTTTCCCTGTGTCTGGCTTCTCAGCCACGTCCTTAACAGTCAATACCTGACAGCGCACTAGTATTACACCTCTAGTGTTTCAGTAGCAAAGTATCATATAATATACTTCATTTTAAATATGACCCCTCCACATTTTACAGTTTTGTTAAAATAATAATAATAATAATAAAATTGCCATTTTACTGAATTGTTGTTCTGTTTTTTTGCTGTCCTCCTGTGAGGAAATAAAACCATACTGGCCCCTTTAACATTTAACTGAGTTTTGAGTACCTGTGCACATTCCTTATGTGAACCCCAGGCAAATTACAGCTAAAGTACAACAGTGTGAGCCAAGAAAAGCAAATTACAGATATAAACATGCTGTTAGTGAGGTGCATCATCTGCAGCTGATAAATACTGCTTAACTCTTTAAAGATTTGGAACATTAAATCTAGGAGCAGTCATCAGAAACCGAAGCACAAGCAGCACACTTTGAGTGCATGCAGCTGCTGGAGCTGAGGCTAGTGTACAACTGTTAAAATCATTCTTTCATCAGCCACTGGCACAGAGGTGAGAGGGGGAAAAGAGTCGTCTGGCTGCAGAAATGATCATAAGCCACGTGGCATGCAGCATTTGTGGGTGGACAGTGGTAACTAGGATAGGAAAACAGCTGGTCCAGAATTACTTGGAATAAAGTCTTAACTTTTTGTGATTGTTTGTGAAAGTTAGCATTGTGGAACAAGAGGTTTGGTTCCAATAGCGATGCTTTATTTCTGGATGTGCAGATGTTTTTGATGCAGGTAGATGTAAATTATTCACAGTCGGACCTACATTTCCACATTACTCATAGTCCTGGCTCTCTTGGTCTTTAGCGTGTGTGATAGACTGGTTGCACTCACTCTTTTATTTGGTTTCAGGGAGTGTCTGTGTTCAGACAGCGTCAGGAAGGTGTAAAGAAAGGTCTGAATGGAGCTACAATGTGGGACTGAAAGATCATGTGTCCTATGAATATGAATGGCGTGGTTGGGTTGGGTAGCAGACATCGGATATCATGTCTTCTGAATGACTCAGGGATTGATATTGGGGGGTTTTTCCCACAGTGTACTTGTCAGAAGACCACAATCACTTGTCCAGAAATGAATAATTTCTGTAATTACAATAATAACATGTGGGAATTACCGCTATTTTACATACATTCTTATAATGATGCTGTTATGTGAGTGTGGGAGAAAGAGAGAGAGAAATGAATTCATTTTTCCAACTTCTAATACGTCTGTAGTTTCTCCTCCACAATAATGAAATCAGATAAAGAAGACTTTCGCTTAAGTCTCATGCTTCTCTGGTAATTCGCACAGAGAAAAAGGGCAGGAATCTCATAAGTCTTAGCTTGGGTTTTAGTAGAGATACAGTCTAGTGCCTCATTGTGCCCATATTTGCCCAGATACTAATGCTCACCTGTATCTGCAACCAAACTCTCACCTCTCCTTTTTTTATGTCTTTCTTCTCTCTTATGCTATTTATCCTACTGAAGAATCATCGTTAAGTGTCCTGAGTCATAAAAGATCAACATATTAGCAATAAAATGTCTTCTGACTAGATAGCGTTAGGGTTTGCATCTCAAATCTAAAATATACACTACCAGTAGCAAGTTCATAGATGGGGTTGCTTGTTTTTAGCTTAATGCTTTGGAATTTGGAAATTATGGTCACTGTAAAGCACTGCCAAAATGGCAACTTTACAATAGAAGAAAACAACTGTCTTAACTTGCAGTGTACCTTGAAATAACAAGATTTTTTATGGACTTTCCAAGTATTTATGGACCAAGTCATTGGGTCCGGGCATTATGCACCTTGACAAAATGGGAAAAAAAGGTAATTAGAGCTGTTAAATTGTGAAATAAAAAAGATTAAAAAAATGAAAGTTTTTTGTGTAACAACATATATAAGAGGTGGCGATTTGACCAAAATGTAACATATGCATCAAGAGTGTATGTGTTTCTTTTTTTTATTTCATCTCATCAGTCGGAATGGTAAAGTGTAAGCGTGTAGAGTCTTTAAGAAAGGGAAAAACATCCACTTACCTTAAGCAAGCCGCGTGTTTTGATTGTCATTAACGTAGCCAAGCACACAACTTGCTGACGTGCTTTCTAACACATTGTTGCACATTCCAGGTAATGTAAAACATGCTTTGTTCTTCGTCATAGCTTTCTCAGCCAATTCATCCCTCCATTTGGGAACATATCTTTGTTCTCTGTTAAACTTGTACATGCCAGCAATTCATTTCAGAGCTGTATGTGGAACTTGCCTGGTCAGTGGAGGTTTCAAAAGCATTCTGGTTGTTTAGCTGTACTGCTGCCACTATAGAGGAGCACTCAGGTCTGATGAACATAGAGCGCTTATTCACTGTTTATGACCATGGACCACCATGGTGGGCTACTTTATTACAAATCTGCACATTTAAGTATTGTCAGCAATTTCACAATGTTAGGTATCTTGATAGAAGCCTCACAATAGAAGACAGTGTGATAACACGGTACATCAAACTGGTCAGTGTTTAGTTTAAACACATTTTAAAAGTAAATAAATGTATAAATATGTTTGGGAAAATGATAATAGAATTTTTAAGTTCATGTTTAGCATATTATTTGCTTAAAGCTTCAAAAATACAACAGTGATGTATAGGTAACACTGTCAAGGAGGGCGTAGGAACTATATTAGGTGTACTTCTATCTTGAGGTACTGGTCAGCATACAGAGATGCAGAGGACTGAACCTTGTGTACTTGGACATCGTCCATTTAGCATTTAACAGCACTACAACACGAAGCAGCTCTACAAAGCTGTAACTTATGTGCTAACAGTTGTACACTAAACACAACTAATCTGTGAAAGTGAAACTAACGTGAGTACACAATGACCCTAATAACTGCTAAAAAAAGTTGCTCACTTCATTCACACACAGCACATGCCCTGTTCGCTAATGCAAACAATAATAAATATAGAGCAAGTTTGCTACATTGTGGCTGTCGTTAAGTGTTGAGTGTTGTAAGACTTGAGGCAGTATCAGTTTCATATGCGCATAAATACACTATCCGTAAAGCCACCACTCTGCCAGTATTACTATTGCCACAAGCTCAAACACTATATATTGCCACATTAATATTTTGAACTCTGCCCTATTTACTGGCTATATATGCTGAAATGATCATTCACTGTTCTCAGAGCACATTTGATTTGTTTTATAAAGTCATTTCTAAGTCTTTTTGGAATTTTTCCTTGTGTATTTAGTAGCACAATCAAATCAGTAATTATGTCGTCCACTTGTCCAAACTTTCACTTTGTAACAGATCAGCTTTATTGTTGTGAGAGAGCATTGTCCACAGCACTGTCAGGTGTTTGTGTGTTTCCGTGTTGAAGTCAATATGGGTCAGGAAGCTGGAGGTCAGGATCAGGTTTGGTGAATAGATGTCAGGGTTGAACCGTGTGTCGGCTGCAGTGTGTGAGGGCTCAGTGGACGTGCTGTGAGTTGTGTGACCAGGTGCTGTCCAAACCTGAGCCACATGTGTGAGTTAAGACAGTGTCAAGTAAGTTTAAATAACACTTCCTTTAAGCTTGGCAGCTACTGCTGCATTAGTGCCTAGTAAGAAAAATTTGGTGAGGCATTGCTAAGCTTTTCATCTGCATGACTGGCGCTCTGATACAGCTGAATTCACCAATTAAAATTTCTCCCCTAATTACTCAGGCAAACACAGAGAGACCCTATTGATGTCTGCTGCTAGCTATTAACGTGTGTCATGAGGCTGGACCTTTAGCCCGATCTGTCACTCACCGTGACGACTCTGAATCAGCTCTTGTGTGTCGCTGTGTGTGGCTCTCAGTAATGCTGGTTAATATATGATCTGTATCGGTGTGACACTACAGTGTTGATTTTTCCATTTGAATCCTATGAAACGGCTTAAGATTTTTTTTCATATGAAACTTGCTGTTCAAATTTAAAATAGGAGCAAGTTTCCTTTTCTGCAAATGTGCTTTGTGTCTGGAATGTTATGTAAGGTTCCCTTTGGTGTCATTTTAAGGGAAGAAAACAGAACAAAAAATTCCAGTGAAAACGAACTATGTCGGGTTTGTGGCCGGCTTTCATTTGGAGTGCCAGTTTTCAGGAAGATTCAGGAACCTTTTTAAAGAGTAATTCCACTGATGTGTTAACAAAGTCATTCCGAGTGGTTTGATATGGCAGTAGAGATATTTACCAGCGTTTCTTTTTTGCAGTGGAACATTTTATTAGGGACCAAAGGCCACTATAAATACAATTCAAACCTTTTTATTTGCTTTTCAGAACCACCTGCCAACCTACACGTCTTCTAACAAGTTGTTGTTTGTAATGTTGTTAATGTACATATAGGGGTAAATCTAAATATGAACAGTAAACCCTACATGTATGTTTCTGACATTCATGGATTACAAAATCTGTGTAAAACTGTCATAAAGTCCTGTCACAGACATCAGTCATCTTATTTGTAACTGTTTTGTGTTATGACTTCCTGTGACGGGAGCTCTTAGAAGCATTAATTGCTTCAGATGTCTGGTTTCTATCATCACCACCATGAACAGGCTTGATATGATAAATCAGTAGCCCACTAAGTCGTGTTTTTTTTTGTTAAGATTTTTTTTTTTTGTGAGTGCGATTGCTGTTTTCTAGCCAAGCACACACTTGAAGCCACACTTTAAACCCTAAGCCACACACCTTATTTTCTCAGCCCTCCAGTTACTGCTTGCCAACCTGTTGTTATCCACCATTGTCTGAAGCGTTTGGTTTATTATCAGTGCCTATCTTGTCCCTAACTAATGTGACGTCCTCTGTAGTCTCAGAAGAGTTTTATGAGTTTCAATGTGAAACTGGCTTAGACTCACTGTGTTTGGTATATGTAGGTTTCAGCTTGTGTTGTCAGCTGAATATAAATGTGTAAATAAACAGCTAAATTATTAATTTAGTAAAATGACACTGGGCAACTAAGGTCTTTATAACTGTAAATGGAAAACTGAAAGGTTGGGAAAAGGATGAAAAGAAAAATACATAGCAGTGATAGAAAGGTAACAAATGTTTGGTAAGAAAAATGGAAAGAAGAGATGCAGCCCTGATAATGTATGTATTTGGAAAATAGGGTATTTAATTTTATTAGTATTAGCTCGTAATAAGTCTTTGTGTCTGACGTGTGTGCCAATAGCAGTGTGAGTACCAGAGTCCACCTGTGTTCAGTGTTTATGAGTGTCTTTAGGTGGTGAGATTGCACAGTGTAAAGCTGGGCTTCAGGGGGGCTGGAGGCTGAATGTTAAGAGGGGCCCTGCTGGAAAGGAATGCAGCCAGGGAGCACAGTGTTTGGTCCATGGGTGGGATGAACAGATGGAAGCATGCTTCATGTGTTATGTCAGCTGGACCCAGGGAGTGAGTGAGGGACTGAGAATGATGAGAGGGGAGAGAGGGGTGTCTGATCTACTCGCCACTTTATAAACACTAACACACAATAGAGCTGTCAACTGGGATCAAAAGGTGTATTTGAGTATTTTTCTTTTTTAAATGTTTGAATTTCAGCTACAGTCAAATACTAGATGTGTTGTTCTTCTGTCATTCTCAGACAGAATTCGTATCGCTTACTCATCTGTGTTGTCTGTTTCTGTTTTATTATTGCCCATTTCTTTTCACCAACCCCTGACTGTAAGTACTGAGTTTTGAAAGCAGGGTTCAGCATTAACTTGTTTCCCAACTCATCAGTCGACCTGCTGATGAAAGTGCTCACTTGACCATTTTTCCAGGGCTAGTTGTGTTTTGGATATTAAGGTAATAAAAGGCATTTCAAGTACTGTATGTGATTTATTGATTCAACTATCTAAAAAAAAAAAAAAAATTAACCATCAGCTTTCCTAACTTGACTTTCGCTTTTGTCGTGACTTGGTGTTTACCTTCCTGGGACAAATGTTAATGTTTAACCCTGATCCAAAGTGTATAAAGTCCATGGGGCCATGAAGATAATTTATTGTTATCATTTAGATTTTGTTTTATTTTATATATATGTATACAGTTTTAGTACATTTTGTTATATTTTATATATTGGACCCAACTAAGACCAAGATTTCATTTACAGAGCAAAAACAACTGTTAACTGAAAAGAAAGGCCTGCAGTCTTTTGGGACTTGGTCATTCGCCATTACCTAGGAATGATTCACTCATTGAAATCAAACATCACGGTTTCACAGGTTTCTGAAACGTACATGGTTCACAAAATATAAGCTTTAAAAATAACAACAAAACAAAACAAAACAAAACAAAACAAAACAAAACAAAACAAAACAAAACAAAACAAAACAAAACAAAACAAAACAAAAAAACCCTACAGATAAAAAGTAGTAATGCAGTCTATGCATTGTTGGAGCGTTGATGGCAGGTCACCAACAGATAACACAGTTAGCAGAGGCTCCATGAACTGCTAAGCTTTGTTGTATACAGGAGTCACATTTCACAGACAAAAGTACCATGTTCTCACTCATTAGTGATGTGATGAGGTCTAACTAAATAGTTAGGTGTTATCTAGCGTCCTTTAACCTCCTAACAACAGTCTTCCACAACTCTATAAAACTCTCTACCAGTCCTCACATATACAACAGTAGCACAGGCTGGCTCTATGGGATTATACATGGTCTAGAAATAGGGTACTAGCCAAGTACAAAGGCCCATAAAAGGGGAAAGCAGAAAGAGAATCAGAGGCAGAAAGCAGATCTCTCACCGGCAAAGAGGGGGACTTTTGGGAGATTATGGTCCCTCTTCTCTAAACATCCCAGGCGCCAGAGAATGGCACAGGAAGTGTGTTAGGTACAGGCCACTGGTTAGCCAGGCATGCTTTTAGTATCTATAATTACCTCTATCTGTGCCATCCTCTTTTGTGAAGGGACTCGCAGTCAGAGCAGAACATCAGACTTGTGTAAGGGACTCCTGTTTTCCCACCTGTGGAGTCCATCACCTTTGGTTACCCATGATTTGTCCTTTTAAACCCAATTTGGCTCTTTTTGATGTTTTTTATGGGTTGACTGTTAGCTCTTCTGCTTTGGCGGCTGTTTCTCTGGTGGTTTGTTTGAGAGAACAGAGTGTTGATTGTTTGAACACTCCAAGGAGGGCAGTCGTGCTCCTGGTCAGAAACAAACTCCTCAGTATCAGATGGTTTTGTCAGCCAGGCCTGGGCACACAGTAGAAGACCGCCTGCAGTTTGACTTTGAACTTCTTTTCATGAATACTACATAAATAATTTTCTCGCTAAAGGGACTACTCCAGATATTTCTCCCAGCACTCCTGCATAGCTTAAACTCTAAACCAAACAACAAGGAAAGCATGCTGTAGGAATATGAAAGGGACGTGGACCCTTCATGGTCAGCATAACAGTCTCACTTTTTGCCTGCCTGATTTTTTTTTCACAGAATGTTTTTGTTTTTCATCTTCCAAGTGAAAGGGGATCAAGTGGGATTTTGTGGGATTTATGTCTTGAGAAAGGCTCCACAGTCTCACTCACCAGTTCTCATCAGAGCAAGGAAAATTCTTCTGTGTTATGAATCCATGCATGACATTGTAATTTGTCTAAGTCTGCAAGTGTTATAGCAGAACATTCTCATGACACTATGTCAGGCTGTTATGATTATTTAAATTCTGGCGACTTCAAAGGCTTAACGTTATCAGAAGGTAATATAAAAAATGCAGCCTTGGATTTTCATTGCTCGTGTGCTCTGAAATCTTTGTCAGGGTAAATGATCTACAAATGATCTACTTTTATTTGTCTTTAATTAAAACACAGCCTTGGCTGCTTTTTCCCCCCTGGAGACTCTGACAGTTCTTAAGGAATAAAGATGGAGAAAGAGCAATGTGAGAAGAGAGAGCACTCTGTCCTGACTTTAACCATTCATCCTTTTCTTACTTTCCTTTGAGGAATGTAGAATACAGGACAGAAGGGGAAGAAATGATCTTGCAGATCTGATGTTTGGATGAGTTATTTTAGTAGTAGGAAAGAGATGTAGCTAGGGAAGGCTGTAATTGGGAGATTGGAGTATCCCGGGGGGATAAGCTGGTGAGGACTGCTGTGTAATTGTTTCACTACTCATTAAAGAACCCCATCGTTCTATGCGACAGTGGAATCAATGATTTTATTATATAGAAAAAGTTGTGTTTTTACTCAATACTAATGCAGTAACTTATTGCATTTATCTAAGTTTGAAGATAATGTCTATACGATAGTTTCCTAGCATAGTGTCTAAAGAATGTCGTCCCTATTTTCAGAAATAGTCTAGCATTCAGAAAACTCAGTAGTTATCATTCATCCCTGTGTCAAGTTGACTTAGTATTTAGTAGAGTAGAACCACTCATTTAACCAACATCCTTGGACAAAGAAATTTGACCTCCACGTTTATGCCATCCCTGCAGTACAACACCCATAGCAGTGAACACACTTTCCCAGAGCGATGGGCAACCCTATCCGTAGCACCCAGGGAGCAGCTGGGCGCCTTGGTCAAGGGGTTTTAAGTCATGTACTGTTGGTGTAGGGGATCAAACCAGGCACAAGGCTGGTTTCCTAACCTACAACCCTCAACATGAATAGGAAATCATCAAGCATTTTCTTCATATGCCGTGATATATTTACAAGGGAAACGTAGTAGGAGAGTCTATGAGCTAGCTAAAAGATTTTGCTCTTTGATTGGTATGGCTGGCGGGAGATGGAGATGAACTAGTATTGGTTACAACTGCATATTGTGGGTTTGGGGATTTGGAGACCTCTATGGTGGAAATGTGTAATAGCACACAATGTGCAGATGCTTTGTACCCTTTCTCAGAGTGGATGAATCTGAGTTCTCTATTATTGTCACCATATCTGAATCAGTATACAGCTGATTATGCATTTAAGACAAACTAAACTAAACTTGAACTAAGGCTTCTTTTTGAGCCTGTGTGAATGGTGTTAATACATAAAGACGTATAACATGCTCTAAAAATCTCCTGTGCAGTCCGACCTGATGCCTCTGACTTTTGATTATTTCAGGCTTTACCTGGTGACTCACAGCAGTGCACACCCACCATACTTCAGCATATTACATGCTTCAGTTTTTTCTCTGCCTGCTGCTACATAATAATCAAAACTCAGAAAACTTCTCCCCACACCAATTCAGCTACATAATTATATACCTGAAGCTTAGTTATACAGATAAACCATCATTAAAAGGCTGTAACCATAATTCACATGCGTGAAATGTTTCTTCTGTAATATGAAACTGATTTTGTTGCAAGTGCATGTACAGTATAAAATGATTCTGATATTTTGCTAGTGCTGTAATATACCAGATTGAATTATTAGCAAAAGGAAGAAATAAGAAAAAGTAAAGGTCTGATGTGTCTGGATCGAAGAATGAAGCTATAAGAACTATAATAATAATAAGCTGTTAGTGAGAAATTTGTCATTTACATTCTAAGCTGTGTGCATTCTTATAATATATAAAATATAAAAAATGATGCACATGATCCAAGTGGTTCTAAGCTTCTAGTAGCACATGCAGACTTGTGGAGGTGTTGTTCTGAGAGGAGGTCTCTGTGTTGCAGAGTGTTGCTGTGTTGTGCTGGTACTGGACTGTGCAGTTGAGAGCAGTCTTTACATTACATTTGGAACATCTGGCTGTAGCAGCAGACCACCCCTTCATGTATTTGTTAACCTTCTGTACTATTCCAATTCCTGCAGTGGACCCACTCACCCCAGAGAAACGTGCCAGGAGATATTTTTAAAGGCTAAATGTGTTCTCTGTCTCTGTACCACCAGTCTGTATAGCACTGGAATGTTGGAAGCAAATAGATGAAGACTGCTATTGATGTCTTTTGGCTGGTAAGGGTTAACTACATTACCCTGTACACCCCTCCTTACAAAATGTGTGGAATGTTCCCCTTTCCTGTGGGACAGGAGTCGTGTGAGTGGGAGGGGGATTTTGTGTGTGTGTGTGTATGTGTGTGTATTTGCATTTATGTTTATGGAGGAGGGAGAGCCAAAAAGCCCTGATTCAGACAGGAAGTGCTCACAGCCAACTTCAGCCTATGGACTGGTGGAAAATAGGGAAAGATGGTCTGAGCTCCATGTGATTTTCACCTTATGCCTTCTGCTCTCACACAAACGCCTTCACTGTGTCTGGGTAATATACTCATCTACAATACTACAAAAGACAGAGATCCGCAACTAATTCCTTAGCTTTCAGGTAAAATGGAATAACTTCTTTGTTCAGTGCCAGAAAAAAAAGAAGTATATATGCAACAGAAAAGAGTTACAGGGGTTTCCTCCCAACACAAGCTGTTCCCTCTCACCGGGTATTTGAGGTATTTTGGATAGATGCGTGTCAAATTAGTAATTGGAGTTGTTTGGATAGCACAAAGTAGAAAATGCAACCAACATCTAAGACTTTGAATATGAAGGGAAAATATACACAGAAAAAAGAATGGAAGCTGTAATATGGCATAGGGTGGACACACTTAACGGGGGGGAGGGGTGTCACACATTTTTCAAACTGCATGCCTTATGAAATGGTTAAGATGTAAACAGAGTAATCCATTGTAGTTTGACGTGAAATGCTTCATTCTAGAGAAGCTTACAGAGACATGATTGTTCACAGTAGTTGTGATAGGAACCAGACATCTGAAGGGCTTAACGCCTCTTAGTGCAAACCCACAGAAAGTTGTTACATTAAATGGTCATGAATACCCTGCTTGATAAGGATACTGTAAGATGTATTTTTTATGTCCACCATTAATTAATAATTGTTCATGAAAAATATATTGTCTAGGGATTTTCCACCACAAAGAACATTTCACTTATCAAATCTCACTCTTTTCCCAGGCGTAGATGTAATGAGAAAAGATTTAAGAGCTTTACTGTGAGCTCTTGCTCAAGCTGTCTCGAGCACTGCTGAAGTGATATTAATTGCTTTGGGTTCTCTGTCTTCCCTTCAGGTCGGAGGCTCAGGGGGAAAGCGTTTTACTATGTCTGTGGGAAGGTGTTCTGTGAAGAGGACTTTTTGGTAAGCCAACTGCCCCTTGTTTGTAGGGCCACATACAGACAATCCTGAACTCTTTATTTGTGTTTACAGTTAAAGTTTATATCCTGTGAGTGTTTCACCATGTATGCTTCAGACATTTCTCAGAATTTAAGTAATTGGAAAGTATTTTGATTTTAAGTAGCCTTCAACCTTCAACCCAGGATTGTGTTTTGTTTGCACCCAGATTCAGGCAAAAGAACTGGTAGATAGCGGGGGGGACATTTTGGGATGATTAGCCTTTCAAGAAATAGCATATTCTATTGTACTATTTTAAACTTAAAGGCCCAATTATGCATGTGTTTTTTGTACATGTACTGATTCAGTAGTGTTTTAGATGTTACATGTTTGGTAAAACAGAAAACGAAACGATTCCAGCATGATTACGAGTTTATATTATAGTAAATAAAGTAAACATAAGAAATAGCAACATCTTTCCACTGTAATTGGGTACTTCTCTCTCTTAACTAGTCCCCTTGTCTCTCTGTTCTTTCTAAACAACCAGTACTCTGGATTCCAGCAGTCAGCAGACAAGTGCAATGTGTGTGGTCACCTGATCATGGACATGGTGAGTCAAAAATGATAGACAAAACTTCATATGGATATAGTATATATGTAATATGTACAATAAAAAGATAGTTAACAATCAATGTTATTTAAGCTTGGCCATGGTTAGTGCAGCTGAGAAACCCTCCATTAAGCACAGCAAACCTTTTCTGAGCTTCCTGAGATCTTGATTCAACATAAAATGAAGAAGGGGATATAACAATCATAGACATTAACAACATGTGATTTTTACTCACTACAGCACTCAGCTATGAGTTTGCGTGGTCTACCACTTTGTGGCTGAGCTGTTGTTGCTCCTACTTCTGTTGTAAAGTAATTGCACATACATTTTACCGGGGCAGATCTAGCAGGGCAGAAGTGTCATGAACTCATTTGTGGCAAAGGTGGCAACCTATACCAGTGCCATCTTTAATATGTCTTAATGTATGACCCATTTTGCTGGCCGTACTTGTCTGTGGAGATGTCTGTGGCTGTGTGGTGGATTTTAAGCACCTGTTGGTAATGGGTGTGGCTAAAACATCTAGAACTCAATCATTAGGATTGGTGTCCACATACCTTTGTCATATAGTGTATCTATTTTAAATTTTGACGGTATGTGGTCATTCCATGAAAAATATCTCAGTAGGAATAATATACCAAAATTCTTGTTGGTCTTTTTTGAGCAGTTTATAAGAGGCATGGTTTTAAGTGTGATAAAAGGAAAACAAAGGGAAATACTGGAGATGGTTTTTGTGCTGTAAACCAGGTTGGACAGAAGGGGGTTTGTAAGGTGCAGGACAGGGCAAATACAAACCTACCCATACATTAGTATGTGTGTTTCCCCTCCACTCTTCCTGAGATGGAATTTGTTTTTGTTTTTTTTTGTTTAGTCTTTTCGATTAATGATACCTGTGAACTTCTGGTGTGGTTTTGAAGCACACCATTGTAGTAGGAAATATGAATTGCATTCCTATTACATATCCATTGTGCCATGCCTTTATTTACATACATATGGCTGGGAGAACACAAACTCATGCTGAGTTTCCCCAGGGACACATCAGGAGAAGGAGCTAAGAGGAAACAGTTATTCCCATGCTAGCCTCAGAGATACCCCTCCCACAGACACACACAAAGAAACCAGCCTCAAAGTTGAGGGCACTGTATCCTAACTGTATCCATCCGGAGTGTTGGCTGTGTACTGGATTTCCCTGGTTATGACTGTCATTAATTGTTCACAGTCACAGTGCCTGACAGCATGACTATACAGAGCAGCGTGACAAGCTTAATAATTAGGCTTTAAACAGTTACAGCATGTACAGACAGGGCATAAACATGGGTATAAATATGTTCAGCTGTGCTGAATGCTGATTCAGCAGTAAACTGTGCATGGTTAGTGGATACGTGAGCTTTGATTAGTTATTCTGGAGTGTGTTTATAGAGCACTAACGTGGCACTCGTCCACAGATCCTTCAGGCGCTGGGCAAGTCCTACCACCCAGGCTGCTTCCGCTGTGTCATCTGCAATGAGAGTCTGGACGGAGTGCCTTTCACTGTGGACACAGAGAACAAGATCTACTGTGTCAAAGACTACCACAGGTGTGTGTATGTGTGCGCGCGCGTGTGTGTGTGTGTACTCCTTAAACTCTATATTTGTGTCCACACTTCAGTTTTTCACTCGTATAAGTGGGTTATGCTCACAAACATGGCTGATGAGACATTAACATAACTAAACTTCATATTTTTTTGTTTGTTTTAAATAATTATAGTGTTTCTGATATAGGAACATTAAGAACAACAAGACGATGTACTGAATAATTAATAGAAGTTACTAAATAATTGTTAAAGAAATAATGTAAAAAACTGAATCATAAACTCATTTCAGCTGTAATCACACACACAGTTTGGTTTTTGTTTTCTCAGTTTAGAGAATAGGTTTGACTGCAGATGCTAGTCTGCTGTCAGCTTCATTTGTAACTGCTCATGTAATTTGTCCTATAGCTCATTTACTGTGTTCAGGTAAATGATCTTTACTGCCACTTTTAATAGCAGTGTATTATGATTTTAGAGAGATGCACAAATACAATCTGAACTGAATAAATTCTCAATATATTACACTTATACTTGTTCACATTCTTACCTGCATGGACTGTTGTGCATGTCATTTGGCCAGGAATTTAGTAGACCTTGTTTTTTTATTCTCCTGGGACAATCTCTGATCCCCACAGTGACAGTGTGCTTTTGCTGAAATGAAGAACAATACGAAAAACATTTGGAGCTTGTTTGCCCCCTGCAGTGCTCCCACACTGATTCCTGTGGAGCTGGCCCTCATTATAGCCCTTGGCAGAGTCAGAGTATAAGAAATGATATCAATGTTAAGAAAGAAAGAAATAGCAAGTTTGTTGGTCTAAAATGTGTTTCCATCTTCAAAATCCTTAATATTTATGTTATGATAAAAAAGCTGCCCTCAAATCGGAAGTTGAAACTAATCATGGGATTCCAGGGCCAAGAGGTTCCATAAAAATACAGTTGAAACTGATAGGAAGTCCTTAACGTCTTATGATCAACTACCCCCACCCCAACAACGCCCCTCTCCCGCAGCAGTTTGGTGTGGCTGTACTGTTTCATTTGGCCTGTTAATTGTTGTATCATGTGTTTCCGTTTTCCAGAAGCAGAGGAAGTGTATCTAAAATAAGTGTGTGAATAGATTAGTCTGGATTAGTGTGCATTAAAAATGTGCTTGCCCTGAGTAATGAAGTTAGTGTCATTTTAAAACCGCAGACGATCAGGTGGTGGCCATATGCGGAAAAATCCAGGCAACCCAGGAATGAAACGGAACTTTTCTTCTGGGTCTGTTTTTCTACTCTTTTCTGCTCCGGGTTCAGTAATTCACGAGGCAAGGGAAGAGCCAGCACATCTGCTGCTTGGCCCACCACCTCTGTTTCCTACCCCACCTCCCTCTCCTCCTCTCCCGTATCTGTCTTTTCATATCCAGATTAGACTCATTACCTATTTTCATCACTTTGAATATTTTAAATAAGAATCCTGAAGAATATTTAAACCCTTGAACCACAGATTCCAAAACTTATGCCAAGACCCAGTAAATATTTTGTGAACTGAAATAGTCCAAAAAGTTTAATCCACTTTTACTCAATTATACGGTTCTATTCCATTAATAAAGACTATAGTGAACATTATAAACATTCATATGGCTCTGTAGAAAAATAATTGTACTTCTTATTTTTTCTCCATTTAGATGGAATTAAGCTTTTATCTTCAGTTAGAACAGTAATATTTTGCTGGACATTATGTTGTCAGCTGGATTAATTGGATACCCATTTATGTGCAGTGGCGTGTATTTGAAGTGTTTTGAATGTTTATTGCTGCTGTAGCTGCAAACAACAAAAGATGTACTCAATGCTTAGCTTATGGAAACCACACACCTCTACCATCATCATTTGTGTGATGATATGATGATAACTGCATTTTAAAATAGCCGTAGCTGATAGGCCACACTGATAACTGATAACTGATCAGCATTGAGGTACAGAAACGACAATGATTACTGCTTTAGATCTAAGCATGTTTATTTTAGCTTTCCTCCTGTGGAAAAAAGAACATATGCCTTGATGCAGCTTCCTCTTGACCATCTCGACCCACACACAGTCTGAAAACCTAAGGACCTGCATAATTAGCCTAGAGATAACAGCTAGAATGTCTGCTTCATTGAGAACTTGTTTGACTTTATTTTAGAAATTCAAGGCTTAATGTTTCATTATATATATTTCTGTGCTCTCATACTCAGGGTCCTTGCACCGAAATGTGCCGCATGCAGCCAGCCAATCCTGCCGTCTGAAGTAAGTCACCAAACTTCACACAATAGTTTCCATTTTTACTATTAGCCGCAAATGTACAAGCGTCCTCAGCGTAGTGTGGAATCTGTGTCTCCCAGGTGTGTTCTTCAGCTCTAAACCTGTGTGTGAACATTTGTCTCCAGAGAAAATGGTCTTCCTTTTGTTTAATCATTGATCAGCATTACACTGTCCTACTTGTAGGAGCTGAGTAATAGAATGGCTTAACTGCAAGTGTAGTTTGGTGTGTCCCTTACCGGTTCTTTACATGTTCCTGTTCATATTTATGTGTTGAGTAGAAATTACTGGTAGTTGACTACACTCCTGGGCAACAAAATGGGCCAAGCCCAAAAATGGCACAAAAGAAACGCCATTAAAGACAGTGTTATGCTAGTGCCCAGAAACACATGTGATGTCCTTCACATTTAGAGGCATAACACCCTGCTCCTCATGGTATTTCTATCTGCTGCCTTTCTGACCTTTTCCTCATCCGTCAGACCATAATTAGAGATGGCCCCTGTGGAATGTTTCCCCTTCATGAGGGCCCCGAGGGCTAGAATTGAGAGCAGAGGTCAGTTTATCTTGTACCTGTTGAGAGCACTGGACAAACTTGAATGGAATTTCATGCTCCCCTCTCCAATGCTGAGAGTGTTTGTAAGTAAAAGGTTCATTTGACTGTGGTTGGGTAATTGAGAAGCTCTTTACTTCTGCATACGTTCTTGGACACATGAAAGGTTATGAATGAAAATTACTTGATATTTAACCACAAACAACATCTAAAAGTCTCTGACTAGAGTGTACATAAGCTGTGATTATCAGGGCCCACGCACAATATGGCAGCTACATCCCACTTTTGCATTTACTGCTCCAGCAGGACTCACAAAAGAAACATTTGTGAGATAGTATACTTGTAGATAATAGCAGTTCCCAATTTGCAAAGACTCTTATTGACCAGTGATCAAAGGTATTACAGTTAATGCTAATGTGGGAGGTCTAACATAAAACGCCTTATTTGTGAAGTTTTAAATGTGTCATTCGAAAAGACCTGGCTTACATGTACATGCATGGCATTTAGCTGCCACTCTTATCCAGAACAACTTACAAGGTTAATCAGATTCAAACCCCAGTCTCCCACATGTGATGGCGGCTCCCTGGCGGGTAGTGGTGTCATCCACTGAGCTACACCAAAGACATGCTTAGATCTATAATGAAATAAGTTAATAAAATTCTTGCCAAATATAGCGTGATTTGATTTGTACTAAACCTTCATTTGTCATTCTGTACATATGGTCAAAATTTTTTAATAAGGTTGATTTAAGCCTGCTAAATGGCAGTCATCATATTAAAATATGATGATTGGCCTATGGTGACCGTATTTGTCAAATGCTCTAATCATCAAGTTTGGCAGTGACTATGAAAAAAATAATTCCTTGCTACAAAGCCCTTTATTTACTAATTGGCGTAGAATGTGGGGGGGCTGCTCAAAATAACATTGGTTATTAGCCCATGAGGTTTCATTAGAATTGATAATAGCAATCATGATTAATAGTCATTTTTGGTCATTAGCTCGACCCCAAAAATTAGCAATTGGCATGTGATAGCCATATTGTTAACGATGGTTTTTAGTAAATATTGAGGTTCCAACTCAAGAAGATTTGTCAGCATGAGATAATGAACCTCGGACTAGTGTGCAAACAATTGTAAGTGAATGTGTCACAGCTTTGGTCAAAATTTACAATGTTGCATTGTAGCTCCACCATCAGGCCAGTTGTGGTCCCTTCAATGGCCTGAATAATGGAAAGCATTCTGGATATTGGACTGGTGTTTCTTTGACAGATAATGTGTTGATGAAATACAGATATAGATGTTGTTAATGACAGAGTAAAGTTCAGACAGGGTATGCTCTATCATTAAGTCCTCAAAAGTGGCTTCTTGAAGACGGCCCTTACCAAGTCCAATCAGCAGGAAGTGTTTAGTAGAAAGTAAATGTTATATAAAGTTTATGGTATGAGCTTGATTATCATCTATCCATATGATGTTTTTGAAAATACTTATGACCTTGACTCGGTTCATCATAGAAGTGGCTGGCTCACCGTGTGTGGGCTAAAGTTAAAGACCAGATGGTTGTCGTCTATTTCCATTTCAACACTTGTCTGTTATTTCAGGGGTCTGACGAAACTATTCGAGTGGTGTCTATGGACAAGGACTATCATGTGGAATGTTATCACTGTGAGGTGAGTTAAACTTTGGAGTAAACATTAACAATACTAGTATATTACATATTAAGTGATACATTTCGAACCAACACTGTACAGTATGTCCTGCATTCACTGAGTGGCGATGTGCAAAGATCTCTCAGATCAAAACACCTACTAGTCTAGTTTTAACCTAGTGATGTTTAAGTGATGTTTAACCTTACTCTAGCCATTCTTACAGTAATGCAGAGAGAGAGAGAAGACACATGATCATGATCACATGATTCTATGAAAACAGTGAAGCTGAGAGATTCATTGCTGTGCTATAGAAAATTACATAGCATAGCATGATAAGTAGCATAGTGAATTGTAGTTTTCAGCCAGAGTCTTCCTTAAGGTAAAATAAAGGAACTTGCTTTATTGTCTTTTAGAAATGCCATTCTAGTAACCACTTGAAAATCCACTGACATACTGTAGCCTCCATTCATGTAAAATCACATGGCCTATCATGCAACAGTAAACACATATGGGTGTCACCCAGATGCTTGTAGTGTGTATCTTAAAATACAAGCATACAGAAAATGAACTATCAGAGAGGACTATAACTAACTATAAAACTCAAAACATTAAAAATGTGCACTTCTCTCTGCAGGACTGTCAGATGGAGCTGAATGATGAAGAAGGACACCGTTGTTACCCGCTGGACGGTCACCTGTTGTGCCACACATGCCACCTCAAACACATCGAGTCAAACTGCCCTTCTGCCTGACACTGCGAACTAGGAGAATCAGTTCTGGATATCTGCTGCCCCCTAGTGGGTCTCAAGAGACATCAGCGATGCCCAAACCACACACCTGAATACCTACCAGTACAATCTCAATGATTTGAATCTCAGGTCACCCTGGGGTCACAGGGCTCTGGCCGTCTGTCTGCGTGATTAGAATTTAATATGTTTTTATTTTTATTTTTCAGGAATGGTTCAGAATGTCAGTGTTTTTCTCAGATATACATCTTTCCTACTTACTGCAGTTCAGCTGCTTTAACCCTGTTCAGCAATAGTAAAAAGCGAGATCAATGCAGGCTTGGTGACCGGGCTAACGCGAAATATTGGGTCAAATAAAATGTGTACAGTGAAATATTGGCTTATGAAATTAACTAATGCATTCAAACTTTAGCAATCTGTCCATAAAAATTCATAAGCCCTATTGCTCGTAGTCTGCTCTTTAAGTAATCACCAGCTGTTTTAAGTGTCTAAGCTTAAATGTTATAAAGGTAATGACTGAATTCTGTAATGGTAGATTATAAATGCTTTTCTTTAATATTCTGATGTGTGAGTGTGACAGAGTGACCAAGAGAGATGAACAGTTGATGGTGCTTATTATAGACATTGGTCTGCAACTGTCGGCTTCATATGTCCTGTTTATGTCTGTTATTTATCCTGTGTTCTTGTTACATAAACCTAGCCTGTAAGGATGATGCAATATGACCAGTTTAATTTCTTAATCAAATACATGCTTTTAAAATGATGTCTGTGTTAGACTAGCAATATTCATCACAGTCACCACTTACAGGAATTGCCAATTAAAAGGAGTTCTTTACAAACGTCTAATAGTAGAAACTTTGTGCTGTGGGTCGCCAGGGGCAGGGTTATTCTAAACTAATTCTAAATTATAGCACTCTGAGTGACCCCCCGTGTGTTTTCTGAGGCATAACATTGACTAGGAGTTCTTGGTGGTAATTACAGCATACAGGAGTGTATAGGGAGATCTGCAGGAGATGTTGATGTTGGGGGGGTGGGGGGGGGGGGGGGGGGGGTTCATATCCCATTGTTTTCTGTTTTTTTTTGTGTGTGTGTATTGAAAAATAATTTTTAAACTGAAATATATTTTTATATTGAAAATAATTTAAAAACATAATTACAGGAAAATTCCAGTTTATTTTTTGAGCCCGGATGACAGAACTAGTAGAGAAACATTTCTGCCCGCAGCTGTATTAAGGAAAGCTTTGTTTCTAGCATTCCAAACACTTTGTAAAAGAAAAAAATTAATTTTTATTAATTATTTTATTGTTTTATTTATTACAGTGGAGGAAATAAATATTTGATCCCTTGCTGATTTTGTAAGTTTGCCCACTAACAAAGATATGAACAGTCTCTAATTTTAAGGGTAGGTTTATTTTAACAGTGAGAGATAGAATATATAAGAGAGATAAAATATATAAATTTAATTGCACTTTGCAGAGAAAAATAAGTATTTGATCCCTCAAGCACACAAGACTTAATACTTGGTGGCAAAACCCTTGGTGGCAAGGACAGCAGTCATACGTTTTTTGTAGTTGATGATGAGGTTTGCGAACATGTCAGGAGGAATTTTGGTCCACTCCTCTTTGCAGATCATCTCTAAATCATTAAGATTTTGAGGCTGTCGCTTGGCAACTCGGACCTTCAGCTCCCTCCATAAGTTTTCTATGGGATTGAGGTCAGGAGATCACTAGGCCACTCTATGACCTTGATGTTCTTCTTTTTGAGCCACTCCTGTGTTGCCTTGGCTGTATGTTTTGGGTCACTGTCATGCTGGAAAAACCAGCCATGAAGCCAGAAGGAGGTTGTCACTCAGGTTTTCTCACCTTCCTCATGATTAAGGATACCCCACCAGGTGAGATTTTGCAAGGAGCCCCAGATCGAGTTTGATTGACAGTCATTTTGTATTTCTTCCATTTTCTTACAATAGCACCAACAGCTGTCTCCTTCTCACCCAGCATCTTACTGAAGGTTCTGCAGCCCATTCCAGCCTTGTGCATGTCTATGAGCTTGTCCCTGACATCCTTAGAAAGCTCTTTTGTCTTGCCCATGTTGGAGAGGTTAGAGTCTGACCGATTAATTGAGTCTGTGGACAGGTGTCTTTTATACAGGTGACAATTTAGGACAGCTGTCTTTAATTTACATTTACAGTGTTTAGCTGACGCTCTTATCCAGAGCGACTTACAAGGTTAATCATATTACAGGTAGGCCAATGTAGTGACTCTTATTGGTCACTCAGCCTGGGATTCGAACCCCATTCTCCCACGTGTGGTGGTAGCTACAGCTGGTCATGTGATTCGTTTTCTGTACCTTTAAGCAGCGTCTTATATTTAAACCTCAGGTAATGGAACACTAAATGTGGTGTGGTCACGCAAGTGATGGAAAAGGTCCTGGAATGCATCGACACAATGGTGCTTTAAGTCTCCACCTAACATAGCAGCATACTGTACAATAAGATAGACCTAGCTTTAATACCTGCAGTAAGGAGCTGCATCCATAAAATCTCAGAGATGCCACTGGAGGAATAGTTTTTCCTATCATCAATACAAGATCAGTGCAACTCTGGACAAAAATAAATGTTGTGACATTGCAGAAGCTTGTGGGAACGATGCCACAGCAAATGTGTGCCGTAATCAAAGCTAAAGGTGGTCTAACAAAATATTAGAGTGTGTGACATTTCTTTGGCCAGGTAATGTGTATATATATATTAATATATACATACATACATACATATTTAGAGTTTGTTTGACTAGAGTAAGGATTGGAGTAAGATATTGGTGGGAATACTACCACAACTAACCAGCACTAGGTACAGCTCTTCATTGAAGTCTACTACAGATTTACTTCAAGTCTTTATGTGTCTACCTTGCTTGACTGCCAGTGGCAAACTCATGCCCATTTCCTGAAATAAGCTTAACAACACTCACTATAAGAGTCCTTCTGAGAAACAAACCCAGAACATAACGCTGTGTCATAATATTGTTGTTGGTATGTGTGTGTGTGTTGGGGGTGGGGGTGGGGGTGGGGATGGTGGTGGCGGTGTGTGTGTACGGTCAGTGCTGTACTCCAATCTCATTTTCCTTGCTGTCAATCCTGCATGTTCTTCTAGTTGGAATTAACTGGAATAGATAGATACATAAATAGATGGTCAACATAAGATTATCAAAGAGCTACCTGTTAGTATTTTGATAAACAGACAATTTGGTATTACATGTATACAACTACACTGAGTGAAAACGCTCTTGTGATCGCACTTCTTGAGAAGGACTCAAACAGTCATATTAAGACATATTTTAAACAGCACTGTGATAGTTTCGCAGTGCTGTGCATTTCTACAATGCCCTACACATTCTGTTTGAATATGTGCTGGTCTCTATTAGTTTGTGGTGTATCTAATGATAATGGTAATTCATGTTTTCTGAATTAAAAATGCTAATAATTATTATATGAGGCACATTTTGGACATTAGCTTGATATTACACTCGATATTATGTATTCTCACCCTTTTGCATTGGTGCTCCTGTGCTTAGTTAGAATAGAGGTGCACCAGAGTAATACAACAGTAGTGCATGATGTGCAGTAGTGCAACGTGTTTATGTGTCCTGTAGCTTATAAAGAGAACAACTCATCTTTGGTAAAATGATAATACTGGAGTCATTTGAGAATTCATGTGCAGGAAGAAAATGTTAATTCATGATTAAAAAGTAGTTACATGACATGAAGCTGTACTTTGAAATAGGAAATCTATAGTAGTCCCTTTTAGAGTGATCTGCAATCAGTTGATTATGTCTTAATCCAAACAGTAAGGCCGATCATGGGCTTTTCCTTATTCTAGTCAATGCTATCTTCAGGAAAACGACACTGGTTGTGTTTTTTGTAACTCTACTTCGTCATATACAGTATTAAGCATTAGGAGCTTCATGACTGTTTATACTTTAGGATTTCTAAAGTGGTGTTTGCTCTATCCCATCAACATTAGTGTATTAGTGTAAAGGAATGTTAGGTACGGATATTTGGTTGTGGATTTGTTGTATTTGAGACGAGCAGTACTGCTCTCATGCTTGCACGGGTGTTCTTATTCCTACAGATTTTCCTTGTTCCAGCTGGCTATGGAGAACCCACATATCTTAACATAAAACAGATGATCTACATCAGTGTAAAATTAATGTGTACATGTTATAGTAAGAACCAAGCACACTTGAGTTTCTCCACTTTGTACAAAGCAATGTGATCATCATACCTCTTAATGTTTATCATAAAGACCCTCACTTTGGTGATAGGAAAAAGAATATGCAACAAATGTTCATTCATATACATATTTTGATATTAATATGTAAACAAAAGAATAATTATTGCATTAAGTGAAAAGGACTTGCATAATTAATAATTATCACAGGACCACCACCGAACAGAGCAGGTATTACGTGGGTGGTGGATTGTTCTCAGCACTGCAGTGACACTGGCGTGGTGGTGGTGTGTTAGTGTGTATTGTGGGGTGCATTTAAACATGAATTCAGTTCATTCTCAGGCTTCTTTATTATAGTTCCAGCCTGATCATAAAATCTGGGGCTTCCTGTCAAATTGGTTAAAAAACAAAACAAAACAAAACAAATCAGGGAAAAACAAAGTAAACTTTTTAACTCAGCCCCAGACTAAGTACACATACACATTAATAGAGAAATTAGAATAGAATTAGAGAATTACAGAAATAAAAAATACCAGAAGAAAGCTAAAAAAAGAGGTCAGACAGGATGGAGGTGAATTTAATCAATAGAGTTCATTTATTTGGTCGTAATATTTTGTTAAAGAGGAATATTAAATACAGCCACTGATAGAGTGGAATCACAGAGTAACAAAATCCAATACTATTAATCCAGGAAATCTAGTTTACAATAATCAAACTTACACTGAAATTATTATTATTTATAGCTTGAGAAAAATTAGGTTCATCAAAGGTAGAACTGAAAAATAAAAAAAAAACTGTCATCACAATTAACCTATTACATCACCCATTATATAGCAGAAACACTTACATCACCTATTACATCACAGCAACCCATTACATCACCTGTCACATCCCAATTAACCCATTACATCATAGCAGAAACAATTTTATTACCTGTTACATCAGCAAACCATTACATTAAGCATCACATCACATATTACATAGCAGCAACCCATCACATCAGCTTTTACCCATTATGCTGGAAAATGAAAAATGAAAAGATAGTTAAAGGAATTCTAATTCAGATGGTTCTGTTTTGATTCCAACTCCTCTCTAGTTATGAGAAACTTCTGAGCTATAAACGAAAGAAAGCATTCCCGCGGGTGGGAACGGTTTACGAAGAATGATCCCAGATTGAGACATGTGCTCATTAATACTGTGACATCAGTGTCCCAGCCCAGGTGGATAAGCAGATGCCGCCGCCCTTTGTCTTAACGTAGAGCTCCGTGTTGCGACCCGCTCTGTGGAGATGAACGCCGGCGGGTGCGATGTCAGAAATAGACTCAGGTGACAGTGAAGCAGAGCCCCACAGAGAGAGGGAGAAGTCTTTCAGTCCTGTTCAGCAGTGACAAGGGCTTGACAAGGGCACTAATGAGAGCTTACTAAGTATGAGAGGAATAATTGTAGACATAATTAACGGTTAGAAAACAATTAGAATCTCACCCTTTCACTAGTTTCCTCTAATTTAATTCATCTTTAGGACGGGTTAATAGAATAATTCTCTTGGTTATTCTTTCTGTCTATTTTTCAGTTTACACTGTTTGAGGATAATTTCAGAGGATGTTCAATCTTGTTCACTTTAAATATCTTGTTTTCATTTTAAATTAATGAAGTACTTAATTTTATTTCTTTGAGTCTCTGAACTCTTTGTTTTTCCTGTTTCCTTCAATTTCTCAATCAGAATATATATATGTATATGTGTACAGACTTGTCAATTTGAAATTAGCGACTGCTCTGTGTTCATAAGCAATTAGTTGGGTAATGCCGATCAGTCTACTCCACAGCAGCCACAGGTATACAAAGGTCTGAGAACACAGGCAAACTCTAACCTTGCTAGGTTGACAGTTCATGACTTTCCTAATGGCGGCCTTACACCAAAAGACTTTTCACGCGATTTCATTGTCACAGACAAATTTACAAGGCTAAAATAAAATCATGTCTTGATAATGTTGCTAATGTAGCATGCTAGTGTTTCTCAGCCTGACGATCCTGATCACAATAAAATCAGCAATGTTTAAAATTATCACAAGTTTTTAGTTTTGGCACATGCAAATAGCAAACATTGCAAATGGCCAATAGGTGGGTTCTGTCCAGCACCAAGCAGGAAGCAGCAAAGCGGCAACAGGAATATCTCTAGAAGTCATGGTTCTTTTGGACACTACAAAAGTAAGGACTGGTGGAGTACACTTAACAGATCTTGATGTCCCTGTTCATTTAACCAGGGTCATGTCCACATTCTGAGACATCTTTATATATATTTATTTTTCCAGAACAATCTACTGCACACACAAGGGCAGTAGATTTTTCTTGTTCCCACTTGGTGGGTAGGTTTGACTCAAGACATGCAAATGATCCATGCTCAAGAGTTTCACCCTCAGTTGGGCATGTGATGTAAGCAAGGACGGGCCTTATTGCTGTACCTGACAGAACCAACAGCCGCGATTGCTGATGGTTAGTAAGTAGTCATGCCCTCCATGAATCATCCTCTTAGTGCCAGTATCATTGGCAGGCGGCTGCATGATGCAGAACTACATGTACAGTGGGGTGCGAGTTTGGGCAGCCTTGTTAATTTTCCTGATTTACCTTTATAAAGCATTGATTGCTTGGAGAAAAAAAATGCATTAAATATATCATATAGGGGACAAACAGTGGTATTTGAGAAGTAAAATTAAGTTTATATGATTTACAGAAAGTGTGCAATAATTGGTTGAACAAAATTAGGCAGGTGCATAAATTTGGGCACAAAAAAAAAAAACTTTAGTAGATCCTCCTTTCGCAGAAATAACAGCTTCTAAACGCTTCCTATAGCTTCTAATGAGAGTCTGGATTGTGGTTGAAGGTATTTTAGCCCATTCTTCTTTACAAAACATCTCTAGTTCATTCAGGTTTGATGGTTTCCGAGCATGGACAGCTCTCTTTAAGTGAAACCATAGACTTTCAGTAATATTCAGGTCTGGGGACTGAGATGGCCATTCCAGAACGTTGTACTTGTTCCTCTGCATGAATGCATTAGTAGATTTTGAGCAGTGTTTAGGGTCGTTGTCTTGTTGGAAGATCCAGCCCCGGTGCAGCTTCAGCTTTGTCACTGATTCCTGGACATTGGTCTCAAGAACCTGCTGATATTGATTGGAATACATGCGTCCCTCAACTTTAACAAGATTCCCAGTCCCTGTACTGGCCACACAGCCCCACAGCATGATGGAACCACCACCAAATTTTACTGTAGGTAGCAGGTGTTTTTCTTGGAGTGCTGTGTTCTTTTTCCTCCATGCATAACGGCCCTTGTTATGCCCAAATAACTCTATTTTAGTTTCATCAGTCCACAGCACCTTATTCCAAAATGAAGCTGGCTTGTCCAAATGTGCTTTAGCATACCTCAAGCGGCTCTGTTTGTGATGTGAGTGGAGAAAAGGCTTCCTCTGCATCACTCTCCCATACAGCATCTCCTTGTGTAAAGTCGAAATAGTTGAACGACGCACAGTAACTCCATCAGCAGCAAGACCATGTTGTAGGTCTTTGGTGCTGGTCTGTGGGTTGACTCTGACTGTTCTCAACATCCTTCGCTTCTGTTTATTCGAGGTTTTTCTTGGTCTGCCACTTCGAGGCTTGACCTGTGAACTGTGCCTGTGGTCTTCCATTTTCTCACAATGTTTCTCACAGTGGAGACTGAAAGCTGAAATCTCTGAGATAGCTTTCTGTATCCTTCCCCTAAACCATGACGGTGAACAATCTTTGTTTTCAGGTCATTTGAAAGTTATTTTGAGACTCCCATGCTGTGACTCTATACAGAAGATGCAGAGAGGAGAAAAACTTACAATTGCCCCCCTTAAATACCCTTTCATTGGAGTCACCTGTGTATGGAGGTCAAGGGTCACTGAACTTACCAAACCAAATTTGAGTTCCAATAATTACTTCTAAAGGTTTTGAAATCAATAAAATGACAACAGTGCCCAGATTTATGCACCTGCCTACTTTTGTTTAACCAACTATTGCACACTTTCTGTAAATCATATAAACTTAATTTCACTTCTCAAATATCACTGTGTTTGTCCCCTATATGATATATTTAACACAATTTTTTTCTCCAAACAATCAATGCTTTATAAGGGTAAATTAGAAAAATTAACAAGGCTGCCCAAACTTTCCACCCCACTGTACACAGATAGCCAAAGACTGACAAACTGTCATTAAGTGACTCAGAACGGCAGCAGGTCACTTTTGTCTTGATCTACAAATGCGTGTGAAGGCGCTCTGGTCAACAGCAATGGTTTCCATACCAGACACGTCCTTCTCAGTGCAACTATAGAGTGTATAAACGTACCCCCCTCCCATCACGTGTATCTGTATTCATTTTCACCTTGAGGTTAATTTATAACATTTACGTGGTTTTATGTACAAATGTTGCCACATTGTATGTATATGGCCATTTTACAGCCTGTATTTACCCTTAGACCAAAGCAGTCCGTTTTCCCCTCACTGTGCCTTTAGGCCTAACCCAAGATAAATGAGCCCCCCTTTTTTTTTATTGGTTCCCCTGTACTGTGTCCCATCCTGAAAAGCACCCAAAGCTGAAACACTCCTTAGAACGGCACTGAGTGGAGCTGAACCGCTGCAGGCCAAATAGGTGAATGTGTGTAAATATGTAGATTCCTAACACACCTTGGAAATCATTCAGAACAGGCTGTTCTAGAGCAAATGGTAACTGGTAAAACATTAACAGTGTCTACTTATGTCAGACTCCTTTTTTTTTTTATATATAAAATTGCATAGCTTAAAAGTATTTGGTTGAAATTTAGTTTCTATGATACAGACTCAATAATGAGGATGTGGTGTGACAGACTTGAGACAAGGCAAGTAGCACCACCACTTGACAGCACTGTGACAATGCAAGTTTGCTAGGACATGGAATTCCAAAACCAGACAAGCTAGAATAAATATTTATGTGGAAGACTGTAGTCAATGTGGAGAGGAGGAAAGCTTTTATTTATACAGCTCTCTCTCACCTTACTCACCTCAACAGGGGTTAGTAAGTAATATACTTCCTAACCCCTGTGTTTTGATATGTATCCGAGAGGCAGATTTTTGCCAAACTGAGTTTGGAATACGATTCTGAATTTCTGTGATTATCAAAAATAGATACAGAAATCAATTACGCTACAGTTAACATTCTATTAACATAATGTATAGGGTGCAATTACTTTAGAAATATTATAGTGCGGTTTTGGGGGCAGGGTTTGTTGGGACAAAAACAAACAAACAAACAACTTCCTGTTGGCACACACAAAGCCAAAGGACTGAAGTTTTGCGTATTATTGCTTTTATTGAGGTTCCGGAGAAGATCATCTTCAGAACAGGGACAACAGCCACTCCTTCAATTTTGAATAAAAGGTCTGAGTTAAGACATTTATGTACAATTTATATCAAATAACATTACATATAGAAAGCTAAGTTACAAAACACGCAGAAATTTAAAAACTAATTTTACAGGTACCCACAGCACACAGTCACTTCCATGCTCGTATATAAAAGAGTATACTGTGAACAGCAAGCTGTCCGTAGCATTTAGCAAACCTGCTTTTTTTGTTTGTTTTACTGGGAAAAAAACATTTTGTCAACTGATTTAAGCATAAAAGCTGAAATTGTGCAAAAACAATCAGACACATGGAGAGGGATAGAAATAACAAAAAAGTGAAATTCAAATTCAAAGTTAGTACATTAAATACTTATATTATGATACTCATTTATGTTAAATAAATATTGAGAAATGTTCCATCGCTTGTGGCAGATCCACATTTAAAAGCACATTCCTAAACTGAAAACTGTTTTTGTTTGGAAAGCTTGAAAGAATACATCTTTCCTCATAATTAGCCTGCCGGGGAGACCATCTTCAGGACGCACTTACTCATTTTCATTCTGCAATGAAGGGCAATGCATATGATGCTTTACTAAGCAGATTGGAAAACACATTCATTACAAAAACTTGGTCAAAAAAAAGAAAAAAAGAAAAGAAAAAGGAATTCCATTTTAACGACCATAAAACAGGGCATTCACAGAACTGAGGGAGGAAAAAAAAACAAAGTACAGCACGTACAGTGAGCTACACTGCAAACCATGTGTTTTGCATTAGTAGCCAAACTGAGTGGCAACAGGCAGCTAGTCTACATCTTGGTGGTATCACTAAAGAGGCTTGTTTAATAATAATGCAGTCTTAACTACGTATGGCTAAGTACTGTTCATTTACAGTACAGCAAGATCCATGCAGATATCCCAGGGAATTACACCAAGTACTGTCACAGTCTAAAATCCATTTACAGTTTGAATCACTGTCCTGATCAGAGTAGCTGTACTGACACTAGATCTACCGAGACTGTATACATTGTACACAAACTGGTGAGAAACACTGAAGCTCAAACAGCTGTAAGAACACGGCAGGTGTATCTACGGCTTGCGCCATTAAGCTCCATTACACCAGGATTCACTGTAGATGCTAATAAAGTCCTTTGTGAACTAAAGGTGTGTTAGAACCACACAAACAGGGTCGGCATTATAACTAGAACATGAGCCAGGCTACCTCACTCAACTTTCTTCTCAAATATAAAGGGGGAGTATGATCATATCAAAATCCTAAAGGCATGCGTACACATGTGTATATCTGCTGAAGGCACAACTGACCGATGCAGGATGCCTTATGATGGTCTTCAGAATAAAGCGTTGAACCTAATGCCACCATGTGGCTGAAAAGTGGAATTATGCTATGGCAAGACGTTTTTACTTGTAGAATTATAATATTTTTCTTTCGAAATGAAAATTCAATTTCTCAGAGAAACTAATTTACAAAAGTGGAAGTAACAACATCGAACCAACCAGGATATCTGTGTTAGGATTAGCAGCTTAAAATAGTTGCTGGGGGGAAAAAAGGATGTAATAGAATAATACAAATGTAACATAGGTTTGGAGGTAGTCTGTAGTCCAGAGTGCCGAGGCAGGCCAATCAGGATTATGCCCAATACCACTCCCCCATAACAAATATGAAAAACTCCCCAATACGAACATAAACACAGCATATTAATATTGCCATTGTAATATTTATATATTAGAACTGAGCCATAAGGGTATTTCAAATTCTTTATGCAGCAGCAAAGCCTGCAGTAACTCCAGATGCATGATAGGCAACCTTGACACATGAAGTGCACGCTAATTGTGCATGACGTTTACACTATTTATGCTACCTAAGCAGAGAGTAAATGCCAGGTGATTCCCAGAATATAAAAGAGGTATTCAAATCACAGGCATTGAGCTCCAGGTACTACAAAAACCCAAGCATTAGCTGTGGAGTAGCCAAACATACATTAAATATTCCAAATAATCAAACTTTGATATCTCTGATCTATAATCCTGGACCTACCAACAGAGCCATGTGGAGTTTTGGTATGATTGTTAGCTTAATTTCCAGATCAACTGAAGCCTGACACCTTGGGCCAAGCATACAGAACAGTACCATACCTTCTTAACATCAATGGCTTCAGTCAAGGACACCTGCCTTGTATTTAAAACTGATCAAGCATCACTTAGAAAACACACGTTCTACACTTAACACACAGTTCATCACTTAAGATGAAAAAGTCCAATGACGAGCTGATAAAAACATAGCAAGAATTTCCCTTCCAACAGTAGTCCCAGAGAGGACAGGAGTCACTGCCCACATAAAAACGCCTAGAGCTGATGAGCACATATCCGGCAAAAGAGATCTAAAGTGCACTTCCAATGTTGAAATGGAGCCGGCCATTGGCACATGCAGATCCCCTGTTTCAAGTCACACAAGTCGGGATACCCAGCCAGTGTCAGAACATGTTGATTCTCCATTAAATGGTGCCATTTTACCCTTTGGTCTACCAAAGGCATAGGTTCCAGACTAAACTTGGAGATTTGTGTCTGCACATGAATCCACACAAAGGGCTTCAAGTCAGGAAAACTCAATACGGTTAGCGAACTCACTCAAACAGGTCACTGATCAAAAGGGAGTGTAGGATTCTGCAAGCGCAGACGTGAATTTTATGAGTGTCCCCTGAATAATGTGGCCATGTGCTGCTAGTAAGATTATGTAGATGAAGAGGACAGGCAGCAGAAAAAGCTGTAGCAGTGCTGTGTAATTCTACACAGAAAGTCACTTTCCCCCACTCACAGTTTACTGATGTAAGCACGAGAACATTCTCAGTACACCAGTCAATGACAAATCACAAAGGCCTCTGGAAAAAAGAATCATTTCCACTGAAGTCAAGGGAGAGGGGGCAAATTCTGGTTTCCATTCACAAAGCAGCACCTATATGCTGACAAGAGGCATGAGGCAGCGGGGAAAAACAGTTCCTGAACTTCCAAAGAAAGGCCACCTACAAGTTGCACTTGTATGCACAATCACATAGTGGATCCTAGCCATCTCAGTAAGGTAGGGCTGTAATGTCTTCTTGAAACAAGACAAGAGTCTCATCTCAAGACTCTCAGTTGCACAGGAGGTCATCCAGGTTTGGAAGCCTATCCAGGTCATCAAAAAGATCAGAGATGCCCTCCCCTTCACCCAGGCTCATGAGGTAGTCCTCGCTGAGAGGGGGCGAGCCCAGGCTGACGAAGGGCCCATCGGCATAGGGGATCTGGTCTTCTGTCTGCTGAAGCAGGCTTGTGTACGGAGATGTGATGGGTGACAAGCTGGTGACTGTTACTGCTGGACCAGAACGACTAGAGTTTCCATCTGCAAGCAGCAAATAAGGATACTGTCAACAAAGAGAGGAGGGAAAACAAGCTCTGCAAGAAAGAACTAGGTTTTAAAGTAAGGTATTACACAAGAACCACAAACATGTAAACAAGCATATCAGGTAGAACGAAACCTTTTACAGGAAACCTACCTTCTAACATCTTCATGAAAGGTGATGAGTTTCCATTCAAGCGCAAGCCTTCACTTTTCACCGGACTGTCAGGCGTATTCTCATCAGGACACAGGAAGACATCTATAGGGCCCTTTGTACTGGTGAGATGTACTTGTAAGCCCTGTAGAGGACCAGACAATTTATCAAGCACCTTTAAACAGCACCTTGAAACATCTCTTGGATAATCAACACTGCAAGCCTAACAACGTTAGCGGTAGCTACGTTAGCTGTGTCAATCTGCATACTGCCATAACACAGAAGCCACACCCATTTAATGTACCCAACTCAAGAAACTTGAGTTGAATAAACGCTGATGTATTAAATTAGGTCTGTACCACAGGGCCCTCAGGAACTAGTAACTGGTTTGTAAATTCATGTTATAACCATTAAAAAAAAAAAAAAAAAAAAAACACACACAGATATCAGGACAGGTAAGACTACTAGTATAGGGTATTTCCGTTATGCAAATGAGGTGGGTGTGAAAGGAGGCAGAACCCTTAGAGACTCACCTCTTGTGGATCAGGCACCTCCAGCTTGGTCCCAGCAGGGGCTCTGACCACAATGACAGTCTGATCTCTCAGGTTACGGTCTCGGCGCAAGTCTTGATACGTCACATAAGCGAATGTGAGGAGGGTTAAAGAATTAAACTCAACACTTTAGCAGAACATATGCTTCAGAGAATGGATCTACGTACCACAAATCACTAACAAGCATCAGAGTGAGCATAGTTATCAAAATAAAGCATGTCTTCACATGGCACTGATAGAGAAGCATTATTTTGCCAAATACTCTAGTACTCTATTAAACACCATTATTTTTACTGATCAAATACCGCTAAAAACATCCATCTTTATCAAGCTTTAGGCCTGCACGTAGTGTACCAGTCCCCATGAGCCCTGCAAAAATTTAAATAAAACCCAGACAAATATTTATATGTATATACTAAATGTGGTTTCATTCATTCAAATTGTACTCTTTCTAGAAACAATTACTCTTTCAGTCCTATAACCAGCTAACCAACAGTCCTGTACAAGAGAGAAAAGGGTAGGTGGTGATGAGTCAATTGATTCTGAATTCAAATGCTCTAGTCTCCTGAACTTACCGGCTGCCTAACATGGCCTAAACTGCCTATTTCAACAGAAATGGGGCTTGTAAATGACATACACAAAGTCCAACCACATATCAGCATCTCCGTGTGATGTGTGAAGGCATTTTCGAAATAGGGCTGCGAGTCAAACAAACCCACAGGAAACAAATGCCTCAGCAAAATCCCTCATATGAAAGAGCCATATACATTATTTTTTAATACACAAGATAACCTAAACAAGATTTATTTCAAACACAAAAATGAACAACAATTACCAAATTTTGAAGAAGTAAAATAAATAACTAAAAAGATCCAGGTCATACGCTTTTAACCACCAGCTTACGTCATAAACCACAGCACACTTCCGACTCAAGTTAAGCATGCAGCATAAACGTTGCCCTTGCCCAGGCATAAAAAGGATATTTCTGGCCATTCGACGATTCGGTCATCTGCTTCACCTCTTGGGTGCATTTCTGAATCAAATCGTCCAGTCTGCGTTCTTCCTGCACCAGCTGAGCCACCTCACTGCTCAAAGTCTGCTTCTGAGTTAAAGCCCCACCAACCTCTGACAAATTGCAGCCCCTGGGGCACAAAGAAATAGAACATATGAATACAAGTAATAAAGTAACATCTAAGTGTTGCTCACATGTCCATCTGTGGAAGGAGGTACATCCGCATACCAGAGTCATTTCATAATAAAGGTATACAAGTGTAATGGCTCCACATTTTTGGAAAACAAAATGTAAAAAGGTATCAATACTAGATTTTAATGCACTAACCAAACAATGCTGAACAAATTACACAAACATTGCACTGAATGTTCAACAACCAAAAATCATTGAAAAGACTTCATACATACTGAGTAATTATGTATTTAATAAATCTGTTAACCTAATACAACACAAAACATTTTATTTACACTAAACAGTGTAGATATATAAATTGTACTGTGAGTTGTGTGGTCATAAACTATCAATATATAAAGTGTATAGTGCAGGTAGGAGAATAGCAGCTCAACGTTCAGGTGAACATCTGAACAGCTTACAGTACAGACATACAGCATATATATAAATAACCAGCTTATTCCACTCTAGAGCACTAACATTCCCAGCTCTTATTCAGTTTCAAGCATTCAAGCCAAAAGGAATTCCAAAAAGAGTGAAGAACAGAGCGGTTAGCTTCTCAGCACACGCACTTGCTCTCTTCCCGGTGCACGTAGCTGCATCCCACTTAAAGAAACATCAACCGCAATTTTAAAATTTAAAAGAAATCACAACCAGCATAGAGTGAGGCACCCCAAATGTAGTTTATGGAATTTTGGGGAGCTACAATATTTCCCCATACATGATAAGCAAATAGAAAAGTAAACTGAACAAATATATATGATTACTGTAGTCTGTAGTTATGGTTCTTTGAAAAGGACATTTTCAAACTCCACTGCATTTATAAATTAGATAAAGAAGCTTCCAAAAAGGAACAAATCATCCTCATTTCCATGACAGTGATTTCTGCTTATGGTCTCCAAAATCATGGATAGCTTCATTGCACAGTGCATCAAAACTGCTTCTGTATGCAGAGTTTGCAGTCACAGCAGCTGGTCAGCAGAACTGGCAAGTGTTCTCCCAGATATGCAGAACTGAAGATCTTTTGGAAAAGACTCCCTATCCCAATGTGACGCATGAAACCAAAAAACATTGCGCTTCATGTTAACATTTTCACCTGATTTTGGATGAACCAGAGCATTTAACCACAAGGTCTTGTCCATAATGTGTTGTTCACAATCAAGCGCTAGAGCGATCCTTTTTTCTTATAGCCAAACTCTGGCTAAATGTTAGAACATTGTCTTCAATCTAAGCTAAAATTCGATGACCGTCTGCTAAACCAACATGGTAAATCAAAAGGATGGCAATATGTAAACTGACTATAATATGACTTTTTTACCTCAGGGGACAGTTTGGGAATGTCCACACCTGTACAAGTACAAACAGGGCACAAGAGTGGGTACCAGACATGTGGAACATTCCATTTCTACAGTTTTGGATATGGGAGCAGACCCACCAGACTGCCAACTGGACCCTCAATGATTAGAAGCATGTGGCATGGTCCGATAAGTCACAGTAGCAATTGTCTAATAGGTTATTGTGTGCAGCATACTCCATAAAGCCTGTTAAGGCACTGAGCAGGCTTGTAGAGGTTTCATACTGGTGTGGGTTGTATCATCATGGCATAGTCGGGTTCACTGGTACCCTGCACATTCAGGCAACATGAGCCCAATCAAGGTATTCCACCATCATGCCTAACACTACTATATGTCTTTGTGTGGCTGAACACAACTTTATGAAGTTACAATTTAACTTTCTGGGTGCAAAAGAACAAATAACTATTTACACTGTCAGCTTAGTAAAGCCTTTGGTACATGGAACCAAGAACTGAACCTCAACCGCTAGTCCCTCCTCCTTCTGATCACACACTTACAAAAGCAATTCAAAAAACCAAAATCCCTAATATATTTACAGTCTTGACTTATTTCCACCACCAGAATTTGCATACAGCAGCTCAGTCTAGCCCAGCAGAAAAAACGGAACAGCAACAAACAGTAAATGGGAGTCTATGTGTAGAAAACTACCATTCCAGTATGCAAAAGGAACGTCAGAACTTTATACCCTTCCTAATGAACCATACTTAACAGGCCATAGTTCACGTTCATCTTTAAACAAGGTCAAAGTTGGCTTCCAGTTTCTAAACAGTGTTCTGTTCCACCTTAAATGCTACAGCTTGTTCAGATGCTAACATGTCATCATGCCACCATTTAAGGTAGAACAAAAAAAAAAATAAAAAAAAAAAAATAAAAAAAAAACCAACAAATCAAGATAAGCTGGCAAATCTCTAACTTCATTGTCGACTTTCTTTTTTTTTTTTTTATTTAAATGACCCTGGACAACTTAAATTCAAATGTGCTTATATCTCTGTACATTTTACTCCAGACAGTTTTTAACACTGGACAACATCAGGCAGCTTCACTCTGCTTTTGACACTAAAGGCACTTACAGTCCCACTTTTATTAGCATCACAACCCCAACAGCAACCTCCAAGTAGCAGCTTTGCTGTTGATTTTAACCCACTTTGACAGATGAAACTGATCTTAAACCGAACCATTTACTTTGTGTTGAGATCAAGAGCGTGTGCCCAGTACAGATATCATTAGCTACTAGCAAAAACTAAACAACTGCATGTCATTCATATATATATATATATATATATATATTTATTTAATCATTGCATTGGAAAAGGAGCCTGACTTGTACTGTACAACCCTGCATTGGTAAAATGGCTAAATTTACCCGAATAATTAGCATGGCTAACTCAATAGCTAGCGTATTCTAGCTAGAGGTTCTTTTTAACTTTCCCTCCGTGTCTGTTGACATGGTGTTATTGCGGTGTTTTACTGCAAACCAGTTTGTTTCAAGCTAGGACTTAATCTCAAAGTGTAAATGGGTATGCAAAACCACCTCTGGGCATTTTTCACCCCAACCAAAAAGTTAATATCTACTATGCAAATTAAAGTACTGAATAAATGCATCCTATGGACTCTTTAAATGTGAATTTTGTCAGCCGTTTTGGCCATTTATGGAGGAGAGAGAGAGAGAGAGAGTGACAATAAAAAAAACTATAGTATTTATCAAAGTCAGCCTTACAGCTTCACTGACAACGAAGCAAAGGTGTAATTAAAAAGTTGTGTAAATTAGATTTTCCCATTCTTTCCAAAAATGTGCAAGAAAACTAGTAGTTTAATTTTTGGGAATTTGCCATAGGCCTGGAACCAAAATATTGATCTGTGAAACTTTATGCCTTTTAAAGGCCACTTCCAGTTTTTGCTACAGTATTTATCATGCAAGTTTGTCACCAGAGCAACCAAACCCATGTATCTATGTATGCTCACTTCATGCATACAAGCAAAAGGGATTACCACAGGCAGGAAAACAACTCACAGACATACTTCCTGTGTGCATGGGTGCAGAACAGTGATGTGTATAATGTGCAAGGTGATCTGAGACAGAGCTTCAGAGACATAACTGATGGTTATGTGGGTACCACCAGTTCGCAGTATTATGTCAAGACCACCAAAAATATCATTGGAAAACACGGCATGTAAATATACAATGTGGTAATCCTCATTCTCACCTTTAACATGTTTAATAAACCAACATAGTGTATAGTGTATATTATATACTTATATATATAAGGAAAAACATTACATACATCCATTGTATGTTGTTCTTTGATTTCTTCTTGATTAGATGCACCCCCTCCAACACATTGGTGATATCATAGAGCCGCCTCTTCTGAACATTGAGGACTTCAGCTGCTTGGTTCAGGTCTACCACCCCATCAGAAGACTGTCCCAACAGCTGCACAAACTTCTTAGTCAGGAGGCCCAGAGAAGTGTCATAGCGCGTCTTCTCCGAAGGAGACTTTGGAGCTACATGGACGAAATGAAAAAGGACTCGTCAAAAAATATATATAATGAACTTGGGACAATATCAGTAAACTAACACTCAAATTTCACTATATAAAACCAACTCATCATCCTCATAACCCAACACTCCTTTTATATTTTTTATCCACTTCATTCCATTCAATGTGTTTCTTACTTTTGCTGCCCTTCAGCACAGCTAGAGGTGTTCCATTTTGAGACTTTGGTGTTTTGGCTACCTCGGTTGTATACAAGTGGTCAGCATCATCCAAAGCCAACCGTCTTTTTGCCTGTAGAGAGAGTTTTGAACACATTCAGAGCACAGCCAGAGCAAACAAAACATAACACCTAACTTACTGTCTACACTGGTTCAAGTACATGACGCAGCAACTAGGGAGAAGATGCCCAACCGAGCTACCAGCATGTAGTGTTTCACCAATCCTAACTAACCTTAAACCGGTTGCAATGATTAAATATGATATAGGAGGCAGGAGTGAGATGAAGTGGAGCACTTTAGGTGGACATGTAGCAGCAGGGCCAAGTGCATTAAGATAGAAGTCATATTTAAAAGGGCTGAAAGTTTTCAATGACCTGAAGCAGTTCAAACTCTAGATTACTGACGCTGTAGGTCACAGTTTCACTTGATCAGCCTTTTTATATTTCCATTTAACAACAGAAAAAAAGTTTAGAGCTAGTTTAAGTACCAACCCTTCATGAGTAAAACTATACAGAGAGCAGAAAACAAAAGTAGGGCAGAGCCGTATCCAGGAGAAGTTACGGACATTACGGACACATGACTTCTGCAAACATGTCACTAGCAAGTAACTGCTGCCAGCACACCAACCCCGTTTTACCATTGGCCATGAAGTTTAACATTCATTCCTCCTCCAACACAGTTGTATCAACTGATCAATTAATTATTAAGCTCGTCATGGGCTGTGCTAGGAGGGACTGGTGCAGAGAACACAAAAACATATTGTGCACAGGAAACAGTGGAAAAGCAGACCACACCAACATATCTAGCTTATGCCTGGCCTGGTCACTGGTGACTTTTCCAGAGTGTCCTCCATATATGACTGCACCAGATCTTACCAAGGTTCTACACATGTTTACACACAAGTCAACAGTATTTAGTATTCACTGGTGCTAGCAAGCCATGAAGGCTTGTACTCAACCAATCAGCTTTGCGCAAACTGTCATACTTGCCTCTAACCATATACTCATTCAAGCAATATTAAATAGACTTGTGTAGTTTGACACAGCATGACCTACTGTCAACTATAAAAGGCAGACATAACTATGGTGCATAGTTTAAGAGAAGCAGCAGCCATCTTAAAATCTGCTTTTGTATTTCATAGAGAACTCTGCATACTGCTGTCAAATTCTCTCCAAAATTGTGACTTTAGAGTTGACTTTGCAATTTTAATGCAAATCACTTGCAACCAGATTTTACAGTAAGTTTGGGGTCATCATGTGATTTATACACAATGTAAAAAGACAAGTATTTTCAAAAGCTGAAAAACATCTAAATGGAGATACAAGGTTGTGTTCCAATAGCAGTGATGTGCTCCTACTCATGTGAGAAATCTCCATGTTTATTTTCGCTCTGTTGGCTACACACTTCGCCTTTGAGCATTTGTATTTATATATGATCCCAAAGACATTTCAAAACATAACATTAAAAAAACAGCCTTGTTTTTATGGAACTGACTGATTTTTGATAGCTGCCTCTACTTCTAGTTAAAGACAACACACAATAGTGCTATTTAAGGACGGAGCCTCTGAAATGACAGGGTTGTTAGAAGCTGAACTAGTAGGTGGGATTCGTTAAAAAGAGGCTCGAGTATTCCCTAAAGTGCCTCGCTTGTGTTACTTACCTCCACTCTGCTTCTCAAACTGAACATGAAAACACGAACAGGCCAGAGTGTAAAGCCTGGTGAGCAGGGAGGAAGGTTAAGGATGGAAGCCCTGTAAGGAGATTAGCTCCACTAGCAAAGAAAAGAAAACAGCACAGAGAAGCAGATCCGTTTTCCCAACTCTGCACCCTTCCCCCTCTGAACAACAAGACCTGCAGGCCCGGGGCTGCTTTCCAGCCATGAACTCACACATTCACACGCCATACACTTATTTTAGAGCCAGGACCAAATCAAAAACAACCTCCATCGAGCGAGTGACACTTTACCCCTCCTGTGCACACGAACCCCGTATATGGTGTTAAAATACAAAGAGTGTCAAACACGTCTTTAAGGCAGGGTTAGTCCTCACTTCCAAACTTTCCTGGGTGTAAAATGAAGTTGTGAGCGAGTTTGAATGCGTGTTTACGGCTGAGACATCGAGTTTAAGGGAAACGGCTCTGCTGTGTCAAACCTCACCGCTCTGCTACGTTGCTAGCAAACATTTAGCTTTAGCATTCGGTGTTGCTGAAAGCGGGCGAGCTCAGAAAGTGAGTTTGTGTTTTACTGTCGTTATTTTTACCGGTGGGCGTCCTAGGGCAGGTCGTGGTCCGGCTCCGTTGTTCCCGTGCGGGGTTGTGTACAAACTGGCAGCCGGAGGCTCGGACAGACACACGGCGGAGGTCTGAGAAATGCCCGGCGGCGGGGTTATTATTTGGATATAAGCAGTGGTGGGGAGATGAGAGGTCAGGCGGTCAGACAGGGCCGTCAAAACAGCGTTTTTGTCCAGCGAAGAGCCACCAACCCCTGCGATTATGACTTTCTCCGGGGCTGATGAGATCCCTCTTCTCATCGTCGTGGACTCGAGTAGGGGGGCCGTCCTTTTGTCCCTCTTTGATTTAAAGGCTTGTTTTGTGCCTACACGCCGCGTTTATGTCATCAATATCGGTCGGAAATAAAAGAGGAGACTCTTAACTACCGATATGACCACGTTTGGGATTATATTAGTCCCGCTGAAGCGCAGATGGCTTGGATTTAAAAGCGGAGTCGAAGTGCTGCGCCGCTCGCTGGAAAATGGCTCCAGGAAGCTGACAATGAATGAGGGGGGATGCAGTTTTACCCGCGAAAGGAGCTCGCGCGAAACTCAGAATTCCCGCGAATATTTTTGAACCAAATTTGCATATTCCCTCTGATTGGTCCTTCTGGCTGTGTAAAGCCAGGCCCCTTATTTATAAACACCGCGCTCGGCGTCAGTTGAGCCAATCAGGGAGCGATAACACAGAGGCTGATTACCTGATTGGACAAGAGGAACGCATGCGCTGTTACGTCACATGAGAGTAGCATGCAAAAGGAAGGACTTTATTTCTGCAGCTCCGTTTGTGATTGTGTCGATGTCTGTGAGGGTTTTGTATACCAGGGAGTGGCCTTTAGTGAAGTAAATAATATGGTTATTAGGAATTATCAATAAGGCATACAGAATAACGGAGTAGGTATGTAAACAAACATAAAACAAGACTGATACAATCAACACAGTTAGAAATGCACATACAACACAGCGTCGAAGCAAAGAGGTGGTGCGTTTTTGCTTGTACCCTGCCACAATAAATGTATTTACATCTTTATATAAATAATTTTTTTATTTTTTTTTTTAAATTTTAAAAATCACAAAATAGAGAATCAGTATCATTTTTTAAGTCAGGATATTGCAAGGCTTTAAGAGTATAAATCCAAAATGTCTCCCTCTGAAGTAAATGTGTTAATCTATTGACTCCTCTGATGGGCTGCGGAATAACCTAAATGTCCATGGCTCGTAACATGCTGGAGCAGTACGTTTAGCCGCCTTATAAGCATTGTTATAGGATAGTTATGGTTCTGGGTAACAACAGCATTTTTACACAGAGACAGTGTAGTTTAGTGTAGTTTGGTGTAGTTCAGTGTAACATGCGAGGTCATTATGCTTATGTATACATACGTATATGTTAACTGTATCTGTGATCACTGAACTTCTCATGAAGTTGTAGTTAGCCACGCTAAGATTAACCTTATGACCTGCTCTTCTCATGAGATAGACATTGAGTCAGGATTAGGATGCCATGTATTTGAAAGCTTTAAAGGAGAATTCCACCAACTTTTCAAAATTCTGGAAATATTCAGTCCTCGATATGTAAACAGAGACGTTCAAAGTAGTTTCATGTGGAGTGTTTTACTGCAGAGAAACTTAAAGACTCTGGGAACCAGGATTCCCCATGTCTACCTCCAACATTGAAGCTACATGTGTCTTCTGAGTTTTATGTATAATTGTGAAGCTGGTAAAACAGCCATGAATCTGAAGTTTTCATTAGCAACTATTATTTCTTTTCTGTCTTTTTTTATTTTTGGTGAATTTTTTATTTTACTTTTTTTTGGTGGACCATTTTATGTACTGACTTGGTATGGGAGCTTTCAGAAACAAACACCTCAGATGTCCGGTTTGTATCATCACTATAATGACCAATTAGAGCTCAACTAATTTCTATAGAATAGAGCATTTCATTGAATGTCTTTGCATCTCAGAGATTTAATTTAATTCCCCTTTCATATTTGGATCTTTGGTGAAACATGGCTTTCATGCAGAGAAGTCAGTTTGCTTTTACACAGTGTAGCAGTAGTGGGGTTCGTTTCTTATGCTATCGTATACGTTTAAGCATCACTGGCCAAATGAAAACAACTGAACAGAATCTCAGTTCTGACACTTTTCTGCAATTTAAGTGAATGTAATTTCCCCCTAGTGTACTCAGGACATTACTCAGCATTTTAGCAGTAAATGTGTTTAGATATATGCAGAAGAGTGGGCTCCATGCAGGATGTATAACACATCTTCAGTTAGACCTACCACTTTACCAGTAATAGCCAAACTTTTACACAGGACTGCATTTCTACTGAATACATAATACCTGTGCACCATGATATTAAATAAAATAAACTCGCTATGCTCTTCTTATCTAGCGCTGCATTAGTTACATTCGAATACAATTCTCTGACTTTAGTCATTAAATATGTAAACGAATAGGTTTTACTGCACGGTATTCAGTTCTATAGGTTATTATCACCGGTGGCCGGCAGGTGGCGCTCTGCGCTAAAGCAACAGCAGGAGGACGTGTTGGTACAGCGAGTTTCTGCTGTGCTTAAGGGTAATCGAACAATTAAATGGTGATAAATGCGTAAAACTTGGTCAACGGTTCATAACAGAGACTCTAAAGAGCAGATTTACAGCCGATACATTCTCAGAGCTGTAACCTGCTGCTTTAGGGACTATTTCATCTTTCTGTTTTCGCTGTATTTTGGTTTTTAAGGGTGGAAAACTCAATTTTCCATGATTCCTGAACAACTTTTTTGTTTAGAATTGGAACAAAATTATTCAGGGTGGTTTCATGTGAAGCCATTCTAAAGAAACTGAATCAGAACTCTTCACAGTGGAGGTGAGGGGAACCAGACGTCTGAAGTGTGCATTCTGAAAGTTCCCTCAAGGAAAGCTATTACATGAAATGGTGTGATATCTGCTGCCTGATGTCTGTGTATTTTATGTGATTAAGGTTTTACTAATAAATGTATGTTAATTAATTCCTGGTTGAGGGATACATGCAGGTGTGGTAGGGCAAAATGGTCCCCAAAGAAAACAGATATCCACAAACAAAAACTCAGAAGAGACGTGAAGGTTTTGGATAGTAAATAAACAGGCTATTTGTGTTACAGATCTCAGCACCACTGTATAAATATTAGAGTCTGTAAGCTTTCTTTACATACAGGCATTTAACATGCTGGTGGAATTTATCTCTAATGTCTCTAAAAGCTCCCTCACAGAAAGTTATTACAGTAGAATTTGTGATCACGTTTTGGCGTATTTCCACAATTATATACAGTGTATTTTTATATACACTAGCTGGTTATTTCTAGACATCATGCATCTCATGTATAAACAGAGCATATTCTTGTTAATTGTATGTATATTATTCTATTGTAGTTGTTAAGAATAATACTGTATATTATTCTGCCTGTGTTATTGCACTGTACATCTTCATATCCATACACAAAGCACTATTCCTACTTATTCCTGCCACTTACATCACTCCATACTTCCAGTCCCCTGTATTTTTCTGGTGCCAGAAGAATACCCTTTCTCTCAACGTCAACAAGACCAAGGTAGTGGACTTCAGGCAACAGGAGAAAGTGCACACCTCCTTGGTTCACATCACAGAGAACACACCACATGGGTGGTGAAACAGGCACTCTTCCTTCATCAGACAGCCGAGGAGGCTTGGCACAAACCCCGGCACCCTCGGAACCTTACACACATATACACACAGCGTTACAACTGACTCCATCACCACCTTTTTCAAAAAGCTGTGCAGAGGGTGGTGCGGACAGCTTTGCGCATCGCAGAGGTTCAGCTCCCAAATCTCTTGGATTTCTACACCAGTCGCTGACTAAGGAAGACCAGGTGGATTCTAAAGTGCTCCACCCAAGCCATTGTGTGTTCTCGAATGGGAGGAGGTACAGAAGGTCTAGAATCAGCCGATCCCAAGATATGTCTTTCTCGTGCTGAACAGCTAGTAGAACTGATGCATTGTTAAATGGGACTGTCCCTACACCTTTCACCTAAATCATTATCAAGATAATCTCCTTGCACAATCCACACCCTTACTCTCCCCACTCTCGGCTTCTCTTCATCTTTTTATTTGTGGGGGAATGTTCATATAGTATTAATGTCACTGTGTTTTGAAGGCCCTGTATGCTTAATGTATATAACTCATTGATTATTATGAGAGTGTGGGGGTCAGGGTGTATAAAAGAGTGGGGAGCTTTGAGGCCCATTGTGCCATTTTGCACCATTCCCGAATACTGCCTCTGGCTGAAGTATCCTTTACTTGTTCATACGGGGCGTTATATGTCTAATCTGCTGTTTTGGTCAGTAGAAACTGTCCAGACGGCCAGCAGCATCAATCGGTCAGCTCAGTGTTTTAGGGGCGCGTGCCAGCTCGGAGGTGCGCCAAAGAACGGCTGCACTGTAGTGGGTGTGGCCTTACGGGGCAATAGGACGTACGGTTGGGCGTTGATAATAAGAGTCAGCGATGCGGTGGGCGTGGCCAATAGGATGCGAGGAAGACCCTTCTGATAGGCGGGGCTAAAACTCTTAAGCTGCATTTCTATGCTGGGCGAGACCTACAGCACGGGAGGCGCGGAAGGCCACGGTGGGCGTGGCTAAAGCTCCACTGAACGCCAGCGCTTCAGCGCGCAGAGACTCCTCGGTAGAGCAGAGGCAAGTTGCAGAAGAGTTGGTTTGCGTAGACGGAGTGTGTGTAAGGGTGTACCTGGGAGTGTAAATGACTGAGTGTGAGTGCTGAAGACCACCGGGAAGATGATGCTGCTGCTCCTCGGGGTTCTAAGCTGAGACTCTGCCCGAGCAACAGGTCGCTGAGTCGCGCTGGTGAGAGAAGGAGGGACAGTGTGGATGCGGAATGGAGGACCGATCAGACAGCTTTACCACCACGGGCTGCACATGGCTCCGGCCTCTCAGCCACCTCACCGGAGTCCCTCTGGATCAGGTAGGACCAAGAAGACGAGGGACCTTAGCATCTGCCATCCTCTCAGCAGCTGATTCCTGCTTGGTTCTAAACTTGTTCTAAAGTTCTATTGCAAATGTGGCTTTACTGTCAAAGATTAAAGGTTGCTCCCCAACACTAAGCTCCTGCTTCTTTCAGGGATCCATAAACCTTCTCCTGTCAGATAGGAGTCATTTTCATCACACTACTGAGGAGTGTTTGAAACTCCCCTCAGATCTGAGAACACCTTAGTTCCATTGCTGCATTCTGTATTTGAAGCATTGTCATGTCTGAAGGAAGAGAGTTCCACCAGTTCTCTTTGGAATTTAGTGATTAAAATGTAGACAAAGTAACTGAGGGGGTTGGCGTGAAAAGCTCTGTTCAAGAGAAACTTGTCAAGTCACAATTGTTCATAGTGCTCGTGATGGGAACCAAACATCCGAAGCATTTAACTCCTGTTAAAGTTACCTCACATTGCAGTTACATGATAGTAACACATCACCTAAAGCCTGAACACTGCTTTATAACAGTTTTACTAGGTTTACTTTTGGCCATGCTCTTTCTGAGGCAGGGTGCCATTGTTTTACCATTATCAACATTTCCTATAAACACTAAAAGCTAAATAAGAAACGAGCACTCTGGCTTACTTTGTTACGTCTCAGTGATTCTGTTAGGAAGAGATTTTTAGAAACTTTGAGTTCCTTTTTCCATGTGACTGAACTATTGACTGTATGTGAGTGGTTCTCGGCCCTTAAACCTGTCTATCCTGCAGGTGAACTTCATCATTTGCCAGTTGTTTGGCCTCGCCGTTGCTTTCTGGTTCCGCCGGAGCCTCAGCCCTCAGCGGGTCAGTCCAGTGTTGCGCCATGCTGTCGCCACCCTCTTGGGGGTATCATTTGTCATCTTTTGCTTTGGATGGTAAGGAGGACAGGTGTGGTGGAGGTTGCACCCTCTCATGGCTTGCTTGTGTGTTCTCAGGGCTTTGCTTGTAGAGCTTTACTAATATTCAGGTGTCTTGATATATAGTAAACTGTAAGTGCTACACTGCCCCTGAGTTTCTCATATTCAGTGACCTGCTTACGAGTGTTATGGGTAATCTATAATGTCTTGTTGAGGACCTGACTTTTATCACGAGTCCCACATGATCATAAAGGGGACTTGACTACAACTTAGGTAGCTTCTGCAGGGCTCATCTATAACTGTCAGACATACTGCAACTCCCATGGATTTCCATAGAGAAAGATGGTCACCCACTGCATCTGCACTGCCAGTTTCACCAGGAGCTGATTACTGGTGCTGATTACCTGAAACCAGTGCCTCTGCAGTGCACTAACTGAGCTTGCATTCTTCTCCTTCAGGTATGCATCACATGTGTTCATCTTAACGCTGGGTTGCTACCTACTTCTGTGCCAAACAAGCATCCACAACGTTCACTGGTAAGCCTGTCTAGACACTCTTACCACACACTGTTCAATTTCAACTTGAAGGATCTTCTCAGGCCTTGGGTTTGACATTGTGAATGAAACCTGCCTCAGCATTCATTCAGTGTTAGTCAGTGTGTTACATGCTAAGGTGATACTGATAGCATTACCTGCTTTGTTAGGGGAGTAGGCGGGTGTGCATTGTTACCATAGAAAGGTACAGCTAGGCGTGCCTGACTGACTCGTTCTGTTGTGTGTGGGTGCTTTTTATGGAATGTAGGTATACGGGTGGTTCATTTAGCTCCAGCTTTAACAGAATGTAAACAGAGGAGTTTGTAACATTGGCTGGACAGTGGCATGTGGAGTTCTGAAGCCTCTCTGGTTTAAACCTGAGAACACTTTGCACCTTGAAACTAATGTACAGATAATACTGGAGTACAAGAACATTAATCCTAACATATCTGTTGATTCTGATCTCTTCCTAATTAGAAATACCCCTCACAGTAAGAAATGATCACCATTCAGTAGGCACTCTATCTTAGTTTATTAATGAAGCTAGCAAAAGTTGGCTTATGTAATGACTGGGCTATTGTTGCCAGGTTGCTTTCATTCACTATTGTTAGACACCTTGAGCCGGATTCCTGGACAGGCATTAAGCCTAGTCCTGGACTACAGAGCATTTCAAATGAAGATTCACCAGACAAGAATATAATCTAATCATAGAATTAATCCCTGCCCAGAAAACTGACTCCTTAGGTCTGCTTGGCTGAACTACCTGTTGAAAGTTTCAAAGTATGCTTTGTAGTGGAAGGAATTCATGCTAATGTTTACTATCCTTTAATCTAGGTATTCCATGCTTGTGGCAGTGGGCTACCTCACAGTGTGCCAGGTTAGCAGGGTCTTCATCTTCAACTACGGCATCCTGTCTACAGACTTCTCAGGGTGGGTCTCCAAGCATTACGCCATGTTTCCTCTGACGTGGTGGTGACAGGTTCTCTGCCTAACCAGTTCAGCCTGAGCTAGCATGACGAAATAAGAGGAATAAGGGCTGGGGTGTGGAGACAAACGCTGGGATGGGGGGTTCTTTGTTCTGCTGTAACAGAAACAGGTTTAGCATGCCCCAATCTGTTTGTATGTGCACCTGCCAGACAGTGCATGCTGTCTAACAGCTAGGCCCAGGAGCTACGTAAAGCTTTATTTCTGCAGCATTACAGTATCTAGAGTAATTTGCATTGCTTTACTGCCGTATCTACCTTTCGCCCACAAAGCCTGATATAAATAAGTCTCTGTTAATCTGGCCACTCCCTTGGGCTAAATTCTGTTGCTTATCTACTGATCCTGTTGGTTCTCCTTCACTAAGAGTTTGCAACACACCCTTTGGCAAACAAAGGTGTAAGATAATGTACGGCTGCCTATTTGGTCGTCCTTGCTGGGTGAGTTTGGCTCCGACAGTCTTTCCAGCAGGGAGGGGCAGGGGTGAGTGGAGCCATATCAGCTGAATCTCATTATACTCCTGCAAAACTCCAGTTTGATACAATCTGATGTTCCATTCATGGCTCTCTTCTTTCCCCACTGCCAGTCTCGCAGCTTCTCTCTTTCAGTCCAGAGAGTCTGTAGCCAGCCTGCGCATGCCAACTAGACTGCACCCCCCCTCCAAACAACATTTAGCAAACATGCTGATGGTTGGGCTTCAGTACCTTTAGCATTGGGCTGAATAACAGCTTGCAATAAAGCTCAGTGTTTGAGCACACTGAAGAGAACCTGGGAGGGAAAACTGTGTTTAGCAAAGCTGTAAAGCCTGGATGTGCAGGCTCTGGCCAACTGTCTTATTCATCTGGTCAGTTTTCTCTTCAAACCTTTCCCCTCCTGCCAATATCATCCCGAGTCTAATACAGCTCTCGTCACATGAGTGATCCAAGCAGAGCCTGCACAAAGTCAGCAGTATGTCGGCCAAACAGAGGACGTTCTATCTGCTGGACAAACGCGGAGCCAGCAGCACAGCTACACCCATCCGAGGCAGCCCAGGAATGGGGCCGTCACAGGAGAATAGTGTTGGGTCTTCTTCTATTGTTTCCCATCTCACAGTGTCAGGCCAGTGGCCTAATTTAATCAAAGTGCCATAAAACTGGCCACAGCAGCGCTTGTTTATCGAGACATTTGGCAGCAAAAATGAGGATGTGAAATGTTAAGGACTGTAATTGGAAAACCATATGAAACAGCAAGTGGAAAACATGCAAGCAAATGACTCAGCAAATAATTATTTTCCCATTATTCTGCATTGGTTTTAATGGGAAACTGCTTGTATAACTGAGGTTTCATTTAAGGGCGTTGTAGCTCTAACTTAACAATCTAATGAAAAGCTTTCTCATGGGTAGTCTTACAGCCCATAGGCTGTGGCTTAAGACTGTCTAAACTGTTTCTTTGGCTATAAACTGATTTCCATGTGTAAGCTTCTCTGACTGATCTGGCTGCTTTTCTAGCCCAGATTAAACTTGAGCACAGACTAAGAAAGATTTTCAGCTATAATCTCTTTTGCCATTGAAATTTAGTCCAAGACTAGTCTTCGTCGATGGCTGGGAAGTCGGCCCATGAAGCCATCTGTGATTCCTTCTGTCCAAAAAGAGCAGTCGTTATTCATATGAAAGCGTACCAAACAGCATATCTGCATTGAGATGGTTATGATTTGATCGTTTGTTTCTGCACCTAGAGCTCTTAGAAAGGTAGCACTGATTATAAAGCATACAGCTTCATTCCTTTAGTGTCAGAGAGGAAGTGCCAAGCCCGTCAGAGCATTTCTGAAATTCTGATGTAAGACACTTGCTGTAATAGCCGGTGTGACTAAAAAGCATCTGATTACTGTTTTGTTTTCTGTAGGCCACTGATGATGGTAACACAGAAGATCACCACCCTGGCTTTTCAGGTTCATGATGGTAAGGAACACCTGTAATTATATCACATAATGCACAGCAACTGAGAGACTGCAAAGCATGGTTTTCTCTTAGTATGTTGCTAGCTGGTTTACTCAGTTGTTTTTTTTTTTTTTTTTTACGTTTACAGGTATGTGTCGCAAGCAAGATGAGCTCACCCCGGAGCAGAAGCGTCTGGCTGTGGTGTATGTATACTATGCTACTTTGACCTTTGTCTACAAACAAATTTGCTTAAGGCAAATCACTACAGGTTGTCATTTTTAAATATACTAACTAACATCACAGTGACGTGCTAGTTAACTACTGATTTGTTTCTATTTTTTTACTAGTTGCATAAGGAAAACGTTATCTGATCAAATGCATAGAGACTGATATTGAGACCTGGCAATAAATGGGTACTGATTTCTGACTGGTCAGTACAGAAATATTGATTCTATCTATTGATTGATTGATTATTTCATTTATTCCTCTCTGGTCATGGCTGACAGGGTTAGACATTAAAAACGGTGGGCTCACTTCACTAAATGTAATAGTAATGCAGCTAAATGCAGTGTATGTGAAGCGGTACTTGTGTGTAAAGAGGGTAACACTAACAACCCAATGAAACACTTACAAATACACCATTCTATTAGTCTAAAGCAGTGCGGAGTTTCTTTAGTGCCCAGTACAGCCTTGCCTCTACCTGATTAGTGTTGTGAAGAATTGTGCTACTTTGTTGAAATGTCCCAGTTCAGGGTGTACTCATAGGTAGCCCCCTCCCCCCATAAAATTCTAGGTAGGGTATTTTTATAGCCTGACTCACCTTCTCAGAAAAACTATCAATATTAAAACTAGTAAGATTTTCCTGTTCCATCTTAAATAGTGCAGCAGATATTATAATGCCTGAGGCCCCAGCATGTATCTCCTGCACTGTATAAGATAGAATGAGAAGATGGCAGATAGGATAGGATAGCCACCTTAGCCTTATATTAAAACTACAGGTTGGGTAGTTTGATAAAACTATCAAATGTTCTTATCCTAAAACCGGTCTCAACTTTCCTTATCAGAAATGTTTCCAGCATTAAAAGAGTAAATAGGATGTTTTGATAGGCTAAATCATCTTATCAGGTCGGAAGTAGTGATACTGTAGTAGCATGAATGAAGAGTCTGTACTGAATCAAAGTTTGGTAGCTAGCAGAGCATGAATCACTGACTGCTAGGTAGCCTAACTTTTGAAATTGGTGTGAGCTGCCCTGACAACCAGGGGTAACTAATGCTGTATTGCTTATGGTTGTTAATAACTGCAGGAATATGACCTGACCTTTTCTCAGCTTTTTATTTTTAATCTTTTCATTTTGAACCAAAACCATTAATCTTTGGTTTTTGAACCAAATTACGCAGAATTGTAGTATTATATTTTTGTAATTAGATTTTTTTTTTTCATAGTTGTGTTATTAGGAGGGTCAACATGTATTGATTAGCAGCTTTAGTATTGATACTAGTATATTTACATTTACGGCATTTAGCTGACGCTCATATCCAGAGCGACTTACAAAATTAATCATATTACAAGTAGGCCAACATAACGTTAGGAGTCTTGCCCAAAGACTCTTATTGGTGTAGCACAGCATAGTCACTTAGCCTGGGATTCGATGGCCAGTCTCCCACATGTGGTGGTGGCTACTTGCGGGGTAGTCGTGTTATCTGCTGAGCTGCACCAGCCTAGTATTGGTACAATCCTAATGATCTCTACATATTCATATATTTCTCTACATCTCTATATATTCATATATTTGCATATTTTGAAAGCCAAAGATCCAGTCAATAGATAATGGTAGAAGTTAAAAGTGTCCTAGATTTGTTTTTTCTTTCAACACTTTGAAAAACATAATCTAGAATGACTAACAGCCTGAACGTGTTACTAAGGTAACTGATGCAGCATTTGGAGTCTTATTCAGGGACTCTTGGTTTTGTTCCAGGCAGGGAACTGAGCCTCAGTCTGCTGGATGGAGGGTAGCTATTATACCTACTACACCATTCCAGCTGTTGGCTGAAGATAAGAGTTTGGAAGCCATTCCAGATCAGAATGTCTGTCAAATGTAATGAAGACTAGTTATTAAAATGTTTAATTTTATTGGCAGCCTTATTGAATGAACAAGCAAATCTACATAGATGAACATCATTAGTCGATGATGAAAAGATGACTGCAGAAGCAGCAGTTGAGAAATCTTGAGGCATCATGTTGCTTTTTTTAGTTCTCTAAACCTTTTACAGTGCAGGATAGCACTGCATATTTTTAATATAAAACATTTTCTTAATGGAGAATCCAGCTATTAGCAGTATGTTAAAAATCAAGCAGAGTTAGGAATAAACATGGAGTTGAACGAATCTGGTATAATTTTCTGTGTTACTCACTTTTAGTAGCATCTTGTCTTCATTTCAAGTGCGAAAATTCAGTCCTTTTACTGGAATGCCAGTTTAGGTTAAACTTAGAATATCTATAACCTAGAGTTGCAATGACAAGCAGATATAACCACAGCATCATCTTCACACAGCAGCAGTATTAGAGTATAAACGTGTATGTGCAAACTGATGTGGTGTAAATTATAATACTGCTTTGATTTAACTATAATTGCTTCTTTGATTTGGTCAGCCCAGCGGTTTGATTTGAAGTTTTTGAAAAATGAATTTGGAATGCTTGAAAGGCTATACTTGCTATTTGCTATCGGTCCACTGATTTCATGCTTTATTGTTTGACCTTTTAAAAAGGTAAATTAAGTCACTGCATGTGTAATAATACTATAAGAGAGAAAGTCTATTTGACACAGTTAAGTGAGCAGCTGGCATGAGGCTTGTTGGTGGGTTATGCATTTCCATTGCTTATTAGCTACATTACCCTTGGAGCTGAATGGCAAAGCCAAAGAAGCAAACTTCAGACGCCAAATGTGTCTTGACCTATTGACTATATTTTGGGTGAGGGTAAAACTCTAAGCGTTTTCACTAAACTGCTTCTTTAAGAGAGCTGGGTGGAGTCTGCATTGGCCAGCACATTTGGTCATGTGTGTATGAGTCAGGCTGGACCAGTTAAACGTCCATACCTTCTCTTGTTTGGGGAATAGCATGCGGAATGTCCATTTAGCAATGGGGCATGTTTATATTCAAGCAGAGATTAGGCCGAGTGTGGGTTCGTAAACGGGAGAGAACTTTCCAGGTAACTTTCCAAAACTCACCCTGTGATTCTCTGCAAATGTTCATGTGGATTGATGGGAGAGAAGGAGAAGAACAGCCGAGCAGAACTGAGCTTTTAGATTATATCTATATTATAACTATATTATTATTATATCTATTTTATAAGCTGGAGTGTGTTGACTCTATTTGCAGTAGACATATAGAATTGGCATGAACAACAAACATGGGTCACTCCTGACCAACATACCTAGAGCCTGCCTGGTCACGTCCTAGATTATAACTGAAAAATTAAACTAAAGCTTTATTGATTCACGCATCTATTTGGTGTTCTAGTTAAGGATGTTTTTACTTTCCCCTGTAAAGTTAATCATTAAATCATTATGTAAGTGTAATAAGTGTAATAATAATACAAAATTCTGATTTCAGAAAAATTCTGATATTTAAATTACAACCAATAAATAACAACAAACAACAGACAGGATCAATAAGATCATCAACCTCAACTTGATTTTAATTAAACACGCAGTAAATGGGCTGTTTGGTTCTGTTTGAAGGTTCTGTTGACATTTAATTAAAAACAAAGTATATATACAAAAAATAGAAAAAAACATCCAGTGCAGTCCCCTTTAACCCGAGATCAGCCTGAAGCAAGACAGAGATTGTTAATCTACACAGTAGACAGGTCTAAAAATCGATACTGACTCAAGTACTGAAACAGTAGTTGGCACAAGATGCATTTTAGAACTTGGCTGGTCAAACTGGTAAAATTCATAAATAAAACACCTCTGAAGTTTATGTTTAATTTTGACATGAAAATCATGTGACCAGGACGGTTTAAGTGAGTTGGTGTGGCATAATGTGATGAATGTGTCTGTGTAACTGTGGGTCAGCACTCTTACCCACAAATAGCCAGGGTGGTTGCAAGTTTTCAGTCCAATCAGATGCCCTACCTTGATTCCACTTAGTTAATCACCAGGAGGTGTGGTCATGCTTGGTTGGCATGAAAACGTGCAGCCACACCAGCCCTTTGTTGATAAGACTGGTGACCTCTGTGTTCCATATCACTGTTATCTCTTGTGTGCTTAAGCCCTGTGTAAATATTGTCGTGAACTAAATGTACCTTTTAACTTTGCAATTAAGGCCAAATTAACCTTACCCAGCTGTGGTCCTGGAGTGTCCTTATCGGGCATATTTCAGTGTTTTTCCCTGCTCTAATACACTCACTTCAGCTTCAGCTTGTTAAATAGCTGATTGCTTTGATCAGGTATGTTCAAGCAGGGAAAACATGCAAGGTACTCTGGGACCAGTCCTGGAAATCACTGTATTCAAGATGTAGACCATTACTGAAACTAGGTGTGGTAAAATATCCTCTGTGTTCATACTGTAGCACCAGACCATCCCTGCTGGAGTACATCAGCTACAATCTGAACTTCATGAGCATCCTGGTAGGACCGTGCAGCAACTACAAGGATTATATCGAGTTTATAGAGGGCCGGCATGTGCAGAGCAAGCTGAAGAAGCTACGAGAGGGCAGCCTAAAGCAGAATGGCTGGGACGCGCTCTTGGAGCCTTCGCCTGTGGTGAGACACAAAGACGGATTCATGGCTCTATTCACACACACACATAAAAGGCCTTTTACTGCAGGCTAAGACATGCAAAGCAGCATAGAAACAGCCTTCCACCAAACAGTGCTTCTACAAACAGGAGAAAGATTTAAGGTGGCATGTGGATTAAAAGCACAGCAACAAAAGAACAAACATTGCTGGTAATGTAGGACACTACTACACTGCAAAAAATACGGATCAGGTGTGTTGGGGGCAGGGCAAGCACAAAAATGTCCAGGACCAGGGTTGGCACACAGCTTTAAAGGAGTATGAATTGTTTCCACAATATAAAATAGACATGTACTTTTAACATTTACTATATCGCCTGTGGACATGGGTGGCATGTGAACACCTGACCATCACACCTGTATGAATTTGTGGGGATCCCATTCTAAATTCATGGGCGGTAATATGGAGTTGGTTCCCATTTTTTTAAATTAACTACAGTATAACAGTCTCTTCTTTTCTGGGATTGCTTTCCAAAATATTGTGTAGCATATCTGGAGGAATTAGTGGCCATTTAGTTAGAGAACATTAGTATGGTTAGGTTCTGATGTTAGACGAGAAGGCCTGGCTCACAACTGATGTCTCCAAGGCATTCAGAGGGGTTGAGATCAGGGCTCAGTGCAGGCCACTGGCATTCCTCCACACCATCCCGCTTTATGCACAGTGGTACAGACATCCTGGAACAAGAAATAAATAAATTCTTTGTGTGCTGTAGCATAGACTATCCTTCACAGGAATCCTAAAAAAGGGCCGCAGACCTTTATCTCTTAAGCATCAAACTGCTGGCACTATTCTTTCTGGTAGGTAGCGCTGTTCTTGCACCAGCCAAATAGAGTCGTCCATCAGACTGCCAGAAAGAAGTCACTCCAGAGATGTTTCTGCTGCTCCAGAGACCAGTGGCGACAAGCTTTACGCCACTACAGCCAGTGCTGTTATTGCTCCTAAATGATTCTATTTCTCATTGACCGTAGACAGACCTAGGCAGATCTAGCAGGGCAGAGGTGTGGCAAAGGTGTCATCGAACGATGTTAGTCATTGAGTTTTACATTATGACCTATACTACTACAGATGTATGGCCATGTGTTTGTTAGAACTGGGTGTTAATACAAGAGAGATGCCCAACATACTTTTGCCCATATATATATTGACTAAATTGAATATGTTTTCACTTGCCAAGATATCTTGGAAGATCAATCCACTCTCTTAATGTAGTGTAGTAACTTAAATGGTAAAACTAATAAGTTCCTCTGCTCTATCTCAGCGGGCCGTGTTCCAGAAGCTGCTGGTGTGCATTGGCTGCGTGGTCTGGTTCTTCACAGTCACGAAAGCGTTCCCCATCATCTATAACATCAACCCTGATTTTATCAGCCAGGCCTCGTTCCTCAGGAGACTGGCCTATGCTTTTGTCTCCATCCAGGCAGCCAGACCCAAGTTCTACTTTGCATGGACTCTCGGTGAGTGGGCTTCCCACCAGACAAAGTAGTCACTGAACCTACTGTGTGGAAAAAACTCTAATGCTCTAATGAGTATCATTAGGGAACTGCTGTGACATGGCGTAAGCCCTAGTAATTTTAATGGCACAATCAGTACATAACAATCAAATTGCTTGTAGTAGCAGTGTAGCTGAACAACATAGCTGCTTGTTTTATTTGAAAGTGTTAGGAATGCTTGACATGGTTCATAAAGTGGGCTACAATGTTGCCATGCTCAAACCTGTACTTTGAATCAAATGTTCTGGATGTTTCCTTTTTCAGCTGATGCCATCCATAATGCAGCAGGGTATGGAATCAGCGGGGTGGACAAGAATGGCCAAGTGTCCTGGGATCTTGTCTCCAACATCCGCATCTGGGATATAGAGGCAAGTTCGCTCCGCACAAAGGAATACAAGCTCCGGGTGTATTTATTCCTGGTTCATTGATTACACGTCCAGTCTCTCACTTCTGGCTGCTGGCGATTTTGAACCTAATCCCCACACGCATGTGACTGATTGTGATCGTGGCCAATAATTTGCCTGTGTGTGGTTAAAGAACAGAGTCAACCCACATTTATAATAGGAGCCAGTGCAAAGCTGTTTCAGCAAATGCCCATAGGCTTCCATTGTGGTTTTTGAGGCGACAACTTTCCAGTAACACTTTACTGAAGCACAGCATTTGAAATGTTGTATATTTCATAATCTAAACCTACATAAACACTGAAAACAAGCTTCCAACCATTTATACAAGGGCTGATTTGTTACACCAACTGACGCTTGTTGGAATATGCTAGATATAGCATATATATAAATATCTATATAGGTTTATGGCAGTGGTCAAAATAGCCTTAAGAAGAGCACATCCACCAGTAATTCAGATGCTGCTGATGTTTTGTACATAAGTGGACAATATGTGTGGAGCCACCTTCCTTTACTCAGATCCTCAAACTCACACTGAGCAATCTGTTTCCCCTATTGTGTGAACAGACAGCAACCAGCTTCAAATCATTCATTGACAACTGGAACATTCAGACTGGAGTATGGCTGAAGAGGTATGCACCAAATCTGTTCTTTATAACGTGCAGCACATGAGGCATATGATCAGTAAGTATGTGCAGAAGCATGTTTTGTTTTACTAGTGTTTTTAGGGGGTTGGTGGTTGGTGAGTATTGGAGCTGGGGGAGATCTGTTGTTGCTGTAATTACTTCATTAGTCCACATGGTCAGGAGGAGTTCAGTAATTATGCTCTGTTTGATCCTGATGTGTCCTCCTGTGATTCGGTCCAGTGTTTGTTATGACCGCGTGCCATATTACCGGACACCTTTGACCTTTGTGCTGTCAGCCCTGTGGCATGGAGTTTACCCAGGATACTACTTCACCTTCCTCACAGGCATCCCTATTACCCTGACTGCTCGTGCTGTGAGTTCACACACACACACACACACACACACATTCTGTCATTTGGTCAATGTCATTTGTTTATGCTTGCACTTTATTAGAACCCACTTGCATTCACCAGCTCCTCCCACCCCATATATCCATTTTTATAGGTGTACAGTTATTGACTGCAGATCAGCTGTCGATGTTTATCAGCCTCCTTTAGTCCATCTTTAGTCAGATTCTGTCCAGAGGGCCACTGTTGACCACTTTTACCTGTGTAGTAATACTGACATGGTAGTGGTATGGTTGTATGTGTGGTGCTGGTACCAGTGTATCAGACACAGTGGTGTTACCAGGACATCTGCCACTGTCACTGCTAGGTCAACAGCAGACCACCATACTATAGTATCCAACCACAGTTGAGTCTATGGTCAGAAAATGATCACATATGAAGGACATATCATTTGTGAAAGCAATCATAGACGAATCCTTAAACAGCGCACTATCATGTCAGGACAGACCACCATACCACTAATCAGCTTCACCATACCACTAATCAGCTTTAGTCCTCTCCTGCATGGTTCCTCACTCGCTGTGTCTCTTCTTTTACATGGCCAGGCACGCAGGAACTTCCGCCAGTATTTTTTGGGCTCCGCCACCGTGAAGTTTGCCTATGACGTGGTGACCTGGGCAGCCACGCAGTTGACCATCTGTTACACCGTCATGCCCTTCTTACTGCTAGCTGTGGAGCCCACGCTGGTGTATTACAGGCAAGTGCTCAGTCCTGCTGACCCTTGCGTCCTCCTAATCAACCTCGGGTGATGAACACGGCAGGGGCAAATCTGTAGGTTTAAAGGGGAATTACATGTTTCTGCATAATTAGATTACTGAGATGTGAACAAGTTCTGAGTGGTTTGTTGTGAAACGGTCAGTTGAAGAGGAACTTACAGACTGGGTTTCTTTCCAGCGGTGGTGATTAGAACCTCCTGCAGCACCTATAGCCACTTTATTCACCATTCAAACCACCTACATGTGTCTTGCATTTATAGCATTTAGCTGACACTCTTATCCGGAGCGACTTACAAGGTTAATCATATCACAGGTAGGCCAATGTAGTGTTAGGAGTCTTGCCCAGGGACTCTTATTGGTGTAGCACAGCATAGTCACCCAGACCAGGATTCAAACCCCAGTCTCCTGCATGTGGTGGTGGCAGGTAGTGGTGTTACCTGCTGAGCTACACCAACCACTACAAATAGTTTTACATTATTTAGCTGACGCTCTTATCCAGAGCAACTTACAAGGTTAATCATATTACAGGTAGGCCAACGTAGTGTTAGGAGTCTTGCCCTTGGACTCTTATTGGTGTAGCACAGCCACTCAGCCCGGGATTCGAACCCCAGTCTCCCACATGTGGTGGTGGCTACTTGGCAGGTAGTGGTGTTATCCGCTGAGCTACACCAACCCCGTCTTGCTATGTTATGTGTACTGCTAAAAATACAAGTTCTCCTTTGGGCCTACTTTGCAGGTACCCTGCATGTACCTTTTGCCCCTCAGGTAATGTATCAGCAAGAATTTCAGTAAGGGAGCTTTAGAAGCATTAAAAGTTTCAGATGTCTGGTTCCCATCACCATCACTGTGAACCATCATAGCCTAATACTAGTCCAGTTTTTCTAGAGCAGAGCACTGAGTGCTCAGTATGTGCAATTTAAATATTATTAAATATGTATTTTATAGAAGGGTCGTCGGGAAGTAAATAGAGCTGTTGGTTTATTTTCTCTCTTCTCTCTCTTTTCTCTCCTAACTCTCAGGTCGATGTACTTTCATGTGCACATCATCAGCATTCTGGCTATGATCCTCCTGCCCAACAGACCCAGGAGCTCTAAGCCTGAAAAACTTGCCCAGCACTCCAACAATAATGTGAAAGAACACTGAACACTGCTGCGGTGTGTGTATGTGTGCGTGGAGCGCAGGCAGAGCAGAGCAGAGCCGAGCAGAGGCATGGGCATGGGCCTGGACAAAGACTGCTCTGTGTGAATGCAACAAAGACAGCTCGACAGGGCCTTTACCAGCTGGCTGGTTGGCCCAGTGCTGCCCTCTCAGCCAGGACGCCTGCCAGCGAAAGCACTCTGTACCCGCGCGCACACACACAAACATGGTCTCTGAGATGGATGTGGTAGCTCTAGGGGGCAACGCAACCTGAAAAGCCTGAGCTGCAAGTCTGACTCGCACTCCGAACACAGAACATTTTCTGGAAACAGCAGAATGAACACATCACAACTTTTACTAAGTAAATTAATTCTGCCCTTGTTAAGGGTTTTTAAGACTGTTCAGTGCTGGGGGAGAAGAAGAGCCTAATTGTGAACTAATAATGTCTAATATGTCCGTATTGTCTACACAGTATTGTAAAGACTGGTTTTGCAAGAAACAGGATCACTATATATTACCATTAAAAGGTCTTTTAAATAAAGAATGAAGTGATGGTATAAATAAGGGCTTATGGCCTGTTTTATGGTCATTTTTCTATACATTATTTTAACAAAACATCATAATGCACTGGTGCGGCTCTAAAAATGAACGAATTAATTAATTAAGTCCAAAGTCATTCTTAGATAATAATTGTCCAACCTCTGTGCTGGTAAAACTGACGTGGATAGTTTCACCAGATTACTTCACAAAGTAATCATAATCAATTTCAACATGTGAACATAATAATAATAATGTTGTTATTATTATTATTATTATTATTATTATTATTATTATTATTATTATTATTATTATCATCATCGTCATCATTATCATTATCATCATCATTATTATTATCATCATCATCATCATCATCATCATCATTATCATTGTCATTGTCATTGTCATCATCATTATTATTATTATTATTATTATTATTATTATTATTATTATTATTATTATTATCATCATCATCGTCATCATCATCATTATCATCATTATTATTATTATCATTATTATCATCATTATCATCATCATTATTATCATTATTATTATTATTTAAATAAATTTAAAAAACAAGCTGGGGAATACAAAACCAACTTCAGCTCCCACAATTTTGGACAGAATCCTGGACACTTTAACTTTAATTCAAAGATAGTTTGTTTACTCTGCACACAGTTTCTCATGTCTCATGTATGTGTCCATATGTGTCCATAAATGTCAATCATTAGTACAAAACCTCCTTATAAAACAGTTCCAACTCCATCTAGCATTTCTATAGGATTCTAGTAGTTTGTTGGTGCTAAGCTAATGTTAATTGTTTGGCCAGTCTAGATTTAACACAGACATCTGGAGCTTTTAAAAGATATGTCATGTTTTACTGAAAGCTTGTGACAGACGTACTAGCATGTATCTTATCTTACAGCAGTTTCACAGTGACTCTTTACAGGAGAGAGCTCTAATATAGCCACAGCTGCTGCCAGCTTTCCATTTTTAATAATCTATTGATTAAACTGCTGGTTGGGGAGTCTCTGGCTGGTCATGTACGCTGTCACTAACACCTTGGGCCCGGAGACCTTTTTGGTGGTAGATATTAGGTCGCAAATCCTAAATGTGGGCTAAGGTTGTTGTATTATGGTCTAGATATTCCCAGCCTGCTGTCTCGTGACTGTAATGAAATTTAAGGTAATGAATGTGTCTAATTCACTCCTAATGAATTAGTCAGGAGACAGAAATGATGGCATGTCAGGTTGCAGATGGACTGGGGAGCTACATAATGGAACACAAGAGGGCTGTGAGGCATTTAGCGTTTGGACTGGGAGTTGCTGGTAGTATCCTCATGGAAGATAAAATGCTGTGTCCTCCGTTGAGGAGAATATAGGGGAATGCACTGCTATAGATGGCAGGAGGCAGTTAAAGACCCACATTTCAATAAATACAGCTCGCCGGTGTAGTAGATGGCTGTTTTGTGTTGATCAGGAAGTGGGCTAGAAAAGTCAGCTCTATTCAGAATCGAGTGAATGTGTTTTGCAGTCTAACTAGTGTCAGTGACCCAGAAAAACACCCTCCTGGACCTGTGCTTTTAGCACGACTGAAAAACATAGTGGTCCTGTTTAGGCACATTCCAAACAATGCCAGTCACCCTCAGTATTAAGTACCGGGGATGGAACTGGAGGAGCTCTTTAACTTGGCTTAATGCCCCTAAGAGAACTGCTCCACAGCTACTTACTCATGGGCCACTAATGTCTGTATGGAATAACAGCATCATGCAACCGTGGTTCAGGCAGCATAGCTATTTAAACAGCAGGGGGCGCTCTGTGCTTGATTATGTTTGACAGGTCTGCCACATGGCAAAAGCAATTTACACACACCCATCTGCTTTCACACCACCAAATAGATCCTCTCTTAATAGCCAAGCTTAGGTGCGAGTAGACACTATCTCCTTGGTCAGATAAATATTTAAAGAGGTCTTACTGTGAGTGTCTCGGCAGCGTCCTTACAGGAACGGCCAGGAGGGGAGTTTCATAGATTTTTCCCCACAGTAATTTAAATGTGTGATTAAATAAAGATGAAATGTTTAAGATGCTCATAAAGTAGCTTAGAGTGGTTTGATGCGTTTCCATAAAGGCATAGTTGTTCAGATTCACCACTCCTTTACCATCAGCATTATATCTTGGGTATATACATGGCTGTATTTGTGCTGTAGACAGGGTTAGTGACTTTCTCAGCAATGCAATACTCCAATAAACTGGTCACTCAGTTACAGGGGAAAGTCTACGTAATTCAGTCCCAGAGACAAGAAACAGTCAGAGTGATTTATTAAAGCCATGATCCAGTCAGGGCCGGCATAACTCTAGTTTTATCACTGGGAAGGGGGCATGATGCTAAGCAGAGTGAAACCCCCAGTGCTAAAACCGCAGTAATACACAACCTTGAGTGGTTTATTGCTTTTATAAAACAGCAGCTAACATAAAATATGTTAAAATACAAAACCTTTCAGACTTTAAGCAGTTAATAATAATAATAATAATAATAATAATAATAATAATAATGAGCACAAATAAAAGTAATCCTCTAAGAAATGTAGAGTCTGTTATCATTGCTAACCAACCGGTGACTGCTGAATGCGGAGGAGAATGTTGTATATTGCAGTCATTTCATAAACCTTTACTTTGTGTCCGACGCTAATAAACATCAGATACTATAGCAGTGCAAATGCCAAAGCCCTTCACTGTGTAAGTACATTGATCAAAAATGACCATCACCAGCATATAGCAATAATCCAATGGCCCCCTCCTCCCACGCTGGACCTGTATCACAGAGCGGAGTAGGAACTGAAATACTGACTCCTGCACCCGGACAGTGCATAGTGTAACAGTGCACATTTGTCCCAGTTCATTCATTGGTTAGCATGTTAGCTATCCTTTAGCTTTTTCTGTCTGTCTGATGTCATATAATATTATATTTTTATTATATATTATTATTAATAATGTTACATGAAATATTGCATTCTAGAGAACCTAACTTGGATTTTGGTACTTTTGGTACAGTATCTGCCT